>OU342465.1:600000-842500 GCA_910589355.1 Parapoynx stratiotata
GGATGATTAATGATGGTCGTGTACTGACAACCTGCCTGATTGTCTGTTTGTTTGTGTGATTGTATCCAAATAATAGCGACTAACAGTTTCTTGGGCGTGGCGCAAGCTAGGAGATTCTGACAACTTATGTGATATTTGAACTTGAACCCCGAAGAATACACTTTTTAAAAATGTTGATATATTTTAAATTTTAATTAAAATGGGCTTACAGAAATTGTGTTAACTGTTTCAATTTTCAATAAGAACATTTCTACTTTTTAAGAAAGCTACACAAAATGTTATGGTTATGTAATTTTCCAGTAAAAAAGGAAAGGAATCGTCTTGTTATTCTCAGGAATAAATGTAAATAACCATGCTATTATTGATGTTCTTAAGAAAATAATGTACCCACATAGAGTAAAAAGGGTATAGGTGCAAAGCGCATTCAATTTAAAAGGTACTACATTATATACCAAATCGAATGTTCTCTAAACATCCGCTAGAAAACATTTTACGAGAGGAAAATCTAGCCCGCTAGTTCTTCTAACTCAGGCCAACGTCCACCAAGTGATAGATGGTACGGCGATGAATTTTAGCACGTTGCAAGTTTGCATTGTTCCCGTTTTTGTGGCCCGTTGTGACGGCCGGCGCTCGGGACGTCCCGGACGCTCCCGGACTACCGGGCTGACGACGGGACGTACCGGACTACTGACGACGGGACTTCCTCACTTCAGGGACATGATACTGGGCTGGACGACGGGTATTCATAATAATAGGTCCTTACCTATGAAATTGGTGTTTTGTATGGAGATTTTGGGGATGTCTGCATTTTACATACTAACATTTTATCAGTTTTCTTCACAACGACAAATCCAGAGATAATATTTGGCATGTATCATTAGACAAGCTTTAGCAATATGTGTGTGAACACGCTAGATGAAAATATTCATCGTTTTTATGTTAATGCAAATCAAATGATGTATTCGGGAGGCAGTTAAAAATAATTATCTTTGTGTAATTTTAACACAATTAAACTTACAAAAAATTATCAAATTAAATAATACGAGCTCAAATATATGGTCTATTTTTAGAAGAGGCAATTATTTTATAAGAATGTTCTGAAACTTATTAGTAACGGACAAATTGCTAAGACAGAATAAAAACACCAATTTCATAGGTAAGGACCCAATGATATATGTAGATATAATGGTTTTTTGTTTGAGGTCGAGTTCAAGGAATTCTAAGGGTTTATTCTGAATTTTGTTATTTTGACTTTATCATAAATAATTATTTATTATTTATTTAACCATTTATTGAACACAAAATACAGAACTGGAGAACATTAAAAGACAAAAGTACAAAAGGGCTTAAATAATTAATATAAAACAGACTAAGATCACATACAAATAAAAAATCTCAAACAAAAAAACGGCGCTGTGGCGGAAATAATACTAAGATATTTAGATTTAATACTAAGATAAGTATTTCCTTTGTACTAGTAAGTACTTCCTCTGTTTCAATATAAGATAAAGGCTGTAAATAACAGTTTAATGCAATTTTATGAACAGTCATTTATACATATCCTTCTTTATTTAATTTATTGCTTACAATGTAGAATTTGTAAACACATACTTTAAGATCGAATAAAGAATGCATTACTAAAATATAACTTTTAAATCTAGTTTACAGCTAGATATTTTGACTATGATTAAATGGTGAAAAAATAACAAAATCTAGTTTTAAACTAGATTCAAAAAGCCATAAGTAAAAAATTTTTGAACATTGTTTAAATTAATAATTAAATAAAATGTAAAAATTCTATTTATAAATTAATTTTTATTAATTTACCAACATCATTTAAATTCATGTTTGCCATTATTGATTGTAAAAAATGACACTACTGGTCCTTTCTTATCTATTGAAAATAAAAACTGCCGGTCGACAGCGAACTTCCCCGACTTTGTCCGAATTTGAATAAAACATAAGGACGTTTTGAATATCACATGTCGTCTAAATATGTCATGTGACACACGGGTGTTAACATTTCTGCTTATTTCTTTGGGGATTCAGATCTGATGATATTTAAATGTAACTATTTTCCTCAGGTAAGCGTATGAACCTTTTGTTGTTATGTACCCTCTTAATATAAAAGATTGTAAAGTTAGAGTTACTAAGTATTTACTCACACTTAATTATGAAATGACCGAATCTCTTTTGGTGACGTTAAAATGACCGGTTTGTTTGCGATGGTTTTGCTATTCCTAATATGTAATCGGATATTTGTAAAAAATTGTCTTAAAAATAGTATAAAGAAAGATTTTTGTTAATTTACATTATGTTTTCATTATGTATGCAGTATGATTGTTTATACTAAGGAAGGTTTAATTACCTACGATACAGGTTTATCCTAGTGTAGGTAGTTATGAATTATTATTGTACCTGCTGAATTATGAAAATAAATTATTATTATTATTATTATGAACTCTATAAACATATATTTTTTTGAGGCAAGGGGAACTTTGCCCATATAGCCATGTTACAGGTTGGCATTAAAATGTATTACACTTGTATTTCAATGCAAACAGTGAAGACATTTTAATACCTCTGACATAGCTATATGGGCTAAGTTCCCTTTTACTTCCTAATATGGGAGAATTTTTCAAAAATATATGTCTATAGAGTTCTAATCAGCTTGGGAGAGTTTGGCGCCAAATAATCGATGGTAGACACTGTGATGCTACTTCGATGAGGTGGATTAACACGATAAAAAACTCTATTTTTTTACACCACTTGAGTCTTATCATTATGTACTCTTCTTACTCAACACTAAACTGATTTTACGTAACAATATCCACTCCGAAACCATATTACGATTATGGAAATAAAAATCACGTCCGCCATAGTCAAATATCGACAAAAACTCCTGTAAACAGAAAAGTAATTTTGTCATAGTACATGCATACATTTATTACATTTACGCTTGTGATGATACACCCCTCACTTCTGATTGACTCATGGGCACTACAACATAATATAATAAACTAAATCCTTACCACTTTTTCATAGATTTTATTTTATTTTATTTTATTTTATGAAATGAAATGAAATGAAATGTCATTTATTCACATAAAATAGAGTAAAATGTAGATGTTACAGTCAATTATGTTCAACTATTTAACCAGCACAGGGTATGTGAAAATTATATAATGTCAGCTATAATTAATTTATAATGAATTTTACAATTTCAATTAGGTATTTGTTTTACAATATTACCAATTATAATGTCAAAAAATTTCATACAATAAATGTCACTCAAAGTCAATTTTACAATCTAAGGTTTTTAATTCAAACCTTTTCTTTTTGCACGAATTATACCTTATATCCCTGCATGGTTATACCTTATATCCCTGGTCAATCTTTGATATTTTTTATTCCGGAAAATTAAAGAGTTTCCGTGGGATAGTTAGAAAACCATAGTTACCGCGGACGTAGTCGCGGGCAACAGCTAGTCGTAAATTACTATTAAATGTTCACATTAATTAGTTTACTAAGTGGAGATTTTATAGGTAATTGAAAAAGTTTTTAATTGAGAAAATAATTATGTCAACTGTTTGTTTCCTTAAAATAAATAAAAATTTTAATATAAATATTTTTGGTATTATAAATATTTTTGGCCAATTTAAAGTAATAGGTCTTACTAAGCCGTTTCGGCCACGTTATGGTATTTACAAGTGATAAATACCTGGTATCTCATTCATAAACCTGTTCCGTATTTTGAAACAAGTTAATACCTGATTAGATGATTTCAAAACAAAACTTATTTAGAATTATATACTTGTGATAAGACGTAGAAATCTTTTAGCCTTGAGATAGTATCTGATAGCGCAAGAGTTACTTCGTTCACACTTTTAACTAGTACTAACTAATCGTACACAATGTAGGCAGAAAAAGAATAGAGACAGAAGATATGACTCATCTTTTCCCCTCCACTATCTACTTTCATCTTGTCTTGTGTTGTTGTTGTCTTGTTGTCACTATCAAATCAGCGAAGCTTGTTTTAATGTGTGCCAGCTTGAAGAGCAAATCAGGTGGTCCTGTGATCACTGTAGGAGCACTGTATAATTGCAAGCAAATGCATTTCTTGCAATTATACATACCTACATCTAAACACATCATCGCGCCTCTTTCTCCGAAGAGGTAAAGAGGTGTAAACACCCAAACACTACTACTCTTGAACTAGTAGCGCCGTCCACCAACTCGGCTACGTCTGCCTTCTTACAAATATCACATATGTAGCTATTCTACGCATCTAAATAAATAAAAATCATTAAAAGAACTGTTGTCGTATTAGGTGTTACGAGAGGCAGACTCCGTTTAAATAAGTAGGCTCACAATGGCATGTTTATAACATTGTAACTTAGCATGCTTTTTGAAGAGGTGAGATGATTGCGGGTGTGTGTGTGTGTGTGTTGGTATCTGCAGCAATTTACCATCAGGTGAGCAATCTGCTTGTTGCCTGGCATAAGGTATCAATCACGCCTTTATAAAAGAAGAATACCTACAAATATAAACAACAACAAACTCCTTGACGCCCACAAAAAGAATTAAATTCAAGTTTGGATAAACAAAGCAATCCAATTTGTGCGAAGGCATCGAATCGGTCTAATCAACGGTATTGTCTGTCTGTCTATCACGAATCAAATGTCAATTTTCTTTTCTCGACACATTATTAAGCTTTGCTTGTATCGGAATAATTTAATCAAGTTTTAACCCTATTATCCCCCCCCCCCCTCTGCCCACCCCTTCGGGGATATAGGCGTGATTTATGTATGTATGTATGTAATATCAATGTAACAGGACGCCAATCAGTTACACAGAGGCTTCAAATCATCGAATAATATTTAAAATATAACTACAAAATGTTATTATTTATTTAAGGGCTTCACAGACGGCAGCTATAATGTATAATGTAAATAACATCTCGATATCGACATAATTAAGTATTACATACAATAGTATGTCCTTTATATATCATATATATTTGGAAAACACGTTGCGCCGACCCTAAATGAAATTCCGAAAAGGGCCGGCCAATGCTGATGATATAATATTATAAATGCGACAATAACTCTGTCTGTCTGTCGGTCTCGCTTTCACGTCAAAACTACTGAACCAATTTAAACGAAATAGTACACAGATAGTCTAGAGCCTGAGAAAGGACATAGGCTACATTTTATCCCGATATTCAAATGAGGGTTCTATGCGGGTGAATTAAAAAAAAATTCAATAACTCTCAGAAAAATGAAGGACAAATTTACGAACTAAATAAGTGTCAAACTGTTTGTTTCCTTAAAATAAATAAATAATTATTTGCCTAGTGAGTTTGCTTTCATTTGTCTTAGCTTCCATAAAATCAAAATCAAAAGTATTTATTCAGTTTAGATGCGTCTGAGCGCATGCTTATGAATGTCATAAACATTTTACAATATTTCGTGAAAAAGAAAAATTACGCCATCCGTTCACAAAACTACCAGTAGCCCTTGTTCCGAGAAGAACGGGCAAGAAACTCAGCAAGTTTCTACCCTCCCTTTACATATATATAAAAATGTAAAAATATACAATATTGCTGCTATGTGTGTTCTCCTGATGGAAAGATGTAACGAAATGTATTGAGATGTATCGTGCTATAATATAGATTAATGTACATTGTACGAGTATGATATAACGGCCGTGTGTGAACTTCTTTACTTTCAATAACAAGGAACTCACAATATCTAGCATCACGCACCGGTAACTTAAACTCACACTGTCGTTCAAGCGATTAATTGTTTTGTTTTCATTGCAATATATGTAACATGATTCATTGATAACAATAAGGATATTTGTAACTAGGTACCTATATTGTTTTCATTAAAAAAGAATCTAGCGATAAAAAGATTATTGAATTACAATTGTGTGATACTGATAACAAGTCTGACTTGAATGTTACAAGCGTAATAATTGGTAACTGGATTAAACAATGAAAGGTTTGTTTGTATAATTGTAAAGATATCATATATAATACCTACTCGTAAGTAATGTGCCAAAGGCCATGTTGTAATCGGCGCGTTTTAAACCGGATGTCTGCTCCAAATCTGAAATTCCTGAATAATATAGGTTCAGGTACATAACATTTATGTACCGCAAAACACGGAACATATTACACATAGTAAGGCTCTAACTAGAAGCTGCAACATACTATAACATAATACAAAACATGTTCTATAGCAAAGGTGGTAGCGAGAACCAACATATTAGTGTCCGTCATCTAGTGTCCGTAACACAAGCAGCATTAGTTGCTTAAAATGGGGCTAGTAGATAGGTGTGAATGTTAGAAGATATTTATTTATTTATTTATTTATTATTATTATTATAGGTACTCTTTATTCCTATGAAAAAACAGTTACATAAATATAAAAACAACACAAAGATACACATATTCTCATACTATGTAATGACAGCGGGAAATATACAGACAGCGACCCCGAACTCAATATACATAGCTAGAATTATTTGAAATATATATAAAAATAAAATAAGGCCATTTCAAACCCATAATTAAACTATATACCTAGCAACGGGAACTGTCGAAAAGTGCCAAAAAACTGCCACTGCCAAAAAACACCCTGCAATGGTAAATTAAACATAATTTGGTAGTATCCCGTATGTTCCCATATTTCATTCAGTATTACTATTGGGTCCTTACCTATGAAATAAGATTCAGAACATTTTTATAAAATAATTGCCTCTTCTAAAAATAGACCATATATTTGAGCTCGTATTATTTAATTTGATAATTTTTTGTAAGTTTAATTGTGTTAAAATTAGACACAAAGACAATTATTTTTAACTGCCTCCCGAATACATCATTTGATTTGCATTAACATAAAAACGATGAATAATTTTTATCAAGCGTGTTCACACACATATTGCTAAAGCTTGTCTAATGATACATGTCAAATATTATTATCTCTGGATTTGTCGTTGTGAAGAAAACTGATAAAATGTTAGTATGTAAAATGCAGACATCCCCAAAATCTCCATACAAAACACCAATTTCATAGGTAAGGACCTAATATTATGACTAAGAACGTGAACTGTTCCCAAAACTAAATATTTAAAAACTGAATAATTCAGAGTTTTTTTTGAGAATTAATCACAGAAATATTACAATGTTATCCACATTGATAACACTTGTAAAAACTCCAATATCTAGGTAATTGTATGTCCTGTCTGTAATCCCTACATATAGTTGTCACATACTGCTGTTGCTGTTGTAGATTATTCACTTGTTACCTACTTTACACTTTTCCTTTCTTAGGCCCGATTTTTCAATCCTCAGATAAAATTATCCGCCATTTAAAACTATCACTGTCAATTTCTAAAGTCATTAAGAGAAAAGGGACAGAGCTATCATTTGACTGACAGTTAGTTTTATCTGAGGATTGAAAAATCGGGCCTTAGTTGAATACTCATTTGTGGAGATTTGTAATTAGCATAGAATATAAGTATATTGCTGTATGATTATATTGATTATTGAAACTGTAAATCTTCCTAAAATAAAATAAAATAGCGGCCTAGGCGAACGTTGCCCAAATGGCAACGATCTGAAAAAGGGCCAGGTCAAATCCACCTCAAGAATGATAGTAGAGGAAGGGAAAGAAGTGGAGATCTGTTATCTCTGTCTGCCCTACCGGGAAATTGAATTCATCGGAATGTCCTTAAAATTTTTATATAGGTACGTAAACGTGTGTTTTAGTAAATAAATAGAATTACAACTATTGTGTTTAATCTAATTTAAGCAGTCGCAATAATTGTCAATGCTTTACCAGCTCTAAAATAATTTTGTGTGGGTAGTTACTAGGTAGTAGTGATTCTAACCACTAAAATAATAGGCTATAAAATCCTATCATTGCACAATCCACGCATAAATATTTGAAATATATTAATTTATATTTATCTCTAAATGACTGTCTGCATTTGTTGCCAGCTCAATCATAATCGTCGATGTCATGAAGGCAAAACGGCCTGTCTTATGTTGATTAAAATGAAATGTCGTATCGTAATATTTTATGTTATTCTGATAAAAATGTCCAAATTAAATATTATGTAAAAATTATTCTGACCTATTATTTTCGTAGTGTAAATACTCAAAAAAATTTATATTTCTATAGCTTAGTATTTAAAATCGTCAGTACTATCGAGCGTAAACAAAAAAACACGCACGCACGCACGCATTGCAAATAAAGAGTTTATCTATCTATCTATCTATTAAGCAAACAAATGAATATGAATCCCTGTTTTGTATAACTAGGCTTAAGTTGTATTAAAATACGTAAATACGATAGGTATACGTAGTTAATGATTAATTCATTCATTACAGTCATTTTAATTTGATGTTTGTTTAGATTTTAGTGCCTCCACTCTGAATCTCTGTTTGGCCCAAAGGTTGATTGGGAAAGAGCGATGTATTATCGTTACGTTCAAAAGTACAAAAGTGGAAAAAAGTGTTTATGGACATTAAACGTTAAATAAATAATAATATAAATACCACCAACTGTTAATAAGGAAATAAAATCTTTCTAACTCTAGGTTTGGACCAATATCTAGGCCAATTCTTACCGACGGATTCTCCGGCTATAGGATAACCAGTCTTCATTCAAATAAAATTAGCTTACATTTAACGTTAGTGTTAGATGTTGTAGTTTATTTATTTTGATGAATCCGGTGTCATTATTGTGACCGGCTGTAAAAAAGAGAGTGTAACAATTCAGATGTGTTGTAATACTTACATTGAATTATCAATATCTATTCATCACTGCTAATGTAATTAATAAAGAAAAAAGTTACTGTAAAAATTGTGTAATTTCAAAAAATTTATGATGAATAGTAGTAAACAGCAAATTATTTGTAAATAATACGTTGATTCATCTATATCAGTCGCTGTTTTGATTGTAAGATTGAATTCAAATCATTTGTAATTTAAGTAATGGTTACAGTTAACGACCATTTCCGTTTTTGTTGCAGTTCATTGTTTTGATGAAACTTGTTTGTTTCTTTTTATTTCAGGTAAGCAGGTATATTTTTATCCGAAGGTTTTCAATATAATAATTATGTACCTATTTCCATTATATTATGTGCCTATTAAATTAATGAACAATGTTAAGCATAAGTTTATAAAAACTAAATATTGTCATAAAGACAATATTAAATAATGACATCTATCACGATACTTTTGATCCCCCGCATAACAATGTTTTGGTGTCAAGGAAAAAGAATTAAAAGATATTTTAAAGGGAAACAATATTTGTTTATTATTCTTTATAGCTCTCTTAATAATCTAAATAATATCTCTACTTCAATAAATACCTATACACTTTGGAATATTTACACAATGCCAGTCATAGTACGAGTAGCTACATACAATAGCGGAATGCTACGGTGAGTTACGCGCCTAATATTGCATACATCCTGTGCGACTTACACTTGAGATTCTCCACGAGGTCCACTTCACTAATACTAAGATCACAGATAACGGGAACGTCCTGGCGCTAGCCAGCCGCCGAGGCGAGTCACTGCCGGGAGAGGATCGTGATGGGCTTGTAGATGTGCGGCGACAGCGGGTGGTGCGACGGCGACGGCAGCTCGGGGCTGGAGGCGCCCGAGGCGGGCGAGCGCGCGGCCAGCGGCGGCGACGCCGGCAGCAGCGGCGACGTCTGCGCCAGCAATGCCGATTGTAGGTGAGGTGGCTGCCCCAAGAACGGTGTCGACGGCAAGCGCTCCGCTCCGTAAAGAGCAGGAGAGTACGGCAGACCTCCATACCCAACTTCACCACGGAAAGCTGGATGTACTGCGCTCGGCGCCACTGGAGGGGTCTTCATCTGTATCGGCGCGTACCTCTGGTACAGAAGTTGTGAGTAAAGACCGACTAGCTGAGAGTATGCTGTCGGGGGATACGCTCCAGGAAGAGGCGCACCTGGGAACAGCGGGCGCTTGAAGCAAGCGAGCCGTGAGCGCCCGTTGAGCGCCGACCGACGGCGCAGCTTGCCCGTTGTACCGCCGATGAACACATCCTCAGCAGACGCGTCCAACATCCAGTAATTCCCTTTCCCGGGGTCATCGTAATGTCGTGGCACTTTCACAAAGCATTTGTTCAGGCTCAAGTTGTGGCGGATGGAATTTTGCCAGCCTTGCCTGTTCTCCCTGTAGTACGGGAAGTTGGTCATGATGTACTCGTAGATTCCGTTGAGTGTGAGCCGTTTCTCCGGGCTGTTCCGGATCGCCATCATTATAAGCGCGTTGTAACTGTATGCGGGTTTCTCGTGTTTCTTGTCTTTGTCGTCATCTTTGGGTTTTGTGCAGTCGACGGGTTCAGTTCCCGTCACATCGAGTTCTGAGTCGCTGAGGTCTGCTTCTGAATGCGAGGCTCCTGTAGAGGAGGTGGTGGGTGACGGGGGCGGCTTGTTCGCCGCGTGGTTCATCAGTATAGAGTTTATACTGAAATCTCCTTCAAACTTCACCATGTTGAACACTAGTAGCACAGATAGATAGTACGGAGTGCGCGTGTGCGCTGTCACTGTCGCGAACGGACTAGCGGGCGCGGAGGCGGGCAGCCTGTTTTATACTGCGCGCGGTCGTCACCGCCTTGCAGAATTAGTTGTGGCGCGCCGCCCAATGGCGTCGTGAGCTTTTCTATACATAGCGTCACGCCCCCTGCCGTAAGCTCCCCGCGCCCCGCAAGCTCGCGCCGCTCTCGCCCGCGTCAGAGCGTGCGCGCGCGCCGCTCCGGCTGCATTATTTATGGTCTCTGTTCTTTTATTGCCTTCGTCTATGGTAACAATTACACTATGGTGGTTGGGAATGTGATTAATAGCATTATTAAACTGTTAGAAGCGTACCAAATGTTTTAAATCCTTGTGTAATATGTTGCGTTTTGTTTTCGGAGTTTTGGTTAATAATGTTTATTTGTTTTTTTTTTGGGTGTGCCGTCGACGGAAGTGCCTTGGGCACTAGAGGCCCCTGGTTCGAGTCCTGGTGGGGTGTATGTTTGTGTTATTCAAATGTACGTTAATTAGTTATCGCGTCGTGTCTTCGTATGTTTATATGTGCATGTTTCTGTTTAAGTTTGTTTATTTATTAATTATGAATCCAAACATGGCCTGCTTAATGTTGTCATTGAAGATCGTTCATTGCATAAAGAACAAAAATAAATTACTGCCGAGGTAATAATTATGTACCTAATGTATTTTAACTTTAAAAAGGTATTTCTATCTTAGGAAATAAAATAAATAATTATCATAAAACAGTGAAACAGGTATTATAATTTATTTAAAACTCATTAATGACTGCTCTAACCGTTAGTTGTTGTTACTAAGAGAAAAATTAATCGACTTCATAATATAAAAGTAAAGTACTTCAGTAAGTTATTTGATCATAAACACGATTTAGTGTAATGATACGGTTAGCTTGCCTTAATTAGTTCTACAACATACGTGACACTGATAACAAAACCAATTTACTTACCACATAATTGGTTTAAACGAAATAAACTATTCACATGTAATAAAAGATTTATTTGAAAATACATAATTGCAAATCCCATTTAGTAAAGATAGATCTCTATTAGATTGACTGTCAGGAGACCGTTGTTTCGTTGTTAATTAATGAAGTCTATCAGTCTTTAGTATATAATAATAAGCATTTATTTTCAGAATAAATTTTTCCATAGATGTGTTAGTTTCATGGTAATTTTAAGGAAAATTTTTACAATCTTCCTTAAAATTATACAAGTGGTATTGATAATATTTAACAACTTTTTCTTTTAATAGGTACTCATTTACAAAAAGGCTTGGTCAGATACAAAAAAACTGAGTTATATAAATAATTATGATGTTGATGACGACATGAATTGCAGGTTACAAACATTACAGTTTTATAAAGATATTCCGTTACGCGCTCAAAAAAAAATATAGTAACGAGTCCAAGGCCTATGCCCAGCAGTGGGGCGTTCACAGGTTGAGGAAGAGTCTACTAATATTCACGTACCACATTATTGGCAGAGTATTATCTCTAAACATTGAAATTATTCTGTCTTCAACCACGGCTGGGCACAGGCCTTCCTCATGGAGAAACACATGAGGAGTATGGGTAGAAACAGTCGCAATAGCGACCAGCTTAACGTGCCTTCCGAGGCACGGAGGAGCTCGAGATCACAAAGTTTTGGTCACCCATCCACGGCCTGACCATGGCAAAGGTAGCTTTGTTTTTCAATGGAAAGCCAAAGCGTAGGTACTAACCACTACGCCACCGAGCTCCTCTTATTTATTCTAAATATCGATTATCTTTGCCCGGTGCACGGCAACAGGCTCGCCATTGGTTACGTAGAGACACAATAGGAGTGTAGGAAGTGAATTTATGTTATTTATTCATAAATGAATTTTGAATGTAGTAAGGTAAGAAAGTGTAAAAATAATAAAAATCTTTATTTGTCATAACATAGGTGCAGTACATTGATTTTACAGAAACTTTAATTAGGTATCACTATGCGTCACCTCAAAGGTATACAATTTTTTTTAAATTAAATCAATTAAGCACAATATTCTTTTTATGTCAGTAATTATTTAAAAAAAAAACTACATGCATTTCATTATTGAAAAGTTATTTGAATTCAAAATGTCAGGAATTTTTATTAAAATAAATAAAAATAAAATCTCACAGAACCACAGACCCCTTATTTCGAAGTCTTTGCTAGTCACAGAAGTCAAGTCAAAGTCAATTGAAACAAATCTGTTCAAAATTTTTTTATATAGCTATGTAGGTACAGACCCAAGGTACAATCGTTTACATTTTACAAAAGGAAATGCGAAGTAGATATACAATCGTAAAGTGGTTTTACACGTAAAATCTTATTTTAGACAACCGAAAATATTAAAATTTAAAGTGATTCTTAAGCTATTAAATAACAAGAGTTATAGAACATCAAAAGAACCCGTTGTACGCCTTATTTTAATTATAGATTTTTATATTTACTTTTTTTACCTCTCATGTTAGATAAATTTAATATATCTGCTTAACAATAACATTTTATCAATACCACTTGACAGTGATCTGATAAATTTATCAAATGCGTGCTGCCCCACATTATGCAGCGTGCGCGTTGACCGTGATCCATAGATCTCGATCGATGATCTATACTGGGTGAGTCATGACGTGACGTGCGCCTGCGATGGCTCTAATCTGACAACTCCTTGTGTGTTGCCCGATCGGATATTTGTCATATTATTTGTTGAAGACAGCAGAGGGCGTAAGGAAGCCTTACTGAAAATCCAAAATTAACTATTAAAATAAATCATATATTACAAAATACACTGTATGAAATAAGCAAAACACAAGCATTTCTAAATGTAACATTATATGCTAACCACGTACCTAATACGTCTTTACAAAGAATTTCTTCCTAAAGAATGACTTCCTAAAGAATTACTTCCTAAAGAATTACTTCCAAAAGCTCAACTGGTCGACCGGTAACTTTCTGGTTTGTTACGTCCACGTCACAAGTTGGCTACCATTTTGGTTCCTGTAGGAAGTCACTGTACTCTTCTAGGCGGCTGTAGCTACTCACCAATACGTGGGTCTGCATATCTGCTGTGTTGAACAGTAATTAAACGACCAAAAATCACTTGACCCACTTAAATCTATCTGTAGCATATACACATTCATATACTTACTTAAATAAAGTACTGTACATTTAGATAAGACGTAAATACTGTCGCTTAAATACTTAAATTAAACATCTACTCTCACCATCACGCCATTGCAGAATATATTATACCCACAGAACAATGGCAATGTAAGCAAGGAAACTGCTGGAATGTTTGTTTTTCTGTTACCAAAGTAACTTCTCTGTTTGTATATTAAATAATAATTAACATACAAACACACTCATCTATTATTTTACTCGTGTAACATTTTCAGATGCTCGGGCATAGTCAAAATAACTTTGAAGAAAGAAGAATAATGAAGAAGATTTTTTTTAAGCATGAACTTGTCTTTTATTTGTACAACACCTTAATTCGAAGGAGCTCGGTGGCGTAGTGGTCAGTGCGCTTTAGCTCCGATCGAAAACAAAGCTACCTTCGCCATAGTCAGGCCGTGGATGTGTGACCAAGACTTTGTGATCTCGAGCTCCTCCGTGCTTCGGAAGGCACGTTAAGCCGTTGGTCCCGGTCGCATTTGTGACCGTTTCTACCCACCAACCCGCATTGGGCCAGCGTGGTGGTGTTACGGCCCATACTCCTGATGTGTTTCTGCATGGGGAAGGCCTGTCCCAGCAGTGGGACGTATATAGGCTGATGACCTAAATTCGACCCCATATTTTGTTGCCACACACTCAGCGAGATAAGCGATATTCAGAACAAACCCTACATAAGTTTTACTCAAACATTGTCAGCTGGGGATCGAACCGCCTATTGCTTGAGCAGTTTCGTTTTCCACTAAGCAACAGCATACTATTTATTTCAGTTCCAAATATTCGAAGTCTCGGCAAGTACACAATACTTTTCCCAGCTGCCCTCTTAACATGAACACCGCATTTGATATTATATCGGGTTTTATTCACGTTTTATCACGCCTAATTGTCAATTTCCATAGTATTTTACTATGGAAATTGACAATTAGGCGAGATAAAAATTTAATGAATATATTATATCACGCTGCTTGCTACAGGCCGGTGTCGTGAGCAGAGATTAGGCTTATACAGCTCTACATTACTACAATGCCGTGGTAGCGGCTCATTAAAAGAATACTACTAACCCATCACTTCCCTTGGGTGTCGTAAAAGGCGACTAATGGACTTATAGCGGCTACGGGCTCACCACCTGTCACGCTGAGTGCAGTCACTACTCGGTGAAGCGCGGACTGTGGCAATGGACTACTTTTACGGTGCTTTTGCCTAGTCTCTGACTAACACTTAGGGGATAATAGTCGTGACTGTATGTATGTGTATGTATGTGTTGCTACAATCTTGACACATGTTTTTCACATTCTCTCCACTATAATTATAATTATTATTTTTATATATAATTATTTTAATATAATTATATATTTATTTTTTGTACACTTACTACTTTGTTTTTTATCTCGGTGCATTGCAATAGGCTCTATCCCTTTTAACTTGGAATATTACATTCATCTTAACATATTACCCCCTATTACATTGAAATCTTAACATATTAGAGCGAGTGGGTGGGTTTTAACACCCTTGCCTACTCTTTCGGAATCTTCGCCGTGAATTTTTTATTGAAAATTCAAATTAACAAACACAGCACACATATCATCACGCCTTTTTCCCCGAAGGGGTAGTCAGAGGTGTTACCACCCACATTTCGTCAGATATGTTAAGTCCCCATGTAACAGGTGGCGAGCCTGTTGCCATGCACCGGGCACAATGTGAGAGAAGCGATATTCACAATGCACTGTACATGTTTTATTCAAACTCAGTGGTGGCGGTATGAGGGATCGAACCCGCGATTCCCGCGGCCTCTCGAACGAGTAAGTGCCCCGTCCGTTGGGTTACACTCAAATTAAAACCATCGTTGATTCAATCGAGGCAATAATCTTACGATAATTAAAGACTAAGCCATACATACATACACATACATAAAATCAAGCCTGTAATCCCAGAGTCCAAGGAGCACTGTGTTCCTTAAGACCACATTTAGCCATACAAAAATTGGGTTTGGTCAGATGAAAAATCAGGAAAGAGTAGTAACGAGTGGCTAGCTCATCGCCTACACAACCACAGACCCAGTACCCAATACGCCCTTAGTCGCCGTTTACGACATGCTAGACAAGAAAAGCAGTTGGTACATTCATTTTACTAAGCCAACCATTCCCTAATTTACAGGCCGTCCTAAGAAATACTGGATACACTAATTAAGTTTTTAAGCTATTGCATAGCTTCTATCGCGGGCCTTGAGCGCGGGGACCGAATCCAGAAATTCCGTAACGAAAAAACCTCACGCTCCCCACTCCGATGCGCAAGGAGGTGTGGCTTGAAGGCCGTGCATGTTAAAACCCAAGGTGGTTACCAAAATGAAACACCGTGTCCAAGGCGAATACAAATTTTAATTAACATCGGTTTGACCATATAAGTCTATAAGAGTAAACAATAGTGCGTTTTAAAGGATAGGTGGCGCCATCTAGTGATACAACAAAGAACTAATTTTAACAAAGACGCCACTTTGGTTTTATTTATAAGCTAACTATTACACATTGTTTATTATGAGTTTTGTTATTTTATTAATTAGTTTATTAACATTTATTCTAGATAATTATTTTATGATTTTATTTACTTATAAGTGATCCGAACGAAATAATGTATATGCAAACTACCAACAGTTTATATAATTTGTTTTCTTATCGGTCACCACGCTCAAAAAGTGTAACTTGAATTAATATCAAAGAAAAAGAAATACTGCATGAATAAAATAAATAAATAAAATTATAATTGCATAAGTTGATACAAAATGCTATGCAATAGCTTTACCGCGGCAGTCCCCGAGTGCCACACGTCTTTTTTTATTAGATAACATACTGTTTTGTGTTTCAAGATTCTGTAAAAGCATCATCACATACACGTGGTGTTATAACAAAAGAGAGTATTTGTATAATAACGCAAATATGTTGGGTCCAAGTGATGTCTGCGGCAAAATATTTAACGTATGGGGCAGCTGCGCACACCGAGTGACGCACAGTATACTCGTGGAAGATATAATTATACCTTCCAATATTTATTCATGGCTATATATTACTTTAAAAAAAATACCACCACCTTGGTCTATATAGACCATGGTTTTTTTTAACATACAGATACATACATACATACAATCACGACTATTATCCCCTTAGGTTTAGTCAGGGACTTGGCAAAAGCACCTCAAAATCAGTCCAGTGCCATAGTCCACGCTTCACTAAGCAGCAACTGTACATGTGCTCACTGTGACAGTTGGTGAGCCCGTCGTAGCTATTAAATATTGGATGGTTGGTATGTATGTTGTTGATGTATTTGTTTATCCCCGGTGTTGGGAGGAATCGGGAGGAACGAGGTTCGTTTCCCCACAGGTCTTCAAGCCCACCTGGCTAGCTACCACTGCCATCGTCATATCATATCATATCATTTATTCAATAAACAATAACACACCCAAACCAAACCCAATTATTGTATGACTAAATATGGTCTTAAGGAACAGTGTTCCTTGGACTCTGCCTACCCCTTCGGGGATTGCAGGCGTGATTGTATGTATGTATGTATGTATGTAATAAATAACACACATTGTATGCGAATATCAACCAAAAAACACACCTAATAACCACACCTAATAAGTCTATCGCTAAATTAACAATGTTAATAAGCATTGTGTTAGATAACCCGATAATAACCAAGATAGCCAGTTGCTTTTAATAACTTAACTGGGTGAGGGACAATTATTGTCTGCTCAATCGTTGATTTGCCTAAGTACCTAAATAACAGCAATTTCAATTTAATTTATTTATTTCTTAACAATATACATTGTGTCTAAAATATTCAATTCAATTACAATTACAAATAAACAACAACTAATAAGAAATTACATGTCAAGCGATTAAATTACATAATGTCAACTGAAATACGAGTATGTCAAAGGATTTACAATAAACAATAATTAATTTGATAGATAATTAAGAAAAGTCATTAATTAAAAATCTCACATCAAGAAAAACAAATAAGAAACTAAATGTCATTCATAAATTCATCAATAGTGTAATAGCACTTTACCAATAAAAAGGATTTAAGTTTACTTTTAAAAGTACTTACGTAGCGAGCCGATTGCCATGCACCGGGCACAGGGTAGGGCGAAATTCATTACGTTGTCTTTACCAGCCTACACAGATAAAACTGCCAGGCCTTCCTTCATTAAGAAACTCATAAAGAGTGTGGACCCTAACAATACACTAACATAGTGCATATACAACTCTTGCGAGCAACTGTATAATGTCCGGAATACGGAAGAACTCGAAATCACAAGTTTTCGATTACTTATGCAAGACCAAAAAAATGGCGAAAATTATTTCGATTAGGAAACTAAAGCGTAAAATACTAAGGCGTATTTAGACAATGCTCCTCTTTATATAAATCGTGCTTAAGTTTTATACAAACTTAGTGGTACAGCAATCCTCTTGTACAACATTGGCTTAACCTTAACTAAGTCTTAACCGCCTCTCTGGTTTAGTGTTTCACACCACCGGGTGTTGATCGAGAGGTCCAGGTTCGATTCCCCATGGGTGCAAATGTTATTATGCACGGTTTGGTTGGTGGTAGAGCTTCTAAGCGCCATCTTACCTAAATTTGTCGCCATAATAACAATGTTATAAACATTTTTTGTGATCCGACAATCAGAGGAAAGATAGCCAGTTCCCCAGTTGTTGAGGATTTACAGGTGAAACTTGCTTCCATCTTCGGCCTTATCGTCACTTACCATCAGGTGAGATGAAGGCCAAGAGCTTACCTGTCATATGTAAAAAAATGGCTGCTTGTTTTATGAAAAACATGAGCTTATATTATACAGTGCATCAGGTTTCTATAAATCTCTATAAATGTAGTGTGTATAGTTAAGGTAGTAATAAGATCAATGTTGGTGTAAGGCTGAGTCAGACTGATCTGGCGGTGTTTTGACCCGCACCTCAACCAAGGTTAAATAATTGATGGCCGAGACCACTGCGCTAGGCAACGGCGTACCCGCTTATAGGTAGTATCACTTGGAATCAACTAAATTACAATACCTCAGATGACTCCGAAGTATAAAATTTATAGGGATAGAGCATTTAGCACTCTTTTGATGTATAAAGAGACAGAGCAAGGTAGCCTCCTTTTACAGAAGATCAAAGCTACATTAGATTAGACCAGATTAGATTTGTTTATCTCATTTTGACATAATTACATGATAAATAATTTAAAATGCAATATGAAAGAAAATGATTGTCAAATGTACATTTAATAATCAATTAATTATTGTTAATTATTGATAATAATTTATATAATGTCAAATAAGTTATATTAAAATTTATCGAATTTTTATACTAAATAAAATTATGATTAAACAGAAACAGAAACAATATTAAAGTCATTGTCATCAAAACTTTTGTATCGAAAAATCTGTATCAGCGTTTCGCAGATTCATCTCGCCAGAGGGCAACCTGCACTACGTTTATCAAGGAGTTTTTGAAGGAATTTGGGCCTTCTCCCACTTACATTGGCCCAATGCAAGTTTATGATCCTGACACTCTTCTGTTGACAGTACTGCAAATAAGCTTGCCTTGGCTCCCGGAAGATGGTTTTCGGGATCTTTACGTCCCAACTTGGAGTAAAAACCTCAAATCGGTACCAGGTTTGATACCAGAATATTGCACAGCACGTCACTAATGTCACGAAGATGATGTGTGTGAATGGAGTGTATATGAAATTGAATTAAAAGCGGTCAGGCGCGTGGGCGGTGTCACTCATGCAACTGAGGGGGCGGCTCCTACTAGTGACTCTCGAATAACTCACAATTATACGCACTATTTTGTCACCATTGCAATCACACACGGTGAACCCGTATGAGAAATATATCCCATGTCATATTTTATATTTGATAGAAAAGTAAAATAATAATAACGATATCTAAGCTCCTCGAATATATTCACATCTAAAAGTATCCTATGATACGAGAAGAAGAAATTTTAACAAAAATAATTAAGAGTATAACTAATTTCATGTTTATTTATGTTTAATCTATAGCAGAAAATGCACTTGGGATTTCTTGATATGTTTTAATAATAGCGTTGCAAGCCAACACGTTTTTTTAAATACCTATTAACTTTATGTTATGTTTACGGTCTCATTTTATAAAGTAATAATTAATTACAATTCTATTATCATTTTGAATAGAAATATTGTAAGAAAAAAACATGCAAAATTGTTACAAGGCTTCAAAAAAATTTCACGTTCGAGAATACTTAGGTTTCAGTGGTAGGAACTCCTCAAGTAGGATCAATTAGATCATTGTTGAACAAATAAGTCGGCTAATGGCGAATGAGATGTGCGAGGACGCTTCCTTCCTCCCACTGGCATCACGGGAAAACAACATACCCACAGACAAATGCTAGGAATTATTATGAGGACTTTAGGGAAAGTCGGAGTGAAACCTTTGTGGTTTTTGGAATTTAAATTATTTTATTTAAATATTCTTACAACATCAAACTTGATTTTTTAAAATTTAAATTGACACGAATGATAAAAAAATCAAAAGAGTTTGTACTCCTACAAAACTACTGGAATTAATATATATATATATTAGACAGTGAGACATGTATAGGCTGAGGACGGACCTGCTATACAGGTAGACAATACAATTAGGCCACACACCAAACATGCCGTTGTGGTTAAATTACAAAAGGAAAACTTTTTATAAATATTACTTTTTAAAATAATTAAGAGGTAATTAATTTAATAGGTAATGCATTTTTCCAATAACAAACTTCATATTTTAAAGATTATCTAAGAAAGAGCCAAAATGAAGAAATATTTACACTGATGTGCTAAGGGGAAGATCTATAAATCCCACGTTAGACCTGTCGTTGTGTATGGGTCTGAATGTTAGGCAACGAAGGCGATGAATGAAACAAGACTACACTGGAATCAGGAATGAGTATATTAGAGGAAATCCGAAAGTAGCGCCAGCGACAGAAAAGATTAATAGCAATAGTTTAGCGAGGTATGGACATATAACGAGGAGGGATGAATGTCACTTTACAAGAAGGATGCTGAGCATGGATGTGGACGGACCTACCGTGAGATGAAGACCAAAAAAGCGATGAATGAATGAAGAAGACATGTTGTGCCGACCACACAGGAATCCGGGACGACCTCCGTAACCGAGTTTGTACGCTAATTTGCAGTCATTTTATTATTATTATTTGATAATTTATTGTACACAATAAAGAAAAAAATATACAATGAAGAAAAATTATATATATACAATGAAGGCTTATATCTATAAGATATGAGCTCATTTTGTTCCCCAGTCGTGAATATTTTAAAGTTTATTTCTAATTATTAGATTAATTACTACACAGGTTAGTAGCTCACTTTGGGTCAGTGTTGATAGTTGTGCGTTTGAAGTTCTTATTATATATTTTTTGCAATTTTATGGACTTGCGACTTGTAAAAACAGTTAAAATGTAAAACCAAAATTAAAGGCTAAGTAAATCCACAAAATGTAGTTTCATTTCAAAACAGTCCACGTTACAACCGTTCAATTTAATATAATCATAAATTGTTGTAATCAAATTGACACCGAGTGCGCGCCGCAGAGGTCCCGCCACTAATGATTTCTGGCCAAAATAATTTTATGCATGAGCGCATCTTGCGCGCGCGCATATATAACAGACCCTCATTAACTTTACAACTCAATATATATCTGAGGTGTGAATTCGCAACAACGCAATGTCGTCGTACAAACTGCGCAAATAAAAACAATGATTGTAAAGGTGCAGATATGAGGTAGAATTCTGGTAAATATTCACAAATGGTGGTACAACGTGATGGTAAGCTTATTCGCCTAAAACACGTTATTCCCAGCTTGTAATACTTAAAGTCCACATAGTGAAGCTATTGTAGTGTACCCAATGCAGCAAGTACTTAGACGATGCCAAAATGCAACAACTGCCACTAACTTCTACTTCTCTTCCTTTCAAAGGCGGTTCACACCTTTTTGGATGAACACATGCATGCGAACGGAAAGAGACGTGAACCATTAATGGTATTTCGTCGACCCTAAATGACACAGGAGCTCGGTGGCGTAGTGGTTAGTGCGCTTTGGCTTTCGATCGAAAACAAAGCTACCTTCGCCATGGTCAGGTCGTGGATGGGTGACCAAAACTTTGTGATCTCGAGCTCCTCCGTGCTTCGGAAGGCACGTTAAGCCGTTGGTCCCGGTCGTAGTTGCGACCGTTTCTACCCACCAACCCGCATTAGGCCAGCGTGGTGGTGTTACGGTCCATACTCCTCATGTGTTTTTCCATGAGGAAGGCCTGTGCCCAGCAGTGGGACATATATAGGCTGAAGACGGAAATAAGACAGTAAACCCTATTCAAGCACGAATATGACGATGACTAATTGGCTGCGTTTCTACTAGTGCTTTGGCAGGAGAAGGCGGGCGCCCTAAGTGACTCCTTCCACCTGCCCCGCGAACGGCCGCGTTGGATGGCTTCCCACGCACGCATTTCATCAGCTGCCCCGGCTGGGGATTTCTCGAATATACCCGGAAATCCCCCTTTGGCGCAAACCGCGACCTAGTAGGCTTGCTAGGTCGGGTAGCCCTGGGACCGGGTCGGAGAATTGCTTCGGCAGACCCCGGGTCGCTCCCACGGAAGGGCAAGGAGGGTACCTATATCGGGGAGTTTTAGTAGGTATTCTTGGCCAGCGCCGAAATATGAACCCAATGACATTACGCCATTTTTCCAATGAAGCTACCTTATTGGCGGATTCATTCCTTGCATACTGCTTTGCTACCTCGTGTGCAAACGCAGCCTTAGCTCGCTCGCCGCATAAACGAAGCGATGTTTCTCATTCCGTGACATTTAATTTGTGCACATCGTGTTGCAGAATTAAAATTACACTCAGACGCAACGAGGCACATTTAGATTCACACTCTGTTGTCATTGAGGGTAGAATTATATTTTTGCAGCTACTTGATAGGACCAGTTACTAGTTATTGTACACGTATAAACTGCAGTAGTTGATTAAGGAACGGTTCTCGAATTTTAATGAGAAGTTATAACTTTACTTAGTTTCTACCTTCTGAATAGGATTAAATAGCAGCCCTTTAGTTTCTCAATTAAAGCTTTTAGAACGCGTTTTGGCTATTTAAGATATCATAGTCCTTTGAAACGGAATTTATTAACTTATCACCAGGGATCGCAAGATTTTGCGTCTTTACTCGTTATATTTGAATTCGACTACAAAATTAATAAAAAAAAATTTTTTTTACTTAATTTCTTATAAACATTTATTTTGATTTTTCGCTAATAAATATACAGGTTTGTGTTGTGAGACGTGATCATGTGATGTTATGTGTTATGTTTTTGACGTAGATTTATAAAAAAAATATATTTCCAAATTTTCTCTAATTTCTCTTTTTAGTTTTTTTATATCAAAATATACTTTTTCAAGTTAGCAATTAAAGACATGATTAATTAATTTTAGAGTCGTGGTCACTGGATAGGCAAACTCGTCATAGAGTCGTCATACCATCACGCCTATATCGGAGAAAAGGATTATCACCCACTTTTCACTTGTCCATGTGTAATAGGACGTTAGACTTTTGTCTTGCATAGGACACATTGTGCCGAGGATGATCTGATGAGGATGGGAGTGAGTGTTGACTTGACGAGTAATAGAGGAGAGTGGGAGAAGAAGACATGTTGCGCCGACTACAAATAGATTTGGGAACAGGGCAGGAAAAGAGAGAGAGGGCACATTGTAAGGCAAGCTATATTCATAGTCAATTGTACTAAAGTTAGACAAACTCAGTGGCACAGACAAGGATTGAACCGCCTAACCCATGAGTACTACCGAATCCCCAACTAAGCTATCGCTTCGTAATTAATTGAATCCACTATTAGGTGATCGTAAACAAACCGACGGTTTTGATACAGTTGCTTCCATCTGTTATATCAAAATTATTGCCTTGAACAAACATTTGAGAATGCCTATTACGACCGTTATAATAATAATTATAGTTACACGAGTCAAATGTAATTATATATACACGTGTGACATGTATTGACGTAACTAAATTAGTTTCACATTATTCGCAATACCGTCCTCAGTCTATATACGTCTCACTACTGGGCACAGACCACTAATAATGCGCAATACAATAGCTCCCAAAACAAGATAGCTGTATATTATCATATATCCTGAAGGAGTAGGCTGATGTGATACCTTTATACTGAGACCTCTCTACAATACTGTATGAGCCGTACTGGACGTAGCGTAAGAAAACCATAAAATTAAAATAATAATAACTAATTTCTCCCTGATGAGTGAAAGTGGATTAAAGAAAAGGATATATTGGGTCCTTACCTATAAAATTGGTGTTTTTATTCTGTCTTAGTATTTTGCCTGTAACTATTAAGATTCAGAGTATTCCTAAAAAATAATTACCTCGTCTAAAAATAGACTATATTTTTGAGCTCTGTTGATTTGTTTTGATAATTTGTTGTAAGTTTAATTGTGTTAAAATTGGACACGGAGACAACTCTTTTTAAGTACCTCCCGAATACATCATTTTATTTGCATTCACTTAAAAACGATAAATAATTTTGATGAAGTGTGATATTACACATATTACTAAAGCTTGTCTAATCATACATGCCAAATATTATTATCTCTGGATTTGTCGTTGTGAAGAAAACTGATAAAATGTTAGTATGGAAAATGCAGAATTCCCCAAAATCTCCATACAAAACACCAATTCCATAGGTAAGGACCTAATATAAATCGGGAGTGGACAGAGATCAGGGTCGAGGAAGACCTAGGCGAACATGGCAAGCGTCCTAAGGAACGGCCAGGTCAAAAGTACCCATAATCGCCAAACATGTACGACTGTAATAAGAATTGAAGCGAAAGAAATATGCAGGGATCGTAGCAAGTGCGCAGAAATAATCTCTGCCTATAGGCAAAGCTGATGACCCCACCTGAGGATAGAAAATAATGATAGCATGGAGCTTTTATTATGTGAAATGCTTTAGGAATTAAACGACTACGGATTCTAGGGGCGGCTTATCCCAAACCTGAGGAATTTATAGGCATGCCTCCAGCCAACATCATTCATCCAGGACATTTTGGTTGATGGCGGGGAGGGATGAATAGGAAAAGGGAAGCACAAAAGATCCCATAGGGTCGAAGTGCACTGAGTTATCTCAGCCACAAGAATAAGAATCTCTGCCTACCCCTGTGGGAGAAAGGCGTCACTTTACGTATCTATGACAATTTTTTTTAATTACTTACAAGTTTTGTGTCCGTTCTTCTCAAGACGAAGCCCCCTAGACCTCGATTATTTTTATAGCTGAATGTACATTGTACGAATTGACA
Source organism: Parapoynx stratiotata (assembly GCA_910589355.1). Taxonomy (NCBI): domain Eukaryota; kingdom Metazoa; phylum Arthropoda; class Insecta; order Lepidoptera; family Crambidae; genus Parapoynx; species Parapoynx stratiotata. Next base: position 625,196 of record OU342465.1, read on the forward strand.
TGAGCATCCATGAACGGTTGATACGTTTATTATTGTCAAATCGTATAAATTTTCCACTTAGCGATAAAGATAACGATTATCGCGAGCTATCTTGTCCACGGACCAAGGCCTGGCGGTTTCGCGAACGGATGAGTAAACAAATGTTTTTCGCATTAACGCGTACTTCTATTTTGCTCGCGTTTTCTCTTGTCTGTTAATCTATGTCACACTTGTGTGTACATACAATTATGTTTATTTTACTTATACACGCCTTCTAGTTATTTAATTCATATGTAAATTATTCTATAACGTTACTTGTACACTATAGCTAATAATAGTTTATACTAAATAATACCGCAACTCTTGCCTAAGAACGCTACATCGCACTTCAGATTTCATCATCTCTAAAGTATCTCAGTACGAGATTATTTTCCCAACACGATATTTCATAATAATATATAACTTCTATAAGTATGTCCTTATATTCTATATAGTTTATTTTGCCATTTCTTTTAAATGGTCAAGCAAAAACCAACTTAGGGTCAGTTTTTTAATCCGTGGTCAGGTTGACAAGTAAGTTAAAGTAAAGAACAATGGCGAAAACGTATGATGACGTCATACGATAGCTTGTCCAAAGTAGAATTTTCAAATTAAACTGAAGTTAAATAATCACAGACAATTTCACCACAACACGATGCTAGGATTAGGAAGATGGCGGCTGGCAGCACTGCTGATATATATTGCCTCGAATTTTCATCGCAAACATAACAATTTGTCAAGCTGACGTCACACATTTTGGCGTTTCCGTGGACGCTATTGTGGTTACTATGACTACGGATCAAAAAACTGACCATAATTGACTTAAAACTTAAAATACTTTGAAAATAGAGTGACAGACAATGGTCACTGGTGCGATGTATGTTTATAGATATGCGCAACAATAGACAAGTAAGTCACGTGGCGTTCGCTGTCAGATTTGGGTAGGGTTGTCACCAAGAATTTTGCACTTTAAGATGGATGCCAAACTCCCATACAATAACATGAGGCAATGTTCTGTCTCGATCAGTAGGTGTTCCCTATCATTCTATCATTATTTATGAATGAAGGCTGTCCGTGGGATATCCTCTTCCTCTCTTTCTATCCATAGTTTCTGTCTCATGTGTCATATTTACGCCATTTTGACGCCTAGACTAAAAATTGTTACAAATTTTTGTAATTTAATAATTTAAATAAAAAAATTATAAAACTGGTGATGACGTGCGTTGTTTTATGTTGTGTAAGTGAGTGGTATCCTGGATGTACCTTATCATTTCACAGGTGTGTCAATAATCACATAATAAATGAGAGAATTTGTTTGAGAAATTTGTGTGTATTTTTGTGGGACGTCATTAGTTGTAATAGAAAGCTCTACTACGAAATGTTAAACTCATTCATTAAAGTAATGAGAAGAAAAGAATGAGAAGGAACACCTACTGATCGAGACAAAACATTGCCTCATGCTATTGTATGGGAGTTAGGCATCCATTATAAAGTACAAAATTCTTAGCTGTCACCAATGCTGGGAAACTAAAGCAGTCCTTGTCAATTTTTGTTTTTACATACATAAAGTCACCATTTTCCCTATTATGTAGTAGGCAGTGATTAAAGATCTCCACCTGCAGCGATGTTGTCACATATATATCGCTTTCTTTATTTTCATTACTTATTGCGTACACGCCGTTTGGTTAGTGGTGGATTTATATTTTTGTAGTTAAGAGAATAAAAAAATCTTGGGTCTTTATAATATATTATACAAAAAAGAAATTTTTTTTACAAATGGCCAAAATATTATGATTGCTGGATATAGTCACTACTATTATAATTGCATGTCACCACTCTCGATCTTCGAGTGCTCATGCGGCCCACTACAGAAAATTTTCAAAATCGTCATCCTAAATACTACGTTTTCAAACCGATAATAATTATGTTAATTAATTAATATGTTTATGTCGGAAGTCTTTGAAATATGACAGCCCTTAAATTTTGATTAAAAAGCCTTGAGTCCGATAGGCCCAATGTCTCTTGTCATTTGGTTTATTTTTCCCAGGAGCGGGTGACCAGCCGGTCGGTAGATGCAGATAACTCAGATATATCTAATTGAATCACTTGGGCAGGATTCTAATCATTTCACGCAACGATTCATTAAGTGTGAATCGAATTAAGATAAGGTTTTTTATCAATAAATTTAAATGGATTTCGGTTTGTGTGTTCTTTTGAGTTTCTTAAAGCTTAATTACTTTTGATCCTTTATCCTTAGCACTCTCTAATTTCGTCTCATTACTAAACTTCACTTCAAGAATAAAGTCCAAAATTGGATCAAAACAATAAATGGACGCCACTTAAAATATTTTCACAATGAAATGACTAAAGCTTGTAATGTTTTCCAATAATTTAAAAGCAACTTGAGGTTGACTCAAGATATTATTAAAAGTGATATTTACAAAGCGGTTCTCATAACTGTTTGGAATTAAAAAGTATCGGTAAAGGTTTCCAGGAGTGGTCGAGTGAATAATATATGTGCTTTGGGCAGTGGTCGCGTCGGCCGTGGGAGGCCGCACCTGACCACGTACCAATACTATGGCGACTCACTTGCTTCTGTTATTCTTGATATAAACTTAAATTGTAAAAGTTTTACGGAATCACGAGCTTCTAACGATTTCCAATCACTGATATCTATCAAATTTATTTTTAAAGGCCAGTTGCAACTAACGAATTAGGAATTATATTGGTTGTCACCTATTGTTTATAATTGGCCCCATTGGTAATTTATAAACATAGTTTCACGAACTTTTGTATTTTTAAGACGTATTTAATAATTTGTATTAAAAAGTAAATATACAGAAAAATATTACAAAATGGTTTAATAGCAACTTAAAATTAGACATTCAAATTATCAGACTACCAAATAATAAAAAAATGTTGTGCTTCAAGGCTCTTCTATAGGACCGTAAATATATCTTTCTTGTCAAATGTTGTATAAATAGTTTTTTATTACATAAATATTGCCTACCTGCAATATGTTAGAGGCATAAGTACATTATAATATCTTCAGCAAATTTTCTCAGAATACTTCCAAATCATTCCGGCACTTAAGTACCTAAATATCGTATCACAGGAGGGTGCCATCGCCGTAAGATGCATTAGACTTTCGACAGCCAATGACTTTTTAAGTAGACGATTCATACAGTAACATTCGTGAGAAATAGAATTAGTTCACACCAAAAATAAAATGTGTTACTTAATCAAATGCTTTAGATTTCGCAAAATTTTAATTTTGTAGAAGTACAAAATTAAAATTTTGCGAAAAAATTGTCGCAGTTTTGTTAAGACTATTATAAAGTTTGTCACTATGAAGACATTCGTAAAAACATATCGGTAAAGACAAGTGTGCGTGAAGAATTAATGTGACGGGGTTCCCAACAAGGCTAAATAACAGTTTTGTACGGTCTCCCGTCAAATTACGGAACAATTTTCCCCGTCGCGGTAATGATAACGGTCGCTTGTTCCGACGTTTAATCGCTTGCATATTTGAGTGGATTATTTTATTATGGAAACAAGTATGGCACGGTGGAGGGTAGCTCTGTTGTTTGATGTTTGGGCGATGTACATTGCAGGCTGGCTTGTAATTTATTTATTAACAAATAACTGAGCAAATGTCTTTGTCTCACTTTTTTACAAGCTGATTATGAGCTCCTTTGCCTTAGACACCTAGCTCCTGAAAAACTTAAAACTAAGTACATATTTTATAAACAATAAAGGTAGCAGTATCCAAAATGGTTCCCCACTCAGTTTTCAGCTTTAACCCCTTGGCGGGCACCACAAACACCGGTGTCACAAACAATAGACGTTTCTGCTGTGTCTTGGTTTGTGCCCGTTCACTAGTTTAGGTCTAGATTTTTTACGGTCCGTAATTAACGCTGGCTGAGGTGGTGACATTTACCCATCGCCTGATTAAAGTGACGATACAGCCGCTGGGAGGAGAGTCAATTCCCTAGGTACATTCTCCTTGTTGCTTCCTAAGGTGCGGATTCATGTCTAGTAGAAGGCTGTCAAAGATTTCAATGAAGATGTTCAGTGACAAATTTTTCTTAGCCCTTCGTGCTTCATACAGTCATGAGCTAAAACAAATTACGTGTCTTTTCTTCAGCATCTTTACGTTTTTTTACTTTGCCTATTAATCACAAAAGCAGTAATGTACCTCCGTAAATAGTAGCCAATGTATCGGAGCCGTCTTCGGTCGCCAGGCCGTGAGACCCACACCAGGTGCCACCAGGCTCGGGACTGTTTTAATGTTGTGGTCACAGTTTATTTCATTACGTTCATCAACTATTCAAACCCGCACGGACTTTTGATCGGCCGTAATTACAGTTTAAGTCTCAGTTTACTGTAAAGCAAGAATTTTTTTCGTGGTACCGAAGTTTTTAGACTTAATAACTGGTGTTTGAGCAATTATATCAACTATTGATGCTTCAGGACATTTTTGCCTATTGTTACGTCGTGGCTTAGTATATATGAAATAATTTTTTATTGCCACGAATTTAAATAAACCATTGAATTAGCTTACTTTCCTGAGATATAGAAAGTCTTCGTGCATTTACTTTTTCCGTGGGTGTAGATATCGTTATTTATTTCGTTTATTGCTCATAGCCTCAACTTTAATCGACACATTTATTTATTCCTTATAGTAGGCCATCATCCACGTTTGTATGGATTTTGTGAGTATGAATGTTTCTGAACTTATTAAATTATGGTTATCTAGAAAAGTTATTTGAGCTATTAATTTTAATAATTCCTAAAATTAAATTTTTAAATAGAAAACAATCGTGACTAACACACGATGCCAGAACGGAAGCTTGCTATAACAAAACTTGTCAATATTAACACCAAAGCCACCTAACATAGGGACAAAGAGACGCGTAACGTAGTAATTATAAAAACACAGGTAACAATCGCCGTAATGATAACCCACCTGATAGTTAACTGTTTAATATTAGGTTGAAAATGGCTAACGTTGCGGATACGGCTGTGGAGGATATTGCTTAAATATTCAGTAAGGGAGACAAGCCTACGCTGCGTAGAACGGTATACTATTATAATAATAAAATTAACGTTATTCCAGCTACCCTACTCTCTTACCAAATTTCAATGGATATGAATTGGATTTCTGTAATTTCGAACACTTTTTCGGAATTATCAAAGGACATGACATTTTACATTGAATAAATATTGATTTGTCCACATTATGTTACAGAGGCAGGCAAGACTTATATTTTGGTGTTTGGGAGAACGGCACTGCTGGTACGGGAAGTTGTCTGTTAAACTGATTTAAAAAGTACTGCTTATTCTAGAAATTACTTGTCTGGTGCTCGCTGTATGGCAACAGATTCACTCTCAGTTACCGGCTTCATAAGGCGTAAAACTTTGCCTTCCTCTTCTGAGTTATGGACGTGTGTGTCGAATCTTACTACCAGGAATTTTAAGAAACATAAACCGGAGGCAGGCTTTAGAAGCGATATACAAAACTAAAAAACTGACTGAGGTAAACTCTTAAGAAGCTTTAATTGAATTAATTAATTCAAACTTAAGCTTCACTGAGTTATTAATCTAAAAACAGAAGATTTAAATTCCCAGCTGAAAAATTATCTATAGTAATTAAATATTTTTAACTTTCGCGTTGCATTGTATATAAAGGTTACACTAACGGGACTACACGCGACGTACATTATGTAGTATATAAATACTACTTACTGTTCGACGTTCCGGCTGAGTTACAGCAACCGTGGTCACGAGCTGACTGGTGCGCGGCGTCGTCTGCTCGGGCGGGCCCATGATTATTCTTCTACCCGCACATTATTATTTTGCAGTCACTTCGGCATCCACACTAACAGTATCTGGGTTGGTTTGTAAAGGTACAGTCCGCGGCGTACACTTGTTAATCACTGGAATTCACGCTGATGACAATTTAAACCCGTCCTCCCGATTGAAATTCTTGTATTTCTTTATCTCAATAGCTTTACGAACTATTCTTGTATGATAGTGGCGATCATTGGAGAGGATTTTTGGATCATGTAACTCCATCTAGTGGTTAACTCCACATTCAAGTAGATGTTCAGCCACCGCGGATTTATTAGTCTGTCGATTTTTGACCGCCGAGATATGTTCTTTAACACGTTCAGCTATTGACCGCTTTGTTTGTCCTATATAAGAACTACCACAGCTGCAATCGATTTTATTTACACCCGGTGTTGAAATGGGATGACATCTTTTGGCCTTCGCAGTAAATTTGACATTTTGCACAACGGAGTAAATACGGTCTTAATGGAGTATTTTTTTTAGTACTGTTCCAATTTTGTCTGTTATACCTTTTATATACGGTAAAAATAGTAAGTAGTATATAATACATAATGTACGTCACGTTTAGTCCTGTTAGTGTAACCTTTACATCTATAGAAATGTAAGGCTAGCCATAATGCTGGCACAATTTTAACACACATTTATCATTACTTGCCATCTCATTTCTTAATACTAAAATAGTTGTTAGGCTTTTATCATCCCGAGCATATCTTTATCTTTATCTCATATTTACTTAAGAATACGCACTTCACATCAAATTCAAAGAAAAACATACAATGCGTGTCACAATATTGTGATGAAGTGACACAGTGTGATCGAGATGATTCTGATAAGAAGGAAAATCGACGGAAAATATAATTTATCAACAAATATATTAATGTATCTAATACAGGTTATCTAAAAAGTGAAAACTCTTGTCAACCTAAATGTGAGAATATTCTACTAACAAAATTATGCAATCCAAGTTTCTTTGCCCTTTAGATGTAGTCTTTCGTCAACCGCTTATTAAACACGTAGGTACAACATACAGGCAAAATATACAATACTGAACTAGGAATCTAAACATAAAAGAATAATGGTACCCTCCTCTTTCTTGCTCCGACCTTCATGAACAGATTTCAACATTAATGCACTTTATGTGACTCATTCAGAAAACCTTCAGGTGCGAGTAATCGCAGTCCAAATCCAAGTCACTCGTTAATATTCGTCGTTAATATAATATCAAAACATATTATATTAAACAATGTGGCAGCAGAGAAAACATTTGAGTTGCTGACAAATTAGAAATATCTACTGCCCATAAGTTGCTGCCCAATTACTTATTTTAGCTTATCAATTGTATTTTTCTTTTGATGACTAAAATTAGAATATTTTGGTAACCGTTTAAATAACACCCTAAATAGATTGTGTGCTGTGTAGTCTGTTTATTTTTACAAAACACAAATAACACTTCAATCTTATAAAAAATAACCGCTTAACCACAAAGCGTGTCAGTTGGTACAGTCGCGAGCATATCATACAACTTGACATATTTACGCGCTCTCTATTCTGTTAGAAATACGGTCTGATTGAGTGTAGCAGGTGTACGCTGAATGTGTCGTTGCGAGTACCCGTCAATGCAACCCGTATATGTTTCGTAAGGAGTTTTACGAGAGAGCAGATATCCAAAACAAACTAATGATTGGCGGCGGCTGACCGCTGCGCAGACGCAAGTGTACTCCTGGGGATAGGAGACCTATAGTTATTCTTAAAAGTAAATTAAGCCGTCTGCATTTTCCAATAACTATCATGAAAAGACTAAGGCATCGAAGATTTTTGAAATCATTTATTGACATATACTTCCCCAGCTGTATATGAAGAGCTTTCAATATCTACGTAGCAATGGTAAGGATATTCAGTTATAAAGGATATACTTAAGTAGATTATAAAGGATATACTTTTATCTTTCGGATAAATTGTTAATACAAAATTGCTAAATAACATGAATATTTTTTTTGCGGTATAATATTTATATGTCTTTCCGCTTTACGTGTAACAACACCTTACATATGGTATTGAGCAGCTCGGTGGCTTACTGGTTAGTACGCTTTGGCTTTCGATATCAAAATATATAATTATATATTGATATAAATTTGTTTCAAAATATGTAAAATATAAAATCAAAATATTTAATGATATATAATTTGTTTGTTAAGTTTCATTGTTTTCGACGCGTCATAAGTGTAACTGCTTGTTGTTACCTAAATGATTAAATAAAGAATTTCATTTCATTTAATTTCAAAAACAATGCTACCTTCGCCATGGCCAGGCGTTGGATGAGTGACAAAAATCTTTGTGATCTTCAACTCCTCCGTGCTTCGGAAGGCACGTTAAGCCGTTGGTCCCGATCGCTATTGCAACTGTTTCTACTAATCGCATCGCCAACTCGCATTGGGCCAGTGTGGTGGTTTTACGGCCCATTCTCCTCAGAAGGAAGGCCAGTGCCTTGCAGTGGGACGTTTACAAGCTGAGGACATATGATACTAATTTTATTATCAAGTTTTGTCCTAAATTTAAATGATATCGACGTTATGTAGAGATTCCAATCCCCTGAACTACACAAGGCTAGCGCGGCTCCTATCAGTAGCGCATACGCGCGTGAACTGTCAAAATGATCTAGTTGAAATGACAGCCGGACCCCGCGAAGGCGCAATTCGTGACAGACGATTATATTCTCTATTTTACAAGTAGTTTTGATCAAACTCGTATGATGGTTTTATTGTGGAGTGATCTGAGTATCTCGCCTTTGATTAACACCGCAGAGGCAGCAGGAGGTCAAGAGTATAGTGGCAATAAGAAACTTTTTAGACGGAAATCTATTGTTTCAGATTTTTAAAAAGCAAATAAGTTGACTCAGCACATGGCACCACCTGGCAAGAAGTAGATCAGTAATCATCTCTGCAAATAGTCTTTGTTGTTATTAGCTGGAGCTACTGAGAACAGCAAGTCTAGCCACCTGCAAGTATCTGGACTATTACTGTCTCCTATGAAGGTTCCAGGATATGAGGGAATATCTATGCCAGAAGGACTTAAGCGATTGCAGGATCAAATAGATTTTTATTAAATTCTCCAGGGCGACTGAATTTGTAGTGTATGACTCGAAAATGTTTCAGAGATTAATTCGACTCAAGGGTCAATTTAAAATTTTTATTTTATGAAACCTTTATTTACTTAAGTACAGATGTTTGTCAATATCTCTAGCCTCACATTGTGCCTGGTGCATGGCAACAGGGTCACCGCCTCTTAAACAGGGACTTAATATATCTGGCGAAACGTAAGTATTGACACCTCTGCATATCGCTTCGGGGAAAGAGGCGTTATGATTACTTTATGTATAACTTTTATGTATAATAAGGCGATTAGAAGATATGTTTGATTTTTTTTTTATTTATTTATCCCATGTATAAAGCCTCGTGTGGTGTTCCCAGGTCAAGTGTCAAAACGTTACGCGCTGGGTGCGTTCGCGCAGATAACGCACCTTACGCCGGGTCACGAACATTTAGTCCAAGACATTCCAGACATGATAAAGATATAACACTATTTGAGTGAAATATTTACTAACAAAAAGATACGTGTACATTTACTCACGATTCTTGGCGTTTTCTTTTTTTGGTCATGTCACTGTTGGTCTGAAACTTTAATCAAGATGATCGTTTAATTAATAAAAGTAATTTAATGTAGTTGGATTCAAATTCAAAATATTTTTCTTCCAATGATTTGCATGTTCATGAATGTCAAAAATATTTTACGAAACTCGTAAGAGAAAGACTACGCCATCTACAAAGAAAATTCAGTAAGTTTTCATTCAAAATGTCATAACTTAAAATTTTTTCTATTCTTTTATGTCACTACCACTACTTATAAGGATTGCACGTCGTTGATAGTACTAATGATCACCTCACTAGGTAATCATATCAAGTAGAATAAAGTAATATCTATCTACCGAAAAAAAGATTCTAGAATTCTATAGAACACTCAGCAATACCTTCCCATTTTTCCTTTCGCCCTAAATACTTCCAAAGGAAAACAATTACTTATACAAAATCTTGATTTATTTAATCGCTTATAATAAATAAAACATAAATGAGTAAATTTCAAGATGCATATCTTAAAAACACCATATTGTCACCATACTATTCAATATTATTACAAAATATTCTAGGCAAGATGAAAAGGGCCTAACTCCGATTTGAATAGATTTCATGAACAACATTTTTTGTATTTTTGTCCGTGTTGTAACTGGATACTCCAAACGCCGGTAGCAGTGATACACATCTACAAACATATTATTTTTCACTCAACTAAACACAGGGCCTTCGCTGATCGTTATCAGACTCTGCAATATTGAGATTGGTGATTTTGAATAGTCCTTTTTAATGTTAAACGGCTTATTAATGTTTCTAATGTTGCATAATGGCGCCTGTACGGAAAAGATGGATAGATAACAATATTCTTTCAGGTACTTGTACAATCTGTTTAAAAATTACTTAAAACGATTCTATTTTAAATGTTATGGTGTTCGCTGAGTCACCAATCTATGCACTTCCCACTACTGGGCACAGGACAATAAACAATAACATCAAAATTAGAGAAACATGTAACCAATATCTTAATGTGCATTTCGAAGGAGGAATTTTGTCATGATCTAAGATCATCCAAGGCACACCCCAAGGCACAATCCAAGGCAAGTTTGTTGCTTGAAAACCAAAGTGTTTTAACATAATTTTTAAAAATATACGCAATGAGCAAGATGAAGTTAAATAAGATTTTTTTCGTTTTGTTTTTTGTATCATAAATAAAGCTCATCTACTGCTTAGCATCAGATGGCGAAGGGAATGTTGGTTTAATAAAAATATGTTGTTTTTTTTTTTGTCTTTCGTCTGCAGTTCTACGTTAACCCAAAATTCTATTCAAAATTGATTTTTTCATCACAAAACTAGATAGCGTTGTTACCAAAATGAAATTTGACATGACATTGGAAACATTCAAAATCACGCTAATCTGAACTAAGACTAAATGTAAAAAAAGACAGTGGCTTACTGCAAATCAACACTTCTCGAGTTGCACCCGCGACCGCAAAAGGAAGTAACTCAGAAATTTCCAAAAAAAAAACTTATATAACATTTATTTCCCAAACATTGAATAGGATTATCTATTATTGGCCACCCCAAAAGATACAATCAGCATTCACGGCGGGAAATATGATCACTTTATTATAACGATATTTGCTAGTTTTCGGCCGGTCCTTTGTCGAGATCTGGGCCGATAAGCGCTTTGTCGTCGGCCTAATGGCCCAGCCGTATTAGATTTCGGCCGACAATGAGGTGGTTTGTTTGTGATCAAGCTGATACGTAACTGTCATTTGATTTGAATAGCGTGGTGAATTGTATGAAAAACATTGTTAAATTTATTGCGAACGTAACGAAAATATTGTTGTAGGCTGTTCTAAGGCAGATGTTACGACCAACAACCTGGTTTAACCCCTTGGCAGGCACCGCGAACACCGGTGTACGCAAATAATAGATGTTTCTAGTGTTTCTCATGTTGTGCCCGTTACTAGTTAAGTGTTTGTATATAAAATCAAAACTTTTTTAATTCAATTAATACCTTTGACGGATAATGTAAAGAAACGGAATTTTAGACTTCTAGCAATACTGCTATGAAAACTTTATTTAGTTCCATGCAATAGTGTTTGTTCGCTAAAATTCGATGTTTTTTTATAGCAAAGTCCAGTCTATATCTATTTGATAACCATTAATTTATTTCCTTCGTACATGATTCTTGCTTTTTTTATCAAATTACACCTGTCCGTGCGCTGACGTCACATCAAACCGCCATGTCGTCCATCGCCGCCTCCAAATACTTTTGATTACAAAACCCATAATTTAACGTAGTCACCAAATAATATGCTTTGTGTGTATGCAAATACCAGTCCATTGTGTGGTGTAATCACGATTTTTATGCCTTTCACACCGCGACTTACTTTCAATCATTTTCTTTGAATACAAAATGCAATTAAGTGATTATATTTGTTCTGGTGGCGAGGAAGTGATTCATTAGTATTTAAAAAGCAATGCTTTGTACTGTCAACAGCAGAGTAAAGTACACAAAAATTTTATTACGCGTTAAGACGAGTATTCAGTTTGCTGTTGTTACCAATATTCGGAAATATGTAGTCATACAAAAATATAATTATATGTAAAATGGAAATATACTCTGCTATTCCGCAATAATCTACGTCATTATGTCAACGTCTACAGTACACGTGCAAAAATATTTTACAGAATTACTAAAAATAAATTGGAAAATACGCTTAATCTTCAATTGATTAAAAAAATATCGTTCACTTATTTGGGAAAACCTAAACAATTTTACATAGATTACTGATAGCATCTTATAATAAAGATTAAATGACATTAATTCTTAGTGTGTAATAATTTCGACTACGGGTTGTTATGATAATAATATTATTAGCTATCTTAAATATCTTTTTATCGGAAGATTCATGGAACTGAATGGATGTAATCTCATTCACATAATTGTGTCGTCTTTATTTGAAGGCGCTAATTTAATATGGTTCAGTGTAAATACTTATTTAACTTTTAACACCGAGATCAAAGTAAAATTGTGAAAAACGACACTACATATGCAAAATATCGTACCTGTACTTAAATAAACAATAGTAATAACAATAGAATAAAAAATATCCTCAGTTCACAAACCAAGCTTGGCACTTAAAATCATCAACATTTTACATATTTGATACAAAATGAATAGAAAATCCAATTTTATTGAATTTCATTACTGGCTTATACTCGTACTTAGCAAGTAACTAATAAAGCTTTTCATGACAAGAATCGGACAAGAAACTCATGAGCATACAGCGTATTGTGAACATCGCTTGCCTTAGACCGTGACCGGCTTATAGCTAACTCACCCCTGTTACATGGGGGCTTGGGACTTAAACAATATCAGGCGAAATGTCGGTGATAACACCTCTAGTTTGTTTTACCCACAAATCTCTATCCAGTGTAGTTGTTGTTCAGTACAATATTAGTACTGAACATATTATTAATATTTAAATTATTAAAATATTTATTGTAAATTTATTATATGTTGTTTTACTATCTAAAATGTTTTATTTGTAATAGCAACTATTTGTAATTTTAATATTATTGCTCTATGGCAACATTCGGCCCTTCTGTCTTCTGAGTTGCACCTATGTGCAACGCCTCTTTAAATAAATTCAGTTTAATATTCAAAGCGCCTATTATTTCCGCAACATAGGCGTTTTTGTGGTCCTTCGAGCATAGAAAGCCCGTGGAAAGAAAAAAAGAAGTGAGTGTTCGTCGGTTTTCAAGTTGCAACGACTTGCCATAGAAGGCGTTTTTTGAATTTGGCGGCGGCGAACCCCATGAAGATTGTGCTCTAATTTGTCCCATGCACAAAAGGGGCACACTGAAAATCCATTGGGCAAGTTAAAGAACCAAAATTAATATTTTGGTTGTCATTGATGAAAAATTTTTTCATTTTGGCGGCTTCGATGTTTGACTTTGGCGGCAAACGCGGCTTCTTCTTGACAGCGGCAGCCATATTCGCTTTCGAGTGCGCGCGCAGCCGAGCAGTCTATGGTCAAACGTCAAAAGTGTAAATATCAACATTGCCCCAGCAAGTGTAAATAATTGTGTTTAGTGTTTTTAGTGTTCAGTGTAGCTATAAGTTAGGGTAACTATGGAAGAATTGAAGGTGTTGCATGTCAAACGCGGCATCTTAAGAGCTACAATATCCCGTATGCAGAATTTCGTGTCCGATACAACTGCTATGGAGTTGGCCGGCGCGGAAGCACTCCAAGTTAGATTGGAGAAACTTATGAGCACCTACGAAAAATACGAAGAAATAAACTTCAATATAACAAATCTTGATAATAATGATAGTGAAGATGTTAATTCAGTAGAATCATGCTATTTTTCGGTACTAGCTAAATTTAGAGAATTTATCAAAGTTTTATCTAAGAGAGAGAACAGTTCCTCTCACAATTTCAATGCAAACTTGCCTTCTGTTGAGATTCCATACTTTGACGGTAAGAATTTTACACTGTACAAACCATTTATAGAATTATTTAATGCGTTAATTGGTACCAATGTGTCATTATCAAATGTACATAAACTATTTTACTTAAGAAAATATTTAAAAGATGAGGCTCTTTCAGTTATTGTAAATCTCCCACTTACCAATGAGTCCTACTTTGAAGCTATCAATTTGTTAGATAAGCGTTACAATAATTTAACTAGAATCATTTCAAACCACATAAATATTTTATTAGATTTACCTACAATGCAAAAAGGTACTGCTATAGTTTTAAGATCTTTTATTTCTGAAATTAGGCAGCAGTTGCATGCATTAAGAAATTTAGAGCAGCCCGTAGATCATTGGGATATGCTTTTGTTATCAATTTTGTCTCGTAAGTTGGATTCTCTTACTAACACAGCATACCATTTAAATAGACAAAGTCTTAGCTCTTTACCTAGCATTGAGGACTTTTTGGACTTTTTAGAAAAGAGGGCTATTGCTTTGGAGGATAGTTTGCCTTCAACATATACCTGCTACGAAGGTAAATTTAAAAATAAATATAGTTTAAATAGAGTGACAAATATTGTTGCCAAGCCTTTTAAAAATCTAGTTTGTTTATATTGTAAAGGTAATCATTTGTTGTTTATGTGCCCTAGTTTTAAGTCTAGTACTGTAAGTGATAGAATAGATTTTGTAAATGTGAATAATGTATGTAGTTTATGTCTTCGAGTTCATTCAGATCAATGTAAATATAATTTCAAATGTAAAACTTGTAAAAAAGACCATAACACATTGTTGCATCTCCATGAGCACAAAGAGTGTATGGCATTACTCAATACTAATATGAGTTCAAATGTTTTATTGCCTACTATAAAGGTTAAAGTAAAAGACCAGTTTGGCAAGACTATTCATGTAAAGGCTCTACTCGATAGTGGTAGTCAATCATGTGTTGTCTCAAATTCATTAGTAAATAAATTAAATTTAAATAAATATAAACAAAAAAGTAACATATATGGATTAGGTCAAAAAGTAAATAGGGTAAATGAATATGTAAATTTAAAAATACAATCATTAGATGATAAGGTTCAGTATAATATTAATTGTAATGTTCTAGAATCTATTACTTCTGATTTGCCTCGACATTATATGGATAGAAGAGACTTTAAATTCCCTAACCATTTAAAATTAGCCGATCCTGATTTTAATATTCCTTCTGGTATTTCTCTTTTATTTGGATCAGATTTTTATTTCAAAATACTATTAAATGACAATATGCAATGTAACAATTTATATTTACAAAATACATTATTTGGGTATGTTGTTGGTGGAACACACCAGAATTAGTTTGTATTTTTTTCTTCAGATTAAATGGCTACTAAAAATAAATTGTTTGTATCTTAAATTCATGTATAACATTAAATTTTATTCAGTGTTAAAAAATATATAATAAAAAATACAGTGAAATATGTAAAATAGTTTAGTATGTTATAATTCAATTGTTATTCATGGTTTTGGTTTATTATAACTTCTATTTACATCACTAAAAATAAAATAAAATATTTGTTACCTATGTACTTTTATATAACAATGCATTTTAAATTAGTTTTCAATATACCTGTATACTTTTTATGTAAAGAACTATGATTATACTTTATACTAAATGCTTTTATGTTTTCAAAATTCAGAATTGGGCCTTATAAATTGATTTCTGATATTTTATGAATTTTATGGTCAGTGTATGGCATAGTATAGATTTTAGTTTATGAGTCAAATTCCCATTCTGGCCCCCGGAACTTATGTTCAGTACAATATTAGTACTGAACATATTATTAATATTTAAATTATTAAAATATTTATTGTAAATTTATTATATGTTGTTTTACTATCTAAAATGTTTTATTTGTAATAGCAACTATTTGTAATTTTAATATTATTGCTCTATGGCAACATTCGGCCCTTCTGTCTTCTGAGTTGCACCTATGTGCAACGCCTCTTTAAATAAATTCAGTTTAATATTCAAAGCGCCTATTATTTCCGCAACAGTTGTGTTAACCAAATTATTCATATTCTAAGATATGCTATTTCTAACAGGATGTACCTTTACACTTAGGTTGCTGAAGATGAAAACAAAGTGTTTAATTAAGCCTCTGTTATAAAGAAGAATAGAACACTGGCCACACGGAGTCCTATTAAGTCAGACACTAATATTTCAATTAAAACTATTTAGGTTTCGTGACTACATAAAATCTGACATTCAGGTTATAAAACCGTTGCAAGACTTCCATGGGAAATAACTTCAATTCAAAAATGAGTTTTAATGTCCAGTGATAAGGTGGTACTGGCAAACGGCAAACAAAGTAGTAAGCTCAGTTTCGGCGTCAAATGATAGGGAGCAGCAACAAAGCAGCGGCGAGTCACGGTCATTACCACGCCGTACCGTCAGCAGGTGGCTTTGTCGGCGCTGACGAGCCCTGACTATTAATGATCGCCTTTGAGAACACCGGAGAAATTACTGTGATGATTACTATAATAGCAAATAGGGCAGAGGTTGCTACTAGACAAGAAGAGGTAACTATCTATATGATTATTTAATTTATTTATTTTGCTTTAATAGGTAAGCCTGTGGGGCTCCGTGGTTCTTTATACATACATACATATCATCACGCCTCTTTCCCCGAAGAGGCTAGCAGAGATGTTACAGAGCAGCAGCAGAGACAGCAGAGGTGTCCACATTTCGCCAGATATGTCAAGTCCACATGTAAGATGTGGCGAGCCTGTAGTGCGAGCATAGAACTTCGACAGTTGCCATATTTGATCGACAAAAGCATCCGTCCTTTTCTCTCCTTACGGCTATCTGTCAAATTTATCGAATTTTTCGACAATTGTCGATCTTAGACGTCACATTTGGCTTATCGAAAGTTCTATGCTCGTAGCGCTGCTGCGAGATGTACTGTCGTCTACAGACCAAAACCATAAAAGGTAAAATAAAGCAAAAGAAAAAACACTAAAAGAGTTTACTCTGTAATCTGTGGAATGTAATTGAGGTCCGGTAATAGCTACCGAGCGTGCACCGTCCACCTCATCTGATTAACATTCGATTAATATGTATTTGAGACGACACTAAATAGGGCGCTTCTCCAATGACCCCGTGTCGACTGGAAAAATAAACTGTGACTGGAAATATAATTTTATGAATGAATGAACGGTTTCATCATAGAGAAGGCCACTGCTGGACACAGGCCTCCGCAAAGATTTCTACAAAAATCAGTCGGCGGCCCGCATCTAACGACTTCCCACGACCTTCACCAGATCATCATCCGCCTCGCGGACGTAGACAATTAAAAATTGAATTGTAATCTATAGTACTAAGTACAATCACTGTTTTATTTAATTCCAATGATAAGATAAACCGAATGAAAGGAAGTCATATCGATTGGAAAACCGTACTCATGCAAGTGGTCTCCAGTTCAATCTGTACACGCATCACTCAGTTTAAATAAAACTTAAATAATGATGAAAGTTCTGAAGCATTGGAAGAGGATGGAAGAGTTGGAACTCAGAAGACTTGTTCTTGATAATACGGCGAGGAATGGAGCGAGTGGTAGAAAATAATTAAAAAACATTAATGGAGTTGTGATATGCTGCGTGTCACAATAGAATCGAAGAAGGCATAGGCATTATTTTATGTAATGCTTCAAGGAAGAATAATACAACATAAAATTTTTAAATATGTTACCTGTTTCTTGTTCCGACTAGCCACTAGCGTCGATTAGGTCCAGTGGCGACTGTCGTGTTCCGACACAGTCGCTACTGGAGAACAGCCGCTGAACATATCGGTAGGCGACGCTTTCCCAACAGCAAAATATTTACGATACAGATTGTTAACGAACTGTTAATGTGTGATCCATGCAAATCGATACACGTTTGTTTTCAAATAGAAAATGCCGCGATAATGCTCTTCCATCGACGTTCAAGCTAGAAGCGTTCGCGGTTTGGCTCAAAAATTGTAAAGGGCATTTGAAAAAATACAACAATCTAGTTGGTAGAATAATTAATTATACTAGTGTTTTGTTAAAAAGTGAAATGAAATGAAATGATTATTTATTTGTGAAGTTTTTGAAAACTTATTTTTACTAACAAATAAGATTTATCAACGAGCTGCATACGCCTTGAGAAATGTGTTCTGAGTTTACTAAATGAAATGTTAAGAATAATAAAAATTTTGCATCATAATAAGCGTCATAGTAAATTAACCTATATTTAAGTATGTACCAGTTTCGTGGGCAATGTTTACTACATAATGTAAGATAATTCTGTAAGATAACTCTACATAATGCTACGATTCCTGCATACAATATTCGTAGCAGTACCATTGTTTTTCCATTTTCTTGATCCAAGAAACGTTTTGTCTCAAGTAAAACATAACATACCATCTCATCACGCCTCTTTCCCCGAATTGGTAGGCAGAGGTGTTAAACACCCACATTAAACCACAGTAAAACTTGAAGAGTTTAATTTTATTGTGTAAAAGTAGAAGTAAATAAGCAGATAAGCCTGATGTAAACGGCTACTGTCATCTAAAATATTGGGTCCTTACCTATGAAATTGGTGTTTTTTTTCTCTCTTAGTATTTTGTCTGTAACTATTAAGATTCAGAGTATTTCTAAAAAATAATTACCTCGTCTAAAAATAGACTATATTTTTGAGCTCTTTTGATTTGTTTTGATAACTTGTTGTAAGTTTAATTGTGTTAAAATTGGACACGGAGACAACTCTTTTTAAGTGCCTCCCGAATACATCATTTGATTTGCATTCACTTAAAAACGATAAATAATTTTTATGAAGTGTGATATTACACATATTACTAAAGCTTGTCTAATGATACATGCCAAATATTATTATCTCTGGATTTGTCGTTGTGAAGAAAACTGATAAAATGTTCGTATGGAAAATGCAAAATTCCCCAAAATCTCCATACAAAACACCAATTTCATAGGAAAGGACCTAATATATGAAGATTCAAATTGCATCTGTTTCACTCCTTAAATTTGGGCTAGAAACATAGTAGTCCTCTAGATTTCTACTCACCGCTAGCTCGTTTCACATGTTCCACCACCCAAACCGAAGCCGCCGCTCAGCATTATGGGGCGTCATATCAGTAATTGTACCGATTAAGATACAACCGAGAGAGAACCGATGTTTCTACACTTCTGGAGAGGTAGCGGGACTTTACGGCGCTGTTGTGGCTCATTACCACACTAATAGAATTTGGAAACTACCGTCGGCGATATTGAGGCACAGTTCATACCGCACCACCAGTATTAAAAAGCCGCAACTGCGGGACTGCAAATTTTAAGGCCAACCCTATTGACGATTTTAATGATCATCAAAATTTGATTATAATGTTATAATTCTATTTATTCATATTGTTTTTTTCAAACGAGGGAAAAAAGGAGAAAAACAAAGAGAAATTAAATATACAACATAAAAGATAGAGCGTCGTCGTGCTCTATGTCTTGCGCATGTTGTTTCTGTGTTTTTGATCTTTTCTTTCATGTATTTTTTTCCAATCTAGATGTTATAATTTATTATATAATAAACATTTGAATTCCTTACCTAACATTATCGATATTTTTACGTGTGAGTTCGCCGTTTTCATATGTTGTTTTCATACTGATGGAAAATGTACTGTGTTCAAGTTGGCTACCTTAACGAAGATAGGATTTCGAATATATGGAAGTGGGTATAATTATATTACCTTTACACTAACAAGAAAATTATGTGTAGGTAGTGGGTCAATGACTTTGACTTTATACATGCAATCGTGCCTTTTGCGATCCTGGTATACATCTCTCGCTTCCTCTACTCTCATACTAACTACTTACATTCTCTAGTAGGAGGTGGATCTGGCCTAGCCCTTCTACATTGACTTCACTTTAACTTTTCTCCAAATTTCCTATTCCCACTTGAATAAAATTTATAAAATTAGAAAAATATAGATGAAATATGAGAGTGCAGTAGTATACAATAAGACAAGATGAATAATAGCGCTGACAACAAAAATGTTAATACAACTTACGTATATACAATCTCTTTCCTAAAGACATAACGATTTATCAGATAAATGGCTGCGGCCATTACATCGTTTCCTAATGTCGAATAATAAAATATTGCTAATAATACACGGACCAAAAAACTTCAGATATCGTACATTGCTACTTTCACCAGTGTAACAAAATAAGTAATAAAAGTAGGTATTCCATGTACACCGCGCGATTCATTGTTTTGTGAGTTGGGGCCGCACTAAGGGGGCGCGTTCGGAAACACGGTGATTTATATGATTGTACGAACACAGGGTGGTATTGTGAACAGACAATATGACCAAATTGAGATGTCCCATTCGCCACGCATCCTGCGCGGCCGCAATCCGCGCATTAAACTGTGGGAGCGACAACCCCTAATAATAGATAAATAAAGTCAAATATTACAACAAAAACTCCACAAAAAATAAATTTTGTACGTATTCTGTTTGACATAAAGACGAAATTTACATGTTTTAGAGGGAGAGTATAATAATGATGGTTTTGAGTCAATAAATCAATATGTTTTTGCGCAAGGGTTGCCTTACCTGGTGGCGGCGTCTTTGTGCGCCGCCTCGTTATAAATTATGTTTAGAAACTTTAACAGACCGAGCCACACTATCAAATTCGTCATCAAACTTTGATATATTTGGGTTTTCACGACGAAGACTTTTATAATCTTTTCAAAGTTTAATAACATTAATTATTGTAACAGTTTCTACTCACCAATCTAGAGGGTCATGCAATGCAACGTCAAATGTTCAAAATGACAGAAATCCAATTCATATCCGTTGAAATTTGGTCAGAGAGTAGAGCAGCTGATTGGTAGTAAAGATGCTGGCGACGACTACAAAATAAAATATAAAATATCAATTCTGAGAAGTAGACGTAAAGAGTCGCGTGCACTAAACGTCCTCTCTACGTCTACTTCTCAGAATTTCAGGCTTGGAAGATATTTCTAATAGAAATAAGCCCTACCTTTTGTTCTCGCCTTTTGTCTATTGTCATTTTATTTGATTGTGTACATTAAAGAGTTTACATAAATAAATAAGTTTATATAAATAAAAATATCGCAGAGGAGTGCTATACTTTTCTTAAGTCAAGAAAATCTCATTTTACATAATATTCCGTATTGTATCACTAAATAAGGATTTCACCAAATTCCTCCCAGTAATAGTTACCAAACTAAGCAGGATTAGTGATTATTTGTTCTAAACCGGGACTACAACAACAAACGCAGGCGATTGGCCCGCGGAATGCGACGCATGCGCAAAGGAAACAAGATTAACATGTTGCTATTGAAACCACTTGTTTCGGGACTCTAGAGCTGTTAGCAATTAAATATCTATAAATAAATACGTGAGCTGAGCCGTGCTTAAAACGGTTTGGTTGAAAATATAATACGTAGCATGTTCCGGATTCAAACCTTCAACTCATTGGCTTACAGGGTTTTCTTTCTTAGGTGGCTCATGTCTAAGGCAGCCCTTAACTAGGGTAGCTCTACATTGCATGTGAACATGATGATGTATGGATTTACGTTTCCTGGTGTGTTTTTGTACAGCAAACCCAGCCACTACTACGCCTACCAAGGTTCTGGATGGATTTACCATTGCAATAGCAATAATAAATCCATAAGCATTGAAAATTTTGTCCTTTTATACAATTTTTTCTTTTTGCACTGGTGTCTCTTCTTCTCTCTCTCTCTGTCAGAGATAAGACCTCCCTTGCGTATTGTTGTTAAATAACCTGTATCTATTGGTTTTGGTCAGTTAACTTTGCGAAATATTTCAATAATAATAATTTCTACAACACACAATAACTAAACCCATTGATATGAAATCCATTTTTCTGTTACGTAACAGCTCCCCTCGCATATCAGGAACAAGTTTTTGTTTATTTCGCGACCATCAAATAAATAACACACATTATATTAAATACAGGCGTTCAGTCACGCTGGCGCACCAACATGGCTGCGCATGCGCACCCCAGCCATACTTACACTTTGAATTATTTTCATTTCATTATTAACAATAGATTTCACCCGTTTTGAAATATGATTTGTTGCCCGCCATTCCCCGGTGTTTTTTAAAGCCCGTCTTATATTTTGTAACAATGAAAGCGTAACGAAATATTTACGAACGTTGTAGCACACACCGTAGCTAACAATTTGAATGAGTACGATTTCGGGAATGTGTTTTGACAGCGGCTAATGTAGCTAAATTTAAAGTTGATACAGCTTATTTAAGGAGGCTAGATTAAGTTGTGGGTTGAATAGGGTCATGTGGTTGCTGAAGATACCAATAAAGGTTCATTTAACCTAGAAGATACAAACGCTGTTAGCATAACAATCTGTCTGTGCTGCCCGCGTTCAGCGACCTCCTGCGGACTTCATCTAGATCAGTCTTGCGAACTTCAACGTAGGCCTCCAGTACGTGCCACTCAAGAACCTTTCCGCCCCGACAGCGACCAGTTCTGAGAGCTATGTGCTCTGCCCCACCTCTTTCAAATCCTTTGGCCACGTCGCGAGCTTAACCATAAAGGGTTTGAGTTTCTTATCTAGTTTATATATACGAGCACCCTCGTACGTCTCTGACAGATAAATTTAAAGAAATCAGCATAATGACAGTAGCTTTACAATACATTTACAATTGTATAATTCAGATACATTAAAATGTTGATATTTATTCTAAAAGAAAATATCTACATAATAATAATACTATAAACCAGAACAAACTGTTACTACCAAACTTAAGATTTATATGACTTTTATGGACGAAGGCATACCATCTAACAAATGTTCAAAGTGCGAATCAAAGAAACATTAATATCAAAACGTTACTATTGTTTAAAGGATTTTTTAGACGACGAAACTGTATGGACTGAAATGTAAATTTGTTTTTTTTCCATATTATTTGTTTTTTTATGTACGTGTTTTTAAATTGCAATAAAGAGTATATATAAATGGAACTGCCCAGCCGAGTTTGGACGGACGGGACAATACTCGTTCGAGAAGCCGCTGGAATCGCCGGCGCCGGTTCGATCCCACCGCCTTTACCACTGAGTTTCAATAAAACATATAAAGAGTATATATTGTAATGGAAGATGTTACAGTCTGTAAAAGTCTATGTTAATTATTGGCACTAGCAATTTCTTTGCTTTTTTCCCAATTACACACTGTAAAATCTTCAAAAAAAATATATTGTAAAGGGAGGTAACAACTTGCTGAGTTTCTTGCCCGTTCTTCTCAGAACATGGCCTCCTGGTAGCCAGTGAACGGTTGGCATAATTTGACATTCATAAGAGTATGTAAATACCGAAATTGAATAAATTATTTGAGTTTGAGTTTGCCAAGTAGCTCATGAAATTTATAACTTGTATTTCACTATACTTGATTCTAAATTCCCCACGCACTTCATCAATCGAGATTAACTCCAAACATATAATTGAATACCTTATTTTGATTCTAAAATAACTCCCAAAATAGTTCTTGTGTCAAAGCCGCCTGTTGCGAAACATTACATATTGAATTTACTTCCGTAAAATAAACTTTATGAGTCAGAACATATAGTCTGCAAATACAGACTGGAATAAATGTCTCAATTAGAGACCAAACGAGAGGTGAATAGATGACGAAATTATATTATAATATCATAATGTCTGAACTTAGAGAGATGTAACGCCAGCATTCCCGTCATCGTAATAATGGCGTCAAATATTTATAAATGTTTTATGCGCCGGGGCCGCAATGGCGCGGAGCGGCGGGCGCCGGCGCAATTCACTAGCGAGTGTGTAAAAAAGTAAAAAAAATACGAAAATAAGTATCATTATTGCAACTAAACTATTCAAACGATATTAATAATGAGTTTCAATGTAGAGTTAAAATGTAGAGATATAAATTTTAGCGATTAATGATAAAAAAAATTTGGCTTTGGTTAGCATAGCCAAAAGAAATTTAAAAAAACAAAGTTCGAAAGATTTTTATTAAGCTCTATTCAGTTAATTTTAATATTTAAAAAAAAATTTTTTACCGAACCAAATGTCTCAAGTTTACTTACCCGATGGGAACCCTATACTTTACACACATCAGTCCATCTTATCATGATAGAGGTTCTACGTCCACATTTCTCATGTTAAATATAGGTTGTTATTAAGCAACCTAAAAGGACCGAGCCATCATTTTGAATTTACCAAAGTAAAATTTTATTAAAATTTCGAGGTAAATGTATCCAGCGATACAGCATCAGCCTTAAAATTTAAACAAGCAGCACAAATTCGATCACCGCGTCAGCTCGTAAATTAGGCCAATAAAATTAGCCCTATTGTAACTATGTACCCCAGAAACTGGCACTGTACCCCGAATTATGTTTGCACACATGTTTACTAGTCATAATGTCGTTTGACTGTACACTGTCAGGAATTTGATCGATCGGGGTCCAAGCTTGTCGAGGGGAAGCTGTGCAGCCTACTAATTTTACTGTAACGTTTCTTATTATTGTTTGATATAGCCAAATTATTTACATAAATATTACAGTAATGACTTAGGACCGAATATTATTAAGTCTATTACATTATTAAATAATAATATAATATATTATTAAATATATTTTATAATCTATTATATATATTTTGAATATTATTAAATCTATTTCAATGTAATGGGCGACGAAAAGACATTACTCTAGCCTTTTGAGAATTCCAAATTCCTAAGTCCATGTAGAAAGATCTGTGCCCTTCGTCCATTGCTGACTGCGGGCCTCCTGCTCGTCAAGCCACAAGGCTTTGTTCTGGGCTTCCGTTATCCAGCCGCTGCCAGAAGATCTTAAGATCGTCGGGCCAAAGCCTAATCATGACTATTTTTAATTGTATTCTTCTTTTCCCTGTCCTATTCCTAATTTATTTCGGGGTCGGCGCACCATGTCTTCCATTTCCATTCTCGCCTATTACTCGCACAACCAACACTCACATTAGTCATGTCGTCCTCCACACAATCGATCCATCTTTTCTTTGGTCCTCCTCACCCAGTTTAACCATCCAGTCTCATAATAATATTTATAACCTTCCTGGTCACATGACCATTCTCCCCCTTTTTGTACTTAGCCTTTATACGTCCCACTGCTGGGCACAGGCTTTCCTCATAAAGAAACACATGAGGTGTAAGGGTCGTAACACCACCACGCTGGCCCAATGCGGGCTGGTGGGTAGAAACGCTTGCAATAGCGTACGGGACCAACGGCTTAACGTGCCTGCCGAAGCACAGAGGTGTTCGAGATCACAAGGTTTTGGTTACCCATTCACGGCCTGACCAAGGTGAAGGTTACTTTGTTTTCGATATCCAAAGCCAATTGATAGTCTCCTTTCTCTCAATTTGGTGCTACAATTATGATGGTTGATGTTCAATTCCATTAAACGTATCATTTCTATATCACAGTGCTGTGACCCGGATGTGGATCCTCTCGTGACCTAGACGCATTACCTCTGACTATAAACAACATTAATTAACAAGCTATGCACATACATTATGATCAAAAGCTTTTAACAAAATCACTCGAACACTTTAACTTTCGATTCGGATACATTAAATTAAATTATAATGTGTTTTTATTATTGACCCAACAGATTTAATGTGCTAACTGTATGGTATTTGTAAATATTTACATAAAAATGAGAGCCGACATGTAGATTAAACACGCGGTCTATT
The DNA here is from genome assembly GCA_910589355.1 of Parapoynx stratiotata. NCBI lineage: Eukaryota > Metazoa > Arthropoda > Insecta > Lepidoptera > Crambidae > Parapoynx > Parapoynx stratiotata. The sequence continues at coordinate 650,954 of OU342465.1, forward strand.
TACTACTGTGTAAAAAATTTACGTCGTATTTGTAATTTGAGTCGTGTGCTAGCAACTCATTAAAAGAATACTACCAGCCCGTCTCTTCCCTGGGGTGTCGTAAAAGGCGACTAATGGACTTAGAACTGCACAACCATCCAAGAGTTTATAGCGGCGACGGGCTCACCACCTGTATCGTTGAGCACATGTGCAGTCACTGCTTGGTGAAGCGCGGATTATGGCAGTGGACATCTTTTGCGGTGCTTTTGCCTAGTCTCTAACTAACCCTTAGGAGATAATAGTTGTTATCATAAGTCTGTATGTAAAAAAAATCCTTTTTTTTTAATTTACGGCGTTTTTTTTCTTGTTAAATCCTTACATAAAAATAAATTCTTACATCGATTTCGTGACATAAGTTTAACCACCATCTGTCAAGTACTCGTAAAATATATATTCTTTAAGTCTATTCTAGACTGCACTTATAATTTGTTATAACAATTATTATTTCATCAAGCAAAGAGTGGCTAGAAAAAACAAGAAGAGAGATTAAGGCATTTAAGATGTAGAAATATGGTTTTTTTGCGTGCAAATATTACTTAAACAATATTTCCTCAAAACTAATTCATACCGAGATTGCTTTAATAATAATTCCCCATGAAAGTGCCAATCGGACCAGAAAAAATATGTGACACATTTCCCTTCCGACCAAATATTGAACATGCTATTTATTTTTTATCTTATTCAAAAAATACTCATCCCCTGACGTAAGTATAGCAGTGTCACGCGGCACAATACCGGCCATGAATGTGAACTAATTTCTTACGGTTCTGCGCTTTCATTCAATACAATACTAAACTTATTTGACAATAAAAATCCTGAGCACCTACTCAACACAAACAAAATCCAACTTTAAGACTTGGATTTAAAACTGAAATTTTATTCCGGGATATTGAGTAGGGTGACAACAATTTTGACTTCCGCGTGGACGGGTATACCCACACATTAGCGGCGAGCGTCCGTGTGAGTCGAAAGATAACTTCATTATGCCCATTTAGATGCGGTTCGGCCGATGGCACCGCTGCCGTGATAAGGGTCGGCCATTGTCTCCTTGCATTTAAATATTTCAAATGTAGTCTTAATAATAATGTCAAGTTTTTAAGTGTCAACGTCTGGACTGGTCTTGTTATGAGGGCGACAATTTTTTAATTCTGATTTTATTGCTATTTAACTTATATCAATTTGCTTAACGTTTAATACTAATAAATAATAAGATGCTTATAATGAGCAACATTATTAATAGGTAGGTACATTTTTTAAATTTAATATATCTCATAAAAACGGCTCAAATAAGCAATGTCAGTTCACACATAAGCTTAATAGTCCTCAAAACACAAATTAAGGAGATAATTAGATACCTGCAAACTTGTACTATGTTTCATAAAGAAAGTAGATATTATAAACCTACCCTTAAGGAAATAAAATGGGGGTATTCCGTGCGATGCCGGGGCGGGTTTCTAATTGACTTATAACGTAATTAAAAAATATTCAAATACTATTAATTTACATTTTAAGTATTAGTTTCCTTATGATTTTAAATACTTCTCGGTACAGCGCATAAACCTGCGCCAAAATATCGTAAACTCTTGTATGAAAATTTTAAACACTATAAAAATTTTCATATCTTACCAGATAATATTATACCAAACCCACAGACACACATCCTTATAAAACCTCTTAAACATTGTTAAAAAATGTAAGGAAATAATTTAAATCTATGAACGGCGCAATAAAAGATTATTGAACACAGGAAGCTGCTGAGGAGAAGACCAAACTGGTTCCCAGTGCGGACGTAATCCGGCGCGCGGAGTAACGTCTTAATTTCAATCTCGATAAAAGGCATAAAGAACAGTTTTATAAAATCGACGGTAAGGCGCGGCATACACGGGACTACAGCGTGCAGCGCAGCGAATTGTATTTTTTTCTTGCATTTTTAGAAATCAGCGAACATTCTTTAATCGATAACCTTTCTTAGATTAGAAACTTTTCAAAATATTTAATACCTAAATGCCAAATATACAACCAATTAGTTCATTTAAAAGAGGTAGAGCATAGTAAGTAGTTTTACTCTATTAGCTCCTGGAAACTAATTAACACTATTGTGTTCCCGTAGTGAGTATGGTCATATCAAAGTTCCTTGAGAAAGCTTTATTAATGTTGGGAGCAAGGGGCTCATTTCTCTTAATTTTTTAGGCAACGCGGGGCGCATAAGTAGATACTAGTATGCGAGCCGTACGCAATCGGATTGCAATCCGATGAAAAAGACTGAAATCGGATGAAAATTTATTTATCTAAATAAATTTGGCTGTTCCCTGGCGTAATTAAGTACTTAACTACCGCAAATTGAAAGAAGTAATATTTCTGTGACGACGACCCCGCTATAGCTCCGTGCTTACATCTTTTTTAAAAATATCTTATCTCCGCCATGTCCAGTGAGTGCAAGGCGTTAAGTCAATTTATACAAAGCGACACTAACTCGCGGAGACGCGGACGCGCCGCGATCGTCGTAATCATGTTGTGTCCCGTCTTTGAGGTGCCGCCGCGGTGACCACGCGGGACTGATATTTCAGGACCTAACGTCCCTTGACTTTATATTAATGATTACAGGTTATCGATACAGCTAAAATAATTTTCAATAGGTAAACTGAAAGTACTCTACTTAAATATAGTGTTTAAGCTATGTACTGCTTTACAGAAAGCAGGCTGCAGTGGTGGTCTGCTGAGGCGGAGCGGAGCAGAGCAGAGACGAGCTGTGCCACGATTTACCAATAACATGGCTTGAAAACCACATTTCTCCCCGCATTCCCCACTCCGCCTCAGTGGAATCGCAGCTTAATCCCATCTAGTGCTCTATATCAATATTCTTCAACACGAGTCTGAAGTTCAGATAACCCTAATGATAGCTAATCAAACTTAAAAAAAAAGTGCAAAGTTTTGCGTAAACAAAAACATATTTTTTTATTGGAGAAAATCAAAATCTCACACCTCAGCTTTATTTGTCAATTTGAAAAATATTATAGTAGTCATTAACCCTTCGTAAAGAATTACACCTATTGCGAATGAAAACTTCACCACACAAACGTAATAAATTATACAAAATTTATTAGCGAAAATCGAATCAATTATTTGGAAAAAACAAAATTTGTCAATTGTAACACTAACGATTGGTAACCCTATTCTGCCCACGATAAAGATTAAATCTCGCGACGCATCGGATAAGAAAAATTATTAGCTTATTGTATTTATTGTTATTTACGGTCGCCATTACTCTTAAGTCTCATTCTCTTACGAGATAAGCCGGCGTACTAATGCCCGAATGTTGAAAGTCGCGCGTGAAATTAGTCGGTTTTAAGGTTGATGACAAATTGTTGAATGAGGTTGTTAAAACGATATCAGAATGTCAAATATAATCTTACATCTACGTATAGACGAGTGCAATTTTAAACATGGATTATATCTCCCTTTTTCGTGCTCTTCTGCCAAACTAACTGATTGTGAAGTTAAAGTATAGGACTGTGGAGGTTTATTTATGTTGTATTACCGGTAATTTCGTTTACTGACTCCATAGTATAAATTATAAAAATATAGAAATACTATACCTATGTCTAAACTATGGTGGGTTTTTAAAAATTAAAAATCCTGCTCTAATTTAAAAAAATATAATATAAATATAATTGATTATAATAAAATATATGAATGAATATAGAATTTCTCAGTTGTTGAGGATTACAGGTGAAGCCCTTATCGTCACTTACCATTAGGTAAGATGAAGGCCAAGAGCTTACCTGTCGTATAAAAAAAATAGAGTTTAGTTATGGTATTAATCGCATTGATTCGTGACATGCTCTTATTCCTTTTCTTCTTCTTTTATTGTCCTCTGTCACTCTCTCTGGTGACAGATTTGAAATAAAGAAAATAAAATTCAAGACTTCATTTTGTAAGAGCTTTTCCAGATGGATACATATTCATTTTTGGTCAGGTTTCTACTCTACTATAAAACCAGCCACTTTCTCTGTTTGGACACATTTTGGACCATGCTTCTCCATGCTATGAATTCATCGTAAAACCTAGTTTACCAATTTTAAAAGGAAAGCTTAAGCTTTCGTCATGTCAATAGACACAAATATTTCGCGGTGGTCCTCATCTTGAGTGGTTATTTACGATAATAAAGTATTCAACAATCAACGAATGCAAAGAGCATGGGCCATTTGCAGGCGCACAATAGCAGAGAACGAGATCAACCGTGAACGCAGCAAAGGGCCAAAATAAGGTGATTAGCTCATACCCATGTTTGCCGACTGGCCTTTTGCCGGCACACAAAATAAATCCTAAAGATGATCTGCCATGAATAAATATCTCCCTTGATTCGTTTTGTCAACCTTGACGTATTATCTATTGACAACTTTTTGCGACACCAACTTATTGCGTGCCGTTGAAATGTTACACCTCGGGCAAAATTCGACTTTATGGTCACCCTATAAAAGCACGCTAATACTTTGAACTGCATTATTTCATTGTCGAATTTGCTACAGATAACAGAGAGCGCAAAGAAATTTCTACTCAAAGTACAAGAGTTAAGTTCGATAATTGTTTGTAGTTTGGTGTAAGGAGTTTTCCTTAATCCGCCGGCGCTTAGTTTTGAAGTTTCAAACGGTTTTTTTCAGGAAGATTCACTTTCTGATGACATCTGCGGCCGTAATGACAGCGTGGGTGGCCGTTCACCATTATTCTTGGCCACCATTGTACTATTGTCAACGCTGTTTTCACTTTCAAAATTGTAATAATATAATCCTTTCGCCGCAAACAGATATCGATTATGTTTGCTTTACAAAACTGCAAGTTTGTTGTTTACGTAATTAAATTTCTTGAGAAACTAATGCGCCGCAGCAAAAGGTTTGTTATTGATCTTTTAGAGACAGTACAACAAAGATTCCCTTTTATGGATGTTATTTCAGTTTTACATAAGTTTAACAATAGTAAATACATCTGATTTAGATTTGGGTGAGAGATCCTTTGGGGAAGGCCAATGTCCAGCATATCTATGGTAAAATGAGTATATAATTGTTGATCTTTGATTTAGGTAAATTTTTTTGCTAAATATATAGACACCGTGCAGAAACAAGTAAAAATCGTTCTCAACCTATATCCATATATCATCCTTTTGGAGAAACACAAGAGAAAATGGGCCGTAACACCACCACGCTGGCCCAATTACTTTCGTTTGCGGATAGAAACGGTTGCAATAACGACCGGGACCACACAGCTTAACGTGCCTTCTGAACCACGGAGGAGATCGAGATCACAATGTTTTGGTCACCCATCCACGGCCTCACCATGGCAAAGGTAGCATAGTTTTCGGTCGAAAGCCAAAGCGTACTAATGACTACTCACTACGCCTAAAATATTGCTACATTTAAATGTAGAATCTGCCATTTAAAGCATTTAGCCCAAAATAGAATCAACTCAAACCAGAATCTGCCTCTCGCCGAATGAGAAAATGATAGGACAAATTATTCTAGATGCAAGGGTGGCTCGCGCAACCCACAGCTAAATCAGCCACTGATGTTGCAGATTTTTTGAGCGGTGACCAGTTTGCAAGTGGCCAAACTCACCCTAAGAGTTTGTGGCGGCATCATTATATTGGGTCCTTACCTATGAAATTGGTGTTTTTTTTTTCTCTCTTAGTATTTTGTCTGTAACTATTAAGATTCAGAGTATTCCTAAAAAATAATTACCTCGTCTAAAAATAGACTATATTTTTGAGCTCTTTTGATTTGTTTTGATAATTTGTTGTAAGTTTAATTGTGTTAAAATTGGACACAGACACAACTCTTTTTGAGGCACTCAAAACCGAATACATCATTTTATTTGCATTCACTTAAAAACGATAAATAATTTTTATGAACTGTGATATTACACATCTTACTAAAGCTTGTCTAATGATAGATGCCAAATATTATTATCTTTGGATTTGTCGTTGTGAAGAAAACTGATAAAATGTTAGTATGGAAAATGCAGAATTCCCCAAAATCTTAATACAAAACACCAATTTCATAGATAAGGACCTAATAGTTACTTGCTTATCGATTACTATAGAATCTAATGGGAAAATTTCATGCCGTTCCTTCTCCGACAAGGTCAGACGTTCGAAGCGTCTTTTGCCATCCATTTGAGAACTTTTACGAATAAACAAGTAGCATGTTGTAGCATCAATGGTCTGTCCAATTTCCTTAAAAAATAAAATTGATCGTCTTCACACAAAGAAAATATTCTAAATTACAGAGTAACGTACAACAATAGCACCAAAATCCGCCAATCATGTAACAACAGATTTCCGTAAAACAACCCGGTGTCTATTGAGTCGGCCGACACGCCGACATGTATTTATCTAATTACGCCGACAATGGCCGACATTCGGTAATATTTCCAAATTATTTACCGGGTAGGTGGGGGGTGTGAACACCGTCGTTGGGAAACACGACGCGTCTATTATGGAGGTAGGTCAATTATTCGCCGAATGCAAGGCTTATTAGTGCGAATGACGCGGTGTTCCGAGCATAGATGTGGCGCAGAGGAGTTGGAAGCGTTTTGAACCTACGATTTCATTCTGAATTCGGTATAACAATTTTTATCGTAAGCGAAGAAACCCTAAAAAGCATTTTTTTTTCTTAGTTAAATTTAGTATTTGGTTTTCTTTATTTGGGTGTTTTTTTTTTCTTCTTCTTGTGATTTCTTTTATCCATCTCTTCTATCTACTGAACTGTTTCCAATTTTATTTGGTCTCTTTCTCTTATTACATGTCCAATTTTATTTCTTTTTGTAATAGTGCAGTAATGGACTCTTCTAAGCTTAGTACTTACTATCAGGTGTTTCTGATGGCAAGTCATTTGCCACGCTTCTTAAAAAAGGACCTAATAGTGCAACAACTCAGTAACTTTACAATAGAAAAGGAAACTCAAATTTCAAAGCAGTGTCCAGTCTGCGCGTTGCTAATAGGGGCGGGGCGCGCGCTCGGCCGCCGGGCCCACCTTATAATATACATATCACTTCACACGCCGCTCAATGCCGCAAAACAATGGGCCTTTTTACACTTATCACGCCGACCAACGGCTTCTATGCCGACTACCGACGTTTGATGTTAAATTAGGTGTTTTGTTCAATAATAGTTATGACGGTACATGTAAGAATAGAGGCGCAGTAAGAATATAAGCACGTATTGTGTGGTGTTGTGTTGTTTTAATATCAATTACGAAGATAACACAATGATCGACTTGGCTGTATAAGCCAGACCAAATTTAAGAATAACTGCAACATTCAATCACTGAAAATTTAGAATATTATCATTTCTATTTTTATTTCCTAAAAGCGTAATGAAGTAGAGTAGGTAAATGCTTAATATGGATGTAGACGGATCTAGATGAAGTGAGAGAATCAGAGTGATATAATAATAAATGAAGAAAGAAGGTGAATGGTGAGTAGACTAGGAACAGAGGAGTTCCGAAGACATATAACTTTGTGACAAGGGCAGAAAGAACATATACATAACTACTATTATTTACTTACACCTAAACTTAGTAGTGTCGTTTATTATATCTACGAAATACGTAAAGTGGCCCAAGTACAAAAAATACAAAAATGTTGATTCTCTATAGATACTTAATATTAGTTACAATGGTGGCAAGAGCCTCCTTTTAAGCTTTTTGGGCCTACACAGTACAGTATAATTTCTACTTAGCTTAATTTAATAAACTAAAATTAAACATTTCATTAAAATTTAACAAGTATTTTTTATAAGGAATCCAAATAAGCCATTATAAAAACATTTACAAGTAAAACCTAATCAACACTTACCCATGAACGCGAATACCTTGCATAATAAGCAGCCTGCGCCCGCGCAGCACCGATACTAAAACAATTTTATATCTAACTTGTAAACAAATAAGGGCTATATTCGCTTGGAAAACAGCTTTAAGCTAATGTAAATTGTCAATGTAGTAGGTATCAAGATTATTAAAATAGTTAATCTAAGTAGCGAATATTGATTTACATGGTTACATACTAAAAATACTTAAGGATTTATATCAATGTTGTACATTGTTTTGGTCCAGGTCCAGTACATGAAACTTTTATGATAAAATTAAGTTATAACTTTTTCTGTCTTAAATTAAAAGATAATTTTTTTCACCGCTAACGTAGCAATCAACCTATAAACGTCTCCACGAAGCTCGTCGAAGATAGCAAAGCAAAAGCCAAAAGCTTAGGTGGTCCAAATGGATAAGTGTCGACTGAAACTCCACAATTATGGCAGAAAGGGTTCCGCTTCAGCGCCGCTCGAGCGGGCCCACGTGACAGACGCGGCGGCGACTCTCACATGTGCCCTGTCAGGCTGGCTGTCCACTAACGCGGAGCGGAGAGTTTAAGCAAAGCGAATTCGAATGCGATTGCGATTGTCGGCAGTGTTAAGAAACCGAGTTAAGAAACGCACTCATTCAAGAGATCACGGGTTCGATCCCACCGCCTGTTCCACTGAGTTTGAATTAAAACATAAATACAGTTGATTGTGATTATCGCTTGCCTCAGATTATGCCCGATGTATGGCAAAAGGCTAGCCACCTGTTACAAGGGGATTTGCCATATCAAGCAAAATATGGGCGTTTAACACCTCTACCCCTTTGGGGATAGAGTCTTGTTAATATGTGTATGTGTGTGCTATTTATTTACCGACATATCGGGAGCGCAAGGCAGAGATTTGAAGCAATGCTATTAATTTTCATGCAGCTAAAGCTTCTCTCCACTCCAGTGGAAAGGCAGCCTTAGCGGTGCCCTATTGGATGGCAGTGCGGCATCCATGCGGGACGAGATGAGAAAATTGCGGATGTTTGGGCTGTAAACGGCTCATATTAGAAATGATTTACAAACCGAAAGATAGTAAAATCGTAATCACGCCGACGACAGTGAAGCGTGATAATTTGGTGTCTCTTGTTAATTAAAAATGTGTGTTCAGATACTTTGAAAGGCTCGGTGGTTTCTTAGGGAGCCACCAGAGCTATGCTGCGAAGCTATGCTGTGTGCGAGGAAAGATAGACCACCACCTTGCGACCTACGTGAAACGAAGTGTTCGTGATGAACATAAGGAGAAATTGTAAATAAAAGAAGAGAAAGCGGTAAATTTATTTGACCATAGATAAAATATACATTTCTTACTATAGTATCACAGATTATATAAAGAGTGTAAAAATTATAAGAAAGAGTAAACAGAATAATAATTATGAAATAGAAATTGAATGGCGTAGGTAGACACGAAGTTATCCTATTGGTCTATTTTTTCTCCACCCATCAAAGCTAAACTACTACTTTTTGTCATTATATTTCTCCATGTAAAATGGCCTATCAAATCGAATCATTTTATTAATTTGTTCAAATGTGTATACATACACTATTAAATTAAATAATGATTTTGAAGAGACTTTTTTGATTTCTTTATCAAGTCTAAGATATTCACTACAGATCTTGAAATACTGTCAGCCATCTTTGATATTTGCACCCTTATTTTCGAGTTCAGACATGTAAGTACCGTGCCAAATAATATCGTAATTGATATAATACTAAGAAGGCGAGGGCTCAGGTGCTTCACCCAGTTCGGTGTATATTGGGCCCATTAGAGGAGCAATAGAGCCTTCAGGTGCAATGGGGAGAGGTACGACTTAGATTTCTCCAAGAATGTTTATTTGCTTTCACAAGCCCATATTATATTTCAAAAATATCTTTTTTCTTAGCTTAGAAAAAAAATATAGAAAATATTCAGTTGACAAGACGTTTCAATATATTGAAAAAATATTAACAAACAAAACGGTTCTCTAACCCAATTATATCACAGCCGAGGTAACTTCGTCAAATGCAAATCATAATCGTTTGTCCTTCAGTAAGGTTTACCAGTAAGTGTCCATTCTTCTCCAAGAATGAACCGCAAAGAGCTGACTGTGGACTGTGTAGGTCGGAGCAAAGGGAACAGTAGCCCGAGTTACAAGAGACAAGCGTGTTAAAATAGAGTTACGAGGATGTCTGCTGAAAATGTTACGAAAATAAAAAAAACGCGCGCCTCATTACGGGGTGTGTATACAAAACTGTTAAAAAAATCAAAAAACATTAAACATACTCAATAATTGGTCGAATTATCTAATAAGACCCGATTCCATAAACTGCGTAAGGCTATGCTGATATCGTCAGCATTTGGAAACGGCTTTCAGAATTGTTTCTGCTGAACGAGTCGCTTCCTTGGAAGTCAGAAGGGCAACTATATCGTCTTTTACATTTAAATCTACTTTAATCAAACAGGATTCTCTGCCTACCTCTGTAAGAAAAGGCGAGACTGTATGTTTTATGTATGTGATTATCCATCATTTCTATGTGTACTCACACTTCCGCTATCATATGACGGAATCCAACAAAGTTACCCTTACAAAAACGACAAGATTTTTTTTACTTGAGATGTAAGTTTATTTAGCATTTGATAGAAATTATTAGGTACCTGAAATATCATGAAATCGCTCGTCTTTACCCCACACAGCCCGTCCCTTGTCGGCTGCTCAAGCCGTCACTAATTGGGCAGCCGGGAACCGACCCGCCACCCACACGGCTCAAATTATCTGCAACTTTTGAGCGCTCAACTGTCATCGGGTTAGTTTCGCAGTTGGTGCCGAATTAGTGGCATATTGAGATGTTAAGACGGCTTGGTTTCACCAAGGGTAGGGTTTGAAGAGGCATCTTGGCGCGATCGCTTTCATTTGATTGCCATCAGTGGTATACCGCTTGATGTTGTTGACTTTTACTGGAGGAGTAATGGACGTTGAATTTGAACATTGCATAATTTAAAATAAGATTTACTGTAAAGTTCAATGTTAGTTATTAAGTGTAGTAAGTATTTAATAATATCTTTAAATATTTACAAGAACCTATTTTCAGTTGGTTTGGCATTTTTTAATTCATAAGTGTTGGGAAATCTATAATCGATTTTAATTATTATAAAAAGCACACCAACTGACTCAAAAAAATCTTATGGTAAGCAGCAGGAGAGCCCATTTGCGGAATTAGTTTAATATTTTAAGAGACCAAGACAGTAAATTGTTGTCTTTTCAATCAGAATACCACCCAATGCTCCCGAAAACTAAAGAATTTCTATTTATCACACTCTATAGTCGGCTCTTTTCTTCTTTAATATTTATTAATCGCAAACATCTGTGGAATGCACTTCCGGCACCAGACTCATCTCACAACCCCATACGAGTTAAAAAGCAAAGTTGGATATATGTTTGCAATACATTTCGTGTTTAATTATAAGCATACCCTGGCAGTGTTCAATATCCTTGCAATGATTAGCGCGCTCAACTTTGTTGATAGTTTTATCGCGCTCGCGCCATCCTGGTTTTTGCGTCGTGTGCGGTGATAGATCTGTCGCTCCGCTAATGAGTCGCTTATCGCTCCGCTGACGGCCAGGTATTAAACCAGATGACTGACATGGTTTTTCATTTAAGCAGTTTTTATCTCATGTGTTTATCAAATTGAAAGTTATTCATATGTTCTTTTGAAATATTTTTACAAGAGCTGACCTTTATGATATCTGTAAGATTAGTATCTACTGCAGGCCTACTACTGCAGTGCAACCACTGCAGAAATCTAATGAACTTGGACATCTTTTATCATAAATAACGATAGGTACCCAATACTTTTAATGCCTGTCTCCCAAGCCGGGATACAGCAAAGCAAGCACAACGACATTCCAACATAAACATGTAAAATATCAAACAACTCAGTATAGTTGTTATATCTAGAGTTTCTTACACTATAAATGTCAGTTGAATGTCGCCAGTCATAATTCAATAAGAGTAGTTTTGGAGTTACAACCGAGAACATGTAAATAATTAGTTAAAATCAACTTCCAACCGACAAAATGAGAATTCTTCAGTTTAAATTCCTCGTAACGGCAGCGTGAGGTGCGAAGCAATTAGCCGTGCGTGTTCGTGCGGCCAATCAGCGGGCGGCGCGGGCGCAGACTTCCGGAAATAAATCGAAACTAACAAGTCATTAGTAGGAAGTAAGCAGCTATTTTAATTACTCCTTGAAGAATTGTGAACGAGGTAAAGGTCAAGGAAGACGATGGTTTTTAAATTACTGATTATTTTGCAATATTTTGTTTTCTTGTCTGACATTATTAACTGGATATTATAATGATATTAAATAAATATGTGGTTACATGTTTTTCTTATTTATATTTTTTCTTATGCTTACTCCAATAACTAGGCTGGCCCTAAGAAAGCACTATAATGTTTGTGTTTTAGGATCAAGGATAACGAATACATGTTTTTAATATACTAACAATCACAACTCAAATACTAGTTATCCTTAGTAAAGTAATGATTTCAATTACCGCATTTAACAAGATTTAAGAAAAAATTAAATCGAAACTCGTCCTCAATATGATTCAAGCTTAAACTAAAATTAAATGAACGAGCCAATAAATCTTACTTCACTGTACTATGACGCCATAAAAGTGTAATTCTTTTATGATGAATATAATAATACTTTTTACAACAACTGCCTAATTAGCACCTGACGTCACAGCTTCCCGTAGGTCGCACATCAAAGGAGAGTGACAAATTACCACGGAGTATTAACACGTGTCTACTTATGGGTTTATTATTGGAGAGCTAATTGATATTCCTCTTTGATTAATGGCGTTGAGGTAAATTCCTCGGGCTGCTTTTGGCCACACTGGAGATGGGAGATTTTGGTCTGGTTTTTCGATATGAAGTTGGTATACATTTATTTGAAACAGAAGAAGAAGATATAATAAAACAAATGAATTTTAAAACAAACATGATAATAATGATCTATAATGTCATAAAAAACGAATGTATAATAGAAAAAAACAAACAAATGGCTGCAATCCATTGCTGGATGTGAAATGTGAAATTGATATGGTCTTGAATTAAGAAGAGAAGCATCACGACAGAAAACCTATAAGTTTATGGGTGGACGGATGGGCAGGAAGGCCTAAGAAAAGATTGCATGAATGAAGGTGGCTAGAAATGGAGTGGTTTGTTTAAAAGCATGTGATAATGAGCATTATAAAGTATAATTAATTATAATTAATAATTCATTTTCTCCTTTTCATGCCGATGGATCCTAAGTCATTTCTGCCCAAACCTCTGCCACAGACACAGATACAGAATAATTCACTTAACAAACTTTATGGATATTCATAATCATTTTTATTATTAATGCTTGATCTTATTATTTTATTTTGTTTTTGAATTATCATAATTTGCATGTCACTGATTTTTTGAGAAAACGTGTTAAAACTAATATTGACTATTATAAAAATTAATGTAGACACATGTTTATGCGAATAAATTTTCATTCTCATTTTCATTTTCATAATAAACTTACATTAGTTATATTCATACCCAGTGTTACAAGCCAGGACTGGACCAGCAACTTAAAACCTAACTAAAGAAATTTTCCAGAATTTAACAGAGAACCCTGCAAAAACAATTGCAAACATAAAAACAAAATCCGCAGTAATGTGAGCGACAGCAAAACCTTCACAACATTAGTTTTACGTCAAACAAGATGATGACATAAGCCTGTCCACGTCACATCGACACGGACACATGTTTGCGACAGTTTTAGAACATGTGAAATGGTTTTTTGTAAAATTGTAAATAAATAGTTAATCTGTAAATGAGGAGTGATTTATTGGGCTGTTTTAGCAATGCCACCCAGTGGGGCTCGAGTGGGCCGATAAGCTAAACTATTAAGCTTGCTGAAGTACGGCGGGCGCGCTTTGGTGCTTTAGGGATCTTTTGAGATAATCAGGTTAAAAGTAGCTATTTAATACCAGAAGGACTCACAAGGTCTCGCTACAATACTGACTCTAACCAATTTAAAAAACTTCAAAAACAACCCCCAACAGCCAATTTTTAAAATGAACAAAATAAAGACATTCATTTCAAATGGTGTGTCCGAAAACTTAACAGCTCTCGTACTGTGTGAATATAGAGAAATTGTCGAGAACTCAAACAATTGATAATTAAAATAAAAGTTTTTCGTTTTACTAATTATTATTAACATAGCAAGACAACTCAAGATACATTTAAAAAGTATCCCTAGATATACGGAATCTTCATGGTCACTTAGTTTTTTCTAATAAAAAAGCTCACATGTGGGTGGCAGTTTTTTAGCGCAGATCTCGGCGCCGACCGGCCCAAGTGGTGTTTGGGCCCAGCTAATTGGTGTTTAGCTCAATTGGCGGGTAGTTTTTGTTGTCTCTAATAGACGGCCATTTGCGTAAGCCGGAGGCAATGAGTCCCTTTAAATTGACGGCCTCTAGTGGCCTCGGAACTGACTAGTTATTTTTGAGTTTGTGTGTAAATAAGAATTATTTACGACTTGATATAACTAAGTAATTGTTTTTAACTATAATGATAACATTAGAATTAGCTAACATAAGTTTATAAAAGCTATTTCTAGAAATAAACAGGGTTTATCAATTTATTTATACTTATAAAAGATTAAAACTGTATTAACTACTAATGACGATTTCCACAATTCTTTATGCTATTCTGTTTCAACTCTCGATATTTCTATTTACCTACTATAGGTATGACTAGCTCATGTATTCCTCTTCTATTCATTTGTCGTTCGTCAGTTCAGCATCTATTGTCTACTCTCACATTCCTCATACGTTAAGTCTAATTCGTTAAGTTTAAGCACATACTTTGGTCCTTGTCCGTCCCACAGATAAATTCAAAACCTTCCATGCCAAGTCCTTTGAGCCACGCCGAATGTTTTGAGAGCCATCGCCAATCCCGCGGTACAGCCATATCCACTGTTTTGCTAAAGATTAGCCTTGTCTCGAGGGTGGGCTTGCTATTTTAAACGGTTATTTAAGTAAAAATAACGTTACACAATGCTCGCGGCGAGATCCAACGGCGGGTTGTTTACAGTGAACAAGTGATGCGTCTGTAATTGTTTTCTTATAATCTTAAACAGCGTCGTTGCTTTCAATTTCTGTATTGAAAGCGGTGCGAGTTACTCAACTATAAGATTTTAGTTTTTGGGGTTTTACTCCGCTTTGAGTAGGTACGGAAAAACAAAGTTAATGTACAAAACAATGTGTGGCAGGATCGTAGCAAGTGAAAAATGTTATATGTATATTATGTCTGCAATGTTTTATAACATATTACACAATTTGGGTGCGGAGTATATAAATAATGTAATATTTATTATATAACTTTGTTATGTAAGATGTTACATACGTTTAACTATAGCCTTAACAAGTATCACCCATTTTCTAAGCAACTTAAGCCACATATATCATGAGCAGATAACTTGTCTGTCGGTAAAAAAGCTTACATTGAAAGAATTTAAAAGAGTTAAAAAAATATTCGATTATATATATGGCCACAACTTTATTGCAACACCCTCTTAATGTGACACTTCCCAAAATACGTTTGAAATAAGCTAAAAGCCAAGCGCGGGCGCAGATGTGACATTTTCCAAAATTTGTAAACAGAACAAGCGTGGCTTGTAACAATATTATCTATCAATATTAGTCCGATTGTGTCCCAATGAGGGTGATGCTATTGTTCGACCCTCTGTGCGGTTTACAACCAATTTACTCAACATTATTCACAAGATTTTGGCTCTTAAATTAACAGCAGTAAGCTCCACCCCAAATGCAAAACTCCGTGGCCAAAATAATGGTGCGTGATCGTGTTTGCAATTCACAACGCATGTGGGAACATGAGATTTTTCAATTTTACAAACGTTTTTGTAAACTTGATTTATATTTAATACTGGCATGCTCAAATTACAGATGGGCGTTTGGGAAAATACTTAGAATAGTTGTATTCTGTTGTATCTTAAAATCAGTATTATTAAAAAACGAACGGAACTTTTTAACTTCGTCGAAAACTATTCACAAAGAAAATCACCATATTAAATTTCTTACAATATATTCGAAAACAGACCCTACAAGAGACCAAATAGTGTGGAGCAGTCATAAATAAGTCCTAACTTTACCACCAACAACGAGTATCTATTCCATTTATGATTAACATAAAGCCGTGTGTACACTTCGGTGATTTTTAAAGGAATGTAAACGTGTGTGAACGCCGCACAGTGCGCCGGACGCCCTCCGCGTCTGACAAAAACTCGCGCTAATGACTACAGCAAATATCGACAATTCGCTACGTGCGATTGAGCACCGTCAATGCGATTTATACACCCTACAAACTTATAACGGCCTTGCAATTCAATACAAAACACAATTTTACTCAACACTTTTACGGTCCGTTTTCGGGTGACACCAGAAAATTTTTGCTGAAATGAAGACGTAAGTTCCATGTATCGAGGGCGAACACCATAAAATATTAACATTTATCATGTAGATGTGTTTGTTATTGCAATAGCGGTTATTGTGGTAAACGTCGGCGTTACCATTATTAATAATGGACGGATGACATCTGCGCGTTACAGTTTCTGTTTGAATATATCGTAATTTTTTATTGAAAAGATGCAAAGTAAAATTAATTGTTTCTCTCCTACGTGGCATTTCTGTGCCTTTGTCAGAAAACACGGACTTATAAAATAGCGTGAACACATCTGTCATTGCGAATATACTTGCATTAACATTAATACAAATATTAATTATGTGTCAATAACTATTTCATAACAATACTGTAGGTAATGCTCTTTGTTTGATTTGTATGGATTTAAAAGGTGAATACCATATTTTATGGTATTCAATCAAAAAAGCAGTATGTCCAGCCGTGAACGTCCTACGGCTGATAATGATAATGATGAATGGAGAAAAACACTTCTAACAATCCTTCACATAATTTGTAGCTTTATAACAGTTGCTTTAAACAACACCAACACCAGTAGGCGTGTATCAAAAGACACCTATGTCTTTTCAGACTTAAAGTGATAAAACTAAGCGTCTAAATCAACATGACATACGACGATTAATCATCGCAAATGGAACAAATGAGTTTTGTAAACATTCCTCTAATCCCCGTATTTATTCAATTGGACTGCGTACGCGCAGCTTTCCCAAAATGGCCGCGCTAATGTTGCAAAACATTTATTTAAATAGGGGACCGGTGTTTATCGTTATTATTAAGTTGTAAGGGATTCAGATTTGACTTCCGCACATTCATCATGCGGTATAAAGCCGATGGAGACCGCTAGTTTCGAGCGTGCCAAATCTATTCACTGAACATATTGCGTTTTTTTGTCCACAGCGAGCGAAGCTCAACCACTGTCCATGATGGTTTTATTGCGGGTGCATTTTGGAACTATTCGGGGCCCTTTCTTTGGTGACTAAGTTATATGGCTGCTGTAAAACAATAAATAAGTTGATTGTTTACGGTGTTAGTGGTTTCGTGTATTGTGTGGACCCCATACGAGGCGTTTAGTCATGGCTTCGCCACAATATGGAGGTTGTAAACCGATGATGGAACATTAGAAGCTATTGAAAAGTGGTTTGGTATTCTCTGCGGTCAAGGTGATGAATACTATTTAGTAGTGTATTGAGACAACGAAGGACGTCGTTATGAGACTCCGTTCAATGAGTAACTGCGGGACGTGAACACTGCTAACATTACTGTAACATTGACTGGAACTTTACAAACAGAATAAGAATAACATTTTAAGAAACGACAACGCTTGTTCTAGAGACAATCATACAATGCTGTTGATAGACTTCGTTTCAATATTTAAAATAAGTGTCATTATTTGACATTATATTGGTTCAAATTGACTATACACGTGTAGAAAATTATTACTTTAAAATTGTTTCACTCTATGATACGTATGTAAGACTTGGAAAATGCGAATGTTATACCATAGCAAAGAAATAAACATTCTGTACAAATTCTATCTTTGCGGACGGATAACGTGTAACACAAGATAACAGAAAAGGTTAATTTTTAACATTAAATCAATAAATATCTTCAGACATTCACACCTATCAACTACTATTTTAAGCAACGAATACTGCTTGTGTTACGGATACTAGAATACATTATTTGAATGTTATGATTTAACTTTTGTATCTCTTATATTTCTAATAGCATAACCTCATCATCAGAATCTTATTAAGTTGTAGAAAGAGGAAAGATGTGTATTTTACCTATTTCTTGTGCAAGGCCGCAGTGAACTCATTCCTGTACTCAGCTTCAAGTCACCGAATTCTACGCCAAAGTATAACACAGTAGGTGAAGTACTGTCGGGATCGATAAATAAAATACGGAGAATACGTGCGATTTCTATATTTAAACGGAAAAAGTAAAATTTTCACAACAACACTCTAGAAGTTACATTTGTCATCCCCCAAAAAAACAATCAGTAAGTATGGCCTACTCGATTAACAATTTACCTTTTTTATTTTATTATGGCCACCACGAAGGCCGAATCACTACAGTACCGACTCTACAATACTCAATATAAAATCATACATACATAAAATCACGCCTCTTTCCCGGTAAAATCATGATTAAAATTATCAAATTGACTTCTTGATAAGCTAAATTTTTTTAAGACCATTTTTGACAACACCTCGAAACTTTTTTTTTGTATTATTTAGTTGGAAACGAGTATCATTATTACGTGCCATCGTATTCTGAGGAAAATAATTTGCGCTCTGTGTTGTAGATTCTAGGTTACGGAACTATCCATACTAATATTATAAATGTGAAAGTAACTCTGTCTGTCTGTCTTGCTTTCACAATAAAACAACTGAACCGATTCAATTGAAATTTGGTACATACTCGTAAGCCTAAGAAAGGACATAGGCTACTTTTTATCCCGATATTCCCATGGACTCGGGTACCGCACGGGTGCAACCGTGGTTATCAATATCTGCTCGACCGAGTATTATGTGTCATATTCCGTCAAAATGTATTTCATTTCGAATTTTAAAATTTCTCGGCATTGTAAAATAATTACTCAACAACACCAGAGATTTATCACCATGACAACAATCAATCAGATGATGACAAGAAATGTTACTTTCATTATTTAATTATTTAGAGGTTTTAGTTCAACTAATAACAATCAACATTTTACTAATAAGAGGCAGGAATGTAATGTTGAGCACTTTGTAAAAAAACAATGCAGTGTTCACAAACACACTAAAACTCTTTGTAACTTTTATCGGCGTTGAATCTATAGCCACGCGAAAGACGTCGCGGGCACAGCTAGTACCTAATAATGTAAACATTGAGATTATGTTAGACAAATAAAATCATGTCTGAGGTAATATGTGTTTGTATTCACCCACAAACTGCTGCCTCAATCGGGACTCGTTGCGATTTGAGAGACCTCTTGTCTCTTGACTTTCAAACTGACAAGAACATCCCGTGTACTTAACATATGGGTATTTTGAATTAAACCATATAATACCTACATCGTAATACTGAGAACTGGAATTCCCAACTTTCAAGTCTTATGAAAATCCCAGTGACTTGTTTATTTCTTAGCTATTCCATCACACTGTTTGTCACTTCAATACCGTCTTAAACATATACAAAAAAACATAAGCAATCACCTTTCTTTAAGACAAAATTCAGCAGTCATTATATCTGTCCTTAGAATCATTTAAGCACAAAACAACTTAATGTTACTCAACAAAAGCTTACAAACGCCCCGAGGGAGATATTAATATTACAGAGCTTGTTCACACAAGGCAAAGATAAAGATCCCGGGGGCGTGTGGTAATGACGAAACCATTACTGGGCAGCTCCTGGGCTTAGGAGCCGTCGGCGACTGCTTTTTAAATCTCAAGAGAATCGCCTGATAAAGAGCCTTTACGACTGATAGTCGCCGCCGTTCGAATACCTACTTGGGTTTAGGGATTTGGTCGTAAAATTTTCTTCAATTTACACCAAAATACGTTACTTAAAATTATAGGTAAAAATAGGGCATTTTATATACTGTTCATTACTCTGTAGGATATTTTTTAAAATAAATCAAACTCAACTATAATACACTAACAAGAGTAATGTTTAAAACGTTTTTAAATTATAGCCATAATAATACTATTAATTGCAAAACAACTTCCTTGTGAATAAACTTAGTACATTTATATTAAGTTTTCATTTAATATTATATCATCCTAACTCATCTCGTCGATTATAAGTAGCTATAGCATTGAAAGGGTCTTAAGCTACTGTACGCTCGTCGACTTGATACGGCTGCCTATTCCCAGTAACATTGGCTGATTGACAATCCCAGTCTAAATACATAATACCTACATACAAGTCCACATAATCAGCTTAAGGAAACATTTAAGTTTGATCGTAAAAGTCAACAGTCGCCGCCGCCTTGCACAAAACCACCGGATCGGTTACCGACACTCTAATACTATTGTCATCAACACGCATCTACTAAACACGCACACAACTCACATAACGACATAACCCAAGGAAAAATTTGGAAATAAAATTGACCCCAATCACAACCCAAAAAGATCCAATTTTAATTACAACAAATATGGAGTCGGTATTCCTTTGGCCAAAGGGATAAATAGAGACGTCGGAGCCACACGGGACACCAAAGCGGCCGACGCAAAAAACTCACAAAAGCTCCAAGTTTTGGACACAAAGCGACATTGGGAAATAAATTATTTCATCTGTTCAGTCCTTTCACGATAATATTGGCAAATGTTTCCATTTGGGACCGGCCACGCCCATTACGAATCCAACAAGAAAAAAACCTACACATTTAAATAATAGGTCGTATAACAAACGGGCTTCAGTCGCATATCGGCTGGCAGGCCCGGTGGACAGTGGGCCGCGGTGTCACAAAGTCGACACAAATTCATCGTTTCTTTTACATTTTTTTTCATTAACGCCAACATATATTTTGACTGTGATGTTTTTATTATTTTTGTTCGTGATTCCCTTTAAAGTGAATGGCCAATTCGGCAGATTTTTTCTGAAAGTCGGCGTCGACGCATGTCTAATGTTTAGTTAGTCCATGTGAAGTTCCCAGAATGGCCGCCGGTGTAAGTAATCATCTAATGGGACAATGTTGACTTTGTCAAGTATTTTGGCTTCCGTCGGGTTTGTCTATTAATCAATACTAAATGGTTGTCTTTTCAGAAGACAATTGAACATATAAGACTCATAACATAACACATTACATAACTTATTTCGGATTTCGCCCTCATTTATTACATTCCTTTGACTATTTGGCATTGTCTTACTTTATTACATTGATTTTTATTTGCAAATTGAGCACTTAAATATGGAAAATTACATTGGACACTACAGTCGGTGATGCATTTAATACAGTATCCGGTCATAAAAATATAGGTAAGTAAGTAAGATCAATATAAAACGTATTTGTAACGTACTCGCACATAAATTATTTATGAAGGTATCGTGGTTTACCAATACTTGAGTGTATATATTGACAAGATAAAAGCTCGACTGGCATAATTCAGAGCTAGTTGGTTGTAGCTACGAGTACAATATTAAAATCGTACAGAAAAATGGTTGTGGTCATAGTTACCTATTCTTGCGGATTACGTACCGTGTTTCTCTCCTCGTATAACATTCTTACCTTCAAACAAAGAAAAAATCGCATATAAATACAGCTTACACATTATAACTCATAATCATGTGTACCCGAGAACACAAAAAGTCGAGCATCTCACGCTGGCCTCCACACAACAAAACATCGAAAAACATTAATCACTCCCTAAAATTACTATCACAAGACAATGTGTGCGCCAAAACATTTCCCAAAATCAGCTTTCGAGTTCCAATTATGCGTTCGTCTTTTGTCCGTCTGATTTATGCGGCCCCCTGCGCCCGCGCTAACTACGCGCCGCGGGGTTGCGCAAACGGTGCTCGTTAGACTCCGGCCTACAATTACGTAGTGTCCACTACAATTGTGTACTTACACTACTGTACGGTTTCCGGACTGCATTGTCCGCACCGTGATCTTCGAGGAAAGCTGTTGGACGACGCATATGCTTTAGATTGACATTGACAGATGCAGAAGTCATTGCAAACAGAGTTGACGCCGACAATTGAGGTGAAACCGATTGTGTCGGACTAATTTATGTTTATTTTATTGTTAATGTCCACTTACACCAATTTTTACACAAAATTAAAGGAATATAAACTTCACATTGTCAGAGAAAGGTTAACATTCGAAAAATAATTGTTGACGCAATAAATAAATCAAGGATAATTGTTTTGCATTCCGCAGAAAGAGATGTTGTGTATAAAATCATTTGAAAAATTTGCCGCCCTCAAAGTTTATGAGCGTCTTACTTTCTCAAAGAGTAGGAACGTATTTGCGATTCCTCCGATGGTTGAGCTATCCATAGGCAGCGAAAGACAAATTATCCAAATAAATAGGTTTACCCGGAACACAAAAACTATTTGAATTATAACTGAAAACAAACCAATAGAAATCGAATGGCATTAAAATAAAATATTGCAATAACCACACCAAAAGTTCCTAATCCTTAAAAAAAATTAATGAATATCATAATGTTATTTAAAATAGAGTTAAATCATTGTATTGTAAAATTAAATCATTGTTTTCCTAAAAAAAAACAGCCAAACCAATCCACGAATAAATACGAGTGTATGTAATAACTGAACTACTTATTACAGATTTAAAACGCATGTACAAAGTAAGTAAAATACCAATGTCCAAAGGATTTACACTGTCGCGGGTCGCTAGGGGAGATGAAAGAAACGGCCGCGCGTACAATTAAAGTTATGTATATTTAAAGTAAAAAAGAGAGGAGGTGAGTTAAGCCAGCTTAATCTGTGCCCGCACGGCACTTCCCTTAAATCCGCTGATAAGCAGCGGAGGATTGCGATGATGGTGTTCTGGAGTAGTGGTGGGCACAGCAAAAGATCTTCCCCAGGCGAAGTAGAAGTAGCTCCTCTGCAGCGGAGGATTCTAGTTAGGGGGCAGCTCGACAAATCCCAACGTCGTTCCCTGGAATCCACCATTCGTAGATGTTAATAAATGAACAGCGTCATCCTTCTGCAGCTATTAAGCCACTACATCAAAAGCAGATGTACAAGGGTGACCATATAGTAATAGTGCAGAAGTGACTTCAGTAAAACAGCTTATGAAGGAGGAATTATTTAAAATAAGTAAATACTAACAATATTATTCTGAATAGGTACAATTTCAAACTAAACACTATTTAATATATGTATGCTTTTTTATGTAATAATATTATGAAGGTATTTCTAAAAGGTAGCTATGTACTAGAAATGAGCAGATTTCTACAAGTTAAAACCATTCAGAGAGCTGACTACAACAAACACTATGGAAAACAGCTTTAAGAAGGTAATTCATATTATCATTATACTATGACGAAACTATAGCTTGCGAAGCTTATTAAAAAGCGAACAGCACTTACCCAATCGGGGAGTTAAACGATATTTAAACTTTACTACTATTTTAGATAAGGTCTTGAAAACCTTTAGAGTATCTTTAACAATTAAAAACTATTAATTATGGAACAAAGGAGGAGCTCGGTGGCGAAGTGGTCAGTGCGCTTTGGCTTCGATCGAAAACAAAGCTACCTTCGCCATGGTCAGGCCGTGGATGGGTGACCAAGACTTTGTGATCTCGAGCTCCTCCGTGCTTCGGAAGGCACGTTAAGCCGTTGGCCCCGGTCGCATTTGTGACCGTTTCTACCCACCAACCCGCATTGGGCCAGCGTGGTGGTGTGCGTGGTGGTGTTACGGGCCTTACTCCTCATGTGTTTCTCCATGAGGAAGGCCTGTCCCAGCAGTGGGACGTTTAAAGGCTGATGACGAAACGAAACGAAACGGAACAAAGAAAATTTAGAAAGACGACGACGTCCGTGCGTACGTCTTGTTGATCTTGGTCTCCCCGTAGAACGAATGCAGTGCCTAGCGCGGCTCACCGAAAACCGGTCATAACAATAGGCGATCGACAGTACAATCGGCCGCACATTAATGATACCAAAATCCGAGTGTATTAAATATAATTATTTTGTTGTTAATAAATATATAAATAAATATATTATTTTTATGTAGATATTTTGTTTTGTTAAGTAAATCTATCCTTTTTATTAGAATTCAACTGTCGAATTGCGTCTATGTAACGCATATCGTTACAACATTAATGGAACATAGGTTTCAATGGACATGTAAGTATACACATCATGTAAGTACTTGTACCAATGACAAAATTGACATATTTATTGATCTTCTTATTTCTTTATGTTTCCGGTTGTTTTAAAACTTTAAAGGGACAACATAAATTTTGCATACAATTTAAATATAAAACATATCAAAACCACTCTACCCCTATGCCCGAGACAGTAGACAAAGGCGTTAATTTCCAAATTCTATTTAGATTGTTAATCAACATAAATATTTAGGATTGAAAAAATAAATTAATTTAAGGTGACTACAAGAGCGCAAAAGACATAAAAAACTTATGCATTTGTTGACTATAATAATATTACACTTTAAAGTTGACACAGAATAGTGCCCTTTAGGATATTGAGGTGTGTTTAACTATATTTTTTCCTCGTCATCAAATACTTTTCATTTGAAGATTGACGAAACAAAATTAATTTTTAAAATAATAAAACTATTTAAATACAGTGACAGCTCTAAAATTAGTTTATTTGTATAAATTATTTATATAGCTCCATTTTACTACTGATTTCTAAATAAACAAGTTTTATTAATTTATTGATATGTATGTATATTATGTGTTACGACTTGTCTAATGATTATTTATATACAATATCCTCTATAATGACTTAAACGTGATTTGCAATTCCAAAGCATCAAAAACATTTGTCAACATTGACAAAAGTCAATTGATGTTAAAACACGATAATGTCTGATTTTATTTAGAATTCTGTTATTTGGGAAACAAAGCATACCACCCCGTGAGTGAGCAGCGGCCCTAAATCAAAAGGCATTATGCTAACAGTCGCCTTGTATGTGCATTTTCACGGCTGTTAGCCCACTGTGCAACTTGAAAACAGTAGTCGTAAAGTTCCGGGAGCGCCCGCACAATGGGCCGTGACTTGCGCACATGAACAAAAAAGGGAAATTGAAAAAAACAAGCTGAAATAATACGGGCGAATTAGTCCCGTGAAATTCATTACGACGTGCAGACACCCAGGTCGGATTGTGAACGTCTGGAGCGAGGACGTGTGCATTTGTATTGTACTTAATGCGGAAAGCATTAACATTTTTTACAAACATTATTAACAACAATGAGGATACCTACCTTAAGACATAAATTGCAGTGACTGTCTTGATTATAGACTCTTGTAGCTTAAGATGTCTCGTGAAATGCAGTGAATATAAACAACAATAAGGAAATGAGGATGCGAAAAAGAATTTTAATTTTACACATTCCACTGCACACACAAAAACAAACCCCTTTTTCATAGAAAATAAACAAGGGCATGTCTACATGAGACTGTTGCTCTTTTATCATAGCCCAAATATCCACCCTCATCCTATATACATCCCACTGCTGGGCACATGCCTTCCTTGTGGAAAAACACATGAGGAGTATGAACCATAACACAACCACATTCGCCCAATGCGGGTTGGTGTGCCATTATCCCCAAACATACCATCATCTAAAAAAAATTGTTCTAAATCTTAAGTCACCTTACACAATACACCTCATAATCTGTTTTATTTAATACAGATAATATGCATCATTAAGCAATTTCCGTTCGTTTATTTTATTTCAAACTAAAATACCCAAAACTTCAACGTTACGAAAATAAAAGTAATGTATTAGATTCACTGGATATCTGTTCTAAGCAGGAATCTAAAATTTTTCAAGAATAACATTATACATACAAATACATACATAAGGTGACGCCTTGTTCCCCTAGGGATCGGCAGTAGGGTAGGCTTCTTTCCACATGCTACGATCCTTCCTTTTTTAAATCTCATTATATTCCTGATACATGCTCGGCAACATACAACCTTAGAATATTACATAAAAGTATGTTTTTCTAGGAAATTGGATTTATCTATGCATCGAATGTCTAAAATGCTACACTACCGCCATCTGTTACTATCATCACGTAACTCAACGTGCACAGTGTGACATAACGAGCTGTCAACGGACAAAAAAAGGAGCATTAAATCACTGGCATTTGCGACGGCGCATTACGGCTACTGCTGGCAACATTATGCATAGAAAATTAATTGATCTATGCGTCTTTGTCGCGCGTTTTTGTTTGAAGAGAGGTAAGAAATATCCGTTCAAAATTGAGCCCAACTACTTAGTAAGGTATCTTACTAACTAGTTGGGCTCAATTATGAAGTACCGCTGCTATACAATTGTTTGATCTGTATGTGTATGTGTTTGTATATTTTATTAGTTCATTTAAAAAAGGGTATGTGCGATGTCACGTTATTATTGTTTGGCGGTTATATTAATATTCACAGTCATGGTAGAAAATTTGCTACATACACATTTCTAAACTATCGCCTAATTTTGTGCGTGCACACATGCTCCTATAAAACCTACTCGTATCTAGACAATTTTCTAGCAAACGCGATGTTTTAATATATACATATTGCTACTTTCCTAAGACCCTTGTCACAGTGGCATCCATTAAAATAGTAATGGTCAAACAAAAATATCGCTTTAAACTCAGGGTCGCTAGTCGCTAGCAAAGTAGTCACTTCCAATTTAAATATTTAATTAAAATCACAATATAAGGATGGGTACAACATTCAGGAACCCTCAAACTGATTAGTTTATATGGAGAGTGTACACGGGCAGAGTCGTGTGTCAGCGGTAATGGTCGTCGCCGCATGTGACCGCAGCCTTATTTATCGTCCCGCGATTTGTGGCCGCGCGACACGACACCGCCCCGAGTGTGAACCGAGCCGTTAGCGTAGGGCTACCTATCGTTTACCTGTAGATTAGTATACCGACTACATTATAATGTCTAAATAAAACAGAGAGAGATGAGTGAAGGATGAGTCAGTCGTAGCCAGTGGAAAAAAGTAATCCCTACCTTCTTTCCTATTAATTATTAGAGAAAATTGTAACCTTATATATGTATTGTCTAAATATATTCACACTAAGCGCACATTTTCGTAATCTAAATAAAATTTATTCAAAACCAGTAACAGACTTTTTAATTTTATTTTAAAACTGAGGTTAATTTGTGAAAGTCCTAATTTCCCGTATTTTTGTTTATTTATTTAAAAATCAAAACATAGTTTGCATAGTTTATCAGAATAGCTCGCAAAGACAGAAACACAATTTCTAATGACTATCTACTTTACTCCATTGAAAAAAAAATCAGATTAATTCAAAAAATCAATTACAAAATTTATGAAAACAAGAACATTGTTTTGTTTGTACAGTCAAGTGCAGAAATATGTATCTAAACAAACGTGTCAAAAGTATATATCAATGAAAGTTTATTAAGAAAGTATCCAATCTAACTGTCGTAAATATGTTTGCAGAAATTGATCAAAAACATGTATTCATTAAAGGACAATTTGTTTTGTATCGAGTTTTTTCGTTTGTTCGAGAAATTTTGCAGTATTTACTTTCTCTGTTTCATAGCAAGAAACAATTGTCAACATTTAATAGAAAAGAAATTCAAAATTAAAAAATACAAAGAATATTTACTTTTATTTTTTATTGGATCATCTATCTATACAAACCTTTTTAGCGACATATTATTGCTCACTTAGTTTACATATTTTTGTAACAAAACCGAAGGCATAATACCAACATAATACGAAGAGAAAAGTGTCATATATATTATGATACCATAATATAGATAGATATATATTATTGCACACTAGTTACTTACATATTTATGGAACAAAAGCGAAGACATAATAACGATGAGAAAAGTGTCACATATTTCATGAATCCTTAAATACATACATGATATTGTAATGGTTTTCAAGATACATATTTATGCACTTGACTGTACCTTATATGTATCTTAAAATATAAAAGTTTGATTCTTAATTCCTCGCACACGCAACAGCGGGTCAAAGCGAATAATATAAGATTAGCATAGCTAATGAGATTTATGTGATATATATTATAAAATGAACTAGTTTTTTTATTTATGAATGTAGGTCAAATGTCACAGAGCTGATAAATACTTATTGATAGGTTAATCTACATAATTAACTTTATATGTGTTAAAAGATTATTTATTTGGTGTCATAATTTATATTTATTTCATGTAAGTATATTTTATCTTAAAAGGTTAAAAGTAATGTGATAAGGAAAGGATTATCGTAAACGACATTCATAAAAATACTATTTTATTCTATACTAACTGTTGCCCGCGACTTCGTCCGCGGTTACTATGGTTTTTTAACTATTCCACGGGAACCCTTTAATTTTCTGAAATAAAAAGTATCTAAGGTGTTGACCAGGGATATAAGATATCACCATGCAAAATTTCATTGAAATCGGTCCAACCATTCCGGACGTTAGCTCTTACAAACAGTTAGATATATAAAAAAATATTTTTTTTTTGGTATTTTCCTTTTTTTGACTTTCCCCTGACTTGGTTTTAAGCATTTTTTTCTATGTACAGATATTTGACCTCTTTAGTTTTATTATATTTATATTTATAGATTATAATGGTATAAGCAAGTACTGAATCAGCGACTTTTACACAAGCAGTGCCATTTTTATAACACGGTTATCGATGTCTGTTTCTTCCCAACATATAAAACCCATTAAATTATTCAGGATATAAATGATAGAAATATTTAGTAATAAGTAGACGCTGACAACCCTATTGAAGTGCGAAAAAAGACATTAACATAGCTTTCCTGATCTTCATTTAAATAAAAACCTTATTACATCAAGCATAAAGTGTAAACCTGCAGACTAGCTTTAATAACGGCGAGTACCCAACACACTTTAAGAGTGAATCTATTTGACGTAGAAATAATTGCAATACAACTCAACAAATTTTATACAACGCGTGTGATTCCATATTTCTCGGTGATTTTACTTGTTCTGTAATGTTATAATTTGTTTCTAGTGGACCAGATAAAATGTTACCTGATGTTATGTAAGAGATGAATCCAAACGTATAGGTTTCATGCGATACTATCTCATCTTTGTAAATGTATATCTGTGGTTTGAATATAACTAAGTGCAGTGGGGTTGCAAACTTGAGGCAGAAACAATTAAGATGATGAAGAGGTACAGTCAGCATCAGAAGTAGCTCACTTTTCAGTACTGTGTAACATATCACATGTAACACATTTTCCTAGACACATCATATCATTTACTTCGACATTAAATTCGACAAGGAACTTAAATGGTCATCAATTTTTGATGCTAACTGTATTTTTGATTCTAATTTAACAAGAGACTCAGCGTTAAATTAGAATGGTTTTTTAATCTCAATAGCTTCATGAAACACTCAATTTTTTACACTTTCCGTTGTTTTTCATTGCACATCTGATATTTTTGATATTATGTTTTTAAAACAAAGTCCTTTGTTTTAAAAACATTACGTCTACAAGTTAATGCTACAGCTATAAAATAGTTACTCCACGATATCAGGAAGATGATTATTGGCTTAAACTTAAGTTGTAGCTGAATTGACAAACAATACCAAGAGGTCAAATCTAAATATGACCCTTAAACCTGTCAACATGTATCTACAATTAGAATGTTTAAAAAAACAACAATCGATTATATTAACGAGTGTCAAAAGCGAGCAACAATCGTGACGCTAAGCACGCAACTCACAGCCACCATTATTTAGGCAGAAACAATAACATCTGCCTAACCGTATTAACTCAGTATTGACATTTAAATCAGTAGCTGCCCGCTCATTTATTTTGAATTTCGAACGAGCCAGAGACAAAAGAAAAACAATATGGCCGTTGGAGCAACAGTAAATCGACGCAACAGTGGCGCCACGAAAACGCGCGCTCATCTGTCAAAATTGACCGCTATAGTTGTGCCACAGACAACATATCCAGCGAGGAATTTAAGGTAATTACACTTAATTACTTACACTTATGGCTACTACTTTAGCTAATCGTTATTTACGAGCATAAAAATGTTTACCTCGTAAAATATGGAATGAATTGCCAAAACTAACCTACTTGTGTGAATTTTTAATTAATGCAAAAATGTGATGGTGTTTTCTTTACGCCCTAGTTCATACCTTACGGCTAGAAGTAGATTGTTATCTTTGGCATTCAATCGAGATATTTTGATCAATGAATTAATAATGATATAGAATCAGAATTCCCTTACAACGCTCCCAAAAACATGGTCCCAAAATAACAAAATACTATCGCGATACACCTATACTAATCATATACTTTGCTAAATTTATTGATTTTTTTTTCTCTGATGGTTTCGCCCACCCATACATTTGCTATGCAACTTCAATTAGTAGGATAATGTTTGAGTGATAAATAAATATTAAAATAAACAATTGCACATGCGCGATGACAATGACGAGGATGGTATAATGCAGGTAAATGCCAGTCATTTATTAAAAGGTCCATTAAGTCAATATGAGAATATTGTATTTGTGACAAGACTGTCTAAAAAAGTGTATACATACCTCTAGAATTTGAAATAAACCTGGGAATCTAAAAAGGCCGAGTTCCGCAATATGAACCGGAAACAATTCAAATAGATTGATTCATTGATTTGACAGTTTCGTATGGGAATTCGTAAAATAGACCACAAATTAGGAATTGCATGAACGTCAACAAGCAGAATTATAAAAAGTTACTCTTTAGTATTCTTCAAATACACTTTTTCGTCTTTAAATGTAATTTTTTTTATACTTTCATTCATAAATGACAACTGCGTCAAATATTATTCAAATTACTTTTTATTCTATTAAAATATTGTAAAAATTTGCAACCGGTAAGTATAGATCAAGTACGGTTTTTTTTATTCGCATGAGGCAACATGACCACCAAATATGAATCTGCTGATGAACTGAATTACTGCAATTCTGTTAAATTGAGCGACCATTTTATCAAATTTTGAGGAATTGCTAAGGATCTGCCAACAATTCTGGAATTGAATAACTTCTATAAATTGCGAATCTCGGCCTTTTTTGATTCGCTGGTCTCTTATTTTTTACAGTAAGTTTACATACCAAATATGTACAAATTTAATAATAAATAGAGAAAAACAAAAGATTCATAGTATAAAATAAATAATATAAAGTTTTAAATTTTTTGAACCTTGAATCTACTTTGAATTAAATTGTTATATTTTTATTCATATTTAGTATCATAGCAATGATAGCTTGTTTTTAAATACACTTAACTTATTACTCGTAAAACATTATTGCATTTCACAAATATATCATGTTTATATTCAATGACGCTATTGGTATATTAAGTACGGCTACTTACTCCTTTTCTATTTTATTATAAAAATTAGAGCCCATATTATTTTTGTCCCAGAATTGGATAAAAAGTTTGAGAACCACAATTTTTTTGTTTACCTTTTGTCTCAGATCTAAATGGATAGAGTATAGGAGGTCTAAGACGGATCGGTTTCTAAAACATTATTTCATTTCATGTTGAAAACAACCATCGCTATCTCTTGACCATCGTACACCCACTGCTGGGCACAAGCCTTCTGACTTGGAGATACAAGTGAGTGCATGATAACGCCACCACGCTGGCCTATCGCAGATTGGGTGTGTAGGAACGGTTCGTGATCTTAGATAATATAACATATTTCCCCGAAGGGGTAGGCAGGTGGCGAGCCAGTTGCCATGCATCGGGCACAATGTGAGGCAAGCGATATTCACAATCAATCTTTTGAACGAGTAATGCCGTCTTTCTCAACTTGCCTACCGCTGCCTACAGACCATATCTTTGTTGGGTGACCAAAACTGATAGCAAGTTCCCCGTTGAACCCGGCTGCTATTATAATCACTTTTCCACATTTGCACCCCACCCGGCTGGCAGTTCTTCCACTTGAGGCTCACAATTCCATTAGCTCTACGGTGACCTCAGGTCTTCTGCGAGTATCCACACTCCTGATTCGATCACGCAAAGAAACTCCGAACATAAATTCAATATAAAAACCGCATTATTTCACACTACAAGTCATTGCATATGCATAAGTTATAAATATAATAACAATACATAATCATCTCAAGTTTATCCCCGAGGGGTAGGCAAACGTTTTCGCATGCTATGTATTAAGTCCAATGTTATAAAACAACATAGGTAATATTGGGTCCTTACCTATGAAATTGGTGTTTTTTTCTCTCTCTCAGTATCTTGTCTGCAACTATTAAGATTCAGAGTATTCCTAAAAAGTAATTACCTCGTCTAAAAATAGACTATATTTTTGAGCTCTTTTGATTTGTTTTGATAATTTGTTGTAAGTTTAATTGTGTTAAAATTGGACACGGAGACAACTCTTTTTAAGTGCCTCATTTTATTTGCATTCACTTAAAAACGATAAATAATTTTTATGAAATGTGATATTACACATATTACTAAAGCTTGTCTAATGATAGATGCCAAATATTATTATCTTTGGATTTATCGTTGTAAAGAAAACTGAAAAAATTTTAGTATGGAAAATGCAGAATTCCCCAAAATCTCCATACAAAACACCAATTTCATAGGTAAGGACCTAATATTAATATATGAATTTATACTAATAACTTTATTTCGTCTCCAACATCACAAACACTAAAAATGAAACTACACAGTTGACAAGTTGAACATCAATGTATTGAGATCAATGGATTCTTTTCTTTCAGCTGAAGGAAATGTATTTCTGAAATAAATAACACTAAGTTGTATAAGTTAGACTGAATGTGAGATTTCGTTTATATTGTGGATTGGGAATGACTGGTGACAGTCATATTTTAGTGGACGTAAGAGCCACTTATTGTGTGTAAAACAAAGGACCTTGTCTAAAGGAAGCCAGGCTATTTTAATCTATTAATTTTAACACAGCGCACTTATTTACGCACGAGTAAAATGTAGTTATGTAGTTGTATTACTTAGAATGTAGTTATGTAGTTGTATTACTTCAAGTTAGAAAATAAGTTACTCATAGATTTTTTCTAAAATATTGGGTCTTTACCTATGAAATTGGTGTCTTTTTTCTGTCTTAGTATTTTGTCTGTAACTATTAAGATTCAGAGTATTCCTAAAAAATATTTACCTCGTCTAAAAATAGAGTATATTTTTGAGCTCTTTTGATTTGTTTTGATAATTTGTTGTAAGTTTAATTGTGTTAAAATTGGACACAGAGACATCTCCTTTTAAGTGCCTCCCGAATACATCATTTTATTTGCATTCACTTAAAAACGATAAATAATTTTTATGAAGTGTGATATTACACATATTATTAAAGCTTGTCTAATGATAGATGCCAAATATTATGTAAGTATTAAATATATGTAATTATCTTTGGATTTGTCGTTGTGAAGAAAACTGAAAAAATTTTAGTATGGAAAATGCAGAATTCCCCAAAACCTCCATACAAAACACCAATTTCATAGGTAAGGACCTAATATGTATATAAAAGCAAGAAACTACAATAATTATACAGTTAATTTTTCACCATGTTTAAATTAATTTAAGACGTAAAATTTATATTTAATTATTAGTGGATTACATCACAACGTCAAAAGAATACTACCATCTCTTTGCTTGGGTTGTCTTATATGAAAGAACTCAGCAAATTCAGTTCAAAGATATTTTTATTCCCATAAAGATAAAGTCACTTACATGAGAACTTATAACTATTTAAAATTAACTTATACTAGGTACAGTTTCAACTTTCAGTAAATGGGATCCAGGCAGCGGGCTATAATAGTAATGAGTGATCATTTTTTATG
The DNA here is from genome assembly GCA_910589355.1 of Parapoynx stratiotata. Taxonomy (NCBI): domain Eukaryota; kingdom Metazoa; phylum Arthropoda; class Insecta; order Lepidoptera; family Crambidae; genus Parapoynx; species Parapoynx stratiotata. The sequence continues at coordinate 684,921 of OU342465.1, forward strand.
TATTTTACTAATTTTGATTTATACATACCGAAGGATATAGAATTTTTTATATCTGAAGGTAGTTTGTTGTAGTAAATTAAAAATAAATTACTCAACACCACCTGATGGTAAGCAATAGAAGAGTTCATTTGCGGTAATAGCGGGGCACAGAGAACAGAAGCCCTAGCCACCTCCACCTTGCTGGTCCAAGAGGTGCTTTTTCACGCTTCTCTTGAAGGAACACATGTGTACGATGGAGGGAATACACGAGCCGGAAGCGAATTCCATGCACGAGATGTGCGCACGAAGAAAGAGTTTCTAAATCTCTTGTCGTAAAAACGGGTCTACTCCCCTTAACGTCCTTCCCTCACGTCCCTTAAATCAGAGCCAACATCGGGGCAGTGGAGGGGAGCGCCCTAAATCGCCTCCTAGATCGCCTCGTATGTAGGCAATGTCGGGCAACATTAGAGCAGTGGAGATAGCGCCCTAAATCGCCCCATAGATCGCCTCATGTCTCAAATCATGACGATTTTTAGTATGTAGATTAACGACTTTAGGTTCTAATTAAGGACCGATTTAAGACCCCTAAGGGGCGACTAATGGACTAAGAACTGCACAACCATCCAATAGCTTTTAGCGGCGACGGGCTCACTAACCACCTGTCAAGCTAAGCACATGTGCACGCACAGTCACTGCTTGGTGAAGCGCGGACCATGGCAGTGGGCTGCTTTTGCGGTGCTTTTGACTGGTCTTTGACTGACCCTTAGGGAATAATAGTCGTGACTTTATCTATGTATGTAGATAGTTTATTAATTAAAACTATTTCAACTTAATAACTGATGTTTTGGTTACCGTTAACCGTTATGTTGGAAGCCGTTTCGTCCTACTATATTGTCAACATGTAAGTACTTATATTACGTTTGGTTTAAATGTTACAGAGAACGTTAAGTTCCCAAGATGCTACGAACGTCTTCAGACCGCTTAGCTAATACAAAAAACATTTTTCATGATCTATAGGTAAATTAACTTATGGTGAAATTGGGGATTATTAGTGTTGTCCAGTTTAGAGTCTTATGCAAAGTTTTAAAGCTTACCTAGGTCATGACAGAACAAGAATTGAAACAAAATTTGAGTTATATACAGACAGACGAGACAAGCGTATATCGTTTAAATAGTTCCTAAAATGTCCTTTTTAGAGTTTTCTAAAGATACATTTATTTATCCATTAACTGTCTATGATATTTATTTTTATATCAAACAGATGCCTTTTTATCGTAAAACTTATCGAAACAAAGCAGTTTTTTCGCTCATCTCTTAACACGGCATGTTCGTCACGATGGCGACACCAATACGTCATAGCGATAAACATCAATAATTTTGATCGATTCATTGTTTCAATTCTACATTTGAGGGAACCAACATATTTTGTGCGAGTCCTTAACACTATTTTCAACTCTATTAACATACATTTAGAGTTGGAAAGTAATTTTTGAAAGCAAAACAAAAATGCTTTTATTCAAATATATGAATATGATAATATTGAATTAGTATTTTAAACAAAAAATAGCGAAAAGTTCTTGTTTTCGACCGTTATTCTATCATATTTGATCACCGAAGTAATAAACAATGACAAAAAGATAAATGATTGACTTGCCCTTTACACACAAAATAATTTGTAAGTATTATGTATATGAAGAATCCTAGAAGCCTTTTAAACGGCGAGTGAACTGTACGCCGGTCTCGAGGCGTTGCCATCTCGAGAGGTTCGATTCCGGTGGGGGCAAATGTTTGTGTGAGAAAAATAGGCATTTGTTCTCCAGTCCTGGATTTTTATTGTATAAATATTCTGAATATTATTTATCCGTGAACTAGTTTCCGGAACAAAAGCAGCACCAATTGCTTAAAATGGGCTAGCTAGTAAAAATATTGGGTCTTTACCTATGAAATTGGTGTTTTTTTTCTCTCTTAGTATTTTGTCTGTAAGTATTAAGATTCAGAGTATTCCTAAAAAATAATTACCTCGTCTAAAAATAGACTATAATTTTTGAGCTCTTTTGATTTGTTTTGATAATTTGTTGTAAGTATAATTGTGTTAAAATTGGACACGGAGACAACTCTTTTTAAGTGCCTCCCGAATACATCATTTTATTTGCATTCACTTAAAAACGATTAATATTTTTTATAAAATGTGATATTACACATATTACTAAAGCTTGTCTAATGATAGATGCCAAATATTATTATCTTTGGATTTGTCGTTGTGAAGAAAAGTGAAAAAAATTTAGTATGGAAAATGCAGAATTCCCCAAAATCTCCATACAAAACACCAATTTTATAGGTAAGGACCTAATATAATAATATTTGTTACAAGTCGGCCGCAGGGCCAAGGAGTATCGTGTATTATGACTTATTTTTTCTTTGATATTGATCTGTCACTATTTGTCTATCTTCTTTTAGTCATTGTATAATTTTCTGTGCTCTATTTTATATTATTTCGTTTGTATCTATTTCACTTATTATATTATCTTACTCTGAGCTGTCCACGTTTATTTCTATCAGTAACAACAGTTATTATAAAAAAAAATTACAGGGTGGCATTATATTGGCTCGGAGATGTGGCAGCATTTCTGGTGAGTGGCACACACGCCTAGGTAGGACGGTCTGTAAATGGACTCCTCTTCGTAAAAAAGGGTGACAATAAATCACTCTTCCCCGGTTTCAGCTCGAGTGTCCTAGACACTCCGTGAAGGACGAGATAATAATAATAAGAACTTTTTATTTGTCCTCAAGTAAAAATACACTTCATTTCATATTATCACTTGTTCTTATTACAATTTAACTAATGAGACAAACGGCGTTTGCAGAGAGTCCACGACCTCTGTTATTCTACCATAACATAATGCCTATGAGAAAGAAATATTCCAGTGGTGGCTCGCCATTATTGTTATGTAGAGACGAGAAAGATAGCGTTCGATCAGTAGAGTTTTTAGGAAGCGTAATCAAAAACATTTGCTTTATTTTTTATTTACTTTAAAAAAGACAGAATAGAAAAATATTTTAATCGCGTACGCCGACGTTCACTTGCACCTCGAGAGGTTAAGTTAATGACTACCGCTATAGTCATGTACACAAAAAATTTAAAAATGTATTCTCATTTTAACCAAATAAAGTTAAACAAAAATTCATTATTGTGTTTGTAATTATGACATACTTTGTAATAACATCGATAAACATGTAAATTAAGAGATTAGATCAATGTGAGAGTGCAGATGATCAATCACGAGCCACCACGAAAATATTTGTACTTGCGGCCCAGCAGTAGGCTCGCCCCACAGAGATGGACCAGACAGAGTATCGTGTATACCGATCTGTTTAGTTCAGCATTATAATACTTTTGTGTCATAATAGTAAACCAAATTTTAAAAAGTTTATCATCCCTTGTAAATTAATTAACTAGACTAACAATTAATTAACCAAATAAATTTTTATTCGTTATTTTGTAACAAAAACTATCAGAAAAAAATTACGAGCAACTAAAATCGAAGACCCATTCTCAAAAAAATTATGATAAATTGTATTTTAATTGAACTACGTGGAACTATTTTACATTCCCTCGTGTATTAGAAACTTTTTGTATCAAGTGTAAATTTTTTGAACTAGTTCGCTTGAGAACGGCCCTACCTTTTACTAGGCCGTATCAGTCAATCTACTTAATACTCTTATTACATGTAATAACACGCAACATTGTTTTATTTTTAACAAAATAAAAAGAGATTGATTATATTTAATTTGTAACGAAATGAAAAAAATATTGGTTTGTACGCGCCCGGCGGGCTTAGATTCGCTGCTCGGTGAAGACCAAAGTGGAGATAAATGTTTTGTATGACGAATACAATAGTTTATCACCAAACTACAGAAACTAGCTACTAATATCCGACCTCCGTCGTCGAGTGGTCTGGGAGTCTACTCTGTTTCTACGAAACGAAGTTTCGCAGGCGACTCTACTCTATTTCATTTTCGAACACGCACAAGAAGTTCGGATCCGTTGACAATTTTCGTGAACGAATAGAATGCGTTACGTTTGATAGGCGCTTTTTAATGTCAACTCTAAGAAGTTACGGTTTTTAACGCAACTTAAAGTTTTAGGCTTTTAATTTTATTTTCATATGTCACATTATATTTAAGTTATAAAATAAACAATGTCTAATAATTTCATACACAAAAATAAAATCTAATTCATCCATTTCTATTCTGCGGTGTAATTCGCGAAGACACTACAAAGAACCCATGTCATTGATGTTATTAACCGACTAATTTAAGAAGAACTACTTTGTGTGATGATATTTAGTTAAAATATGGCGACAAAAACTAATCGGATAAGCCTACACTTTTTATTGTAGAGCATTCCATCAATTTGAATTTCGAACATAGGTTGAAAAAGTTTATCATGTGTTAAATTTATTTTTCTCAAGTGTTGTTCTTAAATCGACGAAATGTTTTCAAGTGCTTTTATTAAACTGCAAATTCAAAAACTTTATTGAGTTTACATGCATCTCAGCGCATGCTTATGAATGTTAGGAGAAACAAGAAAATATTTAAGTAATATTCTGCAGTTTACCACATTTTCCATTACAAAAATGTACAAATATAGTCTAAAGTATCAGTGATATAATCCAATAAAGTAATACACACATTACACAAACATTACATTAAATATGTATGTAAATAAATTATGAAATATAATTTTTATAGTTTATACCTATATTATATACCAACATTTACCCCTTAATCATAATATCTTGGCCATATTATTATTAGATCTTCAAATAATCCCCGACTTAATCTATAATTCTTAACTAACTCCAAGTCGGGGATTGACCCTATATTTAATAGGTTGCGGTAGGCGACGACGATTACTTCTGCGCTCTAAACGTACCTCGCGCAAAGCAGACTCAATTAAAAGTATTCTTGCCGACATTTTTGTGAATGGGGCTAGTCGATAGGTGTGAATGTTTAAAAAAAATATATTAGGAAGCGACTGCTTAAGCTAGGTTAACTAGAAATGAAACGCAATAAATAAAATCATGAAATTGGTTTAGTGTTAGTACAAAACCTATTTTTTTAGAAGTTTTGGCGAATTGAAATGGTTATTTTTTTCGAACGTCCTAAACTAATTCATCACTCGCACTTGACACATTTTTTTTAATTCTAAAAACAAAATTATGAATTCAAAGAGCACCTAGCCAGCTTCCAGTTGAGCGAAGTTCGATTAAATTCGGTCCCCTGTCGCTCCCCTGTCGTGCGCGCGCGCAGCGTCGCGGAAACGACGGGCGACAGCGGGCGACAGCGGCTGTTGTGATGCCGATGCTGCTTCACGACCAAAATAAATATAATCCCTATAATATCATGCGCAGGCTCTTATTTAGAAGTTTGATTAAAAATTGATTATCACAGGAGGATATTACAGATAAAGAATCCAGATTGGAATCCTACTGTTGCCACAGATTACAGTAATGCTTGTATTTTATATACCAGGTATATATTGGGTCCTTACCTATGAAATTGGTGCTTTTATTCTGTCTTAGCAATTTGTCCGTAACTATTAAGTTTTAGAACATTATTATAAAATAATTGCCTCTTCTAAAAATAGACCATATATTTGACATTTTTTTGTAAGTTTTATTGTGTTAAAATTAGACACAAAGACAATTATTTTTAACTGCCTCCCGAATATATCATTTGATTTTCATTAACATAAAAACGATTAATAATTTTTATCAAGCGTGTTCACACACATATTGCTAAAGCTTGTCTAATGATACATGCCAAATATTATTATCTCTGGATATGTCGTTGTGAAGAAAACTGATAAAATGTTAGTATGTAAAATGCAGACATCCCCAAAATCTTCATACAAAACACCAATTTCATAGGTAAGGACCTAATATATATATATTATAGATAAGGTAAGTAGGGTATATTAGGTAGTTTACCACATAAATAGTTTTTTTTTGGCAATGTACCAAGAACCTGGTTGTAAATGGGTCTATAGAAACCAGTAATTTTTGTAAGAATTAGTCTGCACCTCTTCTAAGGATCATGCGACTCACGCGTGACACACCCGTAAAAAATAAGAATTTTTCAATTTTACAATTTCAACCGCCCGTGCGCAGGATCATCATCTTTCGGCGATTTTTTTAAGAAAGATGATGTTATGTAACAAAGAATTATCATCCGCCTGAAAATACCACGATCGAAAAATCAACAAAAACTTCCGTCTATTATGACTGATTCGCATTAGAGCCGACAGTTCACACGCGCCGCCCAGCCGCTCGCCGCCCAATTTTCCTGTGAATGTCAAAAAATCAGTGCGCAAGAGCGTTTGATGTTATCGATCGGTGTTTACGGCTGGATCGCTTAACGGCGGCGCGATCAAAGCGGCCGGCTACTTCCTGTAACAGTTTAATTACACGTGTGTTGTAAACAGACGAATCCGGGACGCGCGTGTTTACGCCCGCACCTGGACTTAGATTGGTTTTCATATCAACTGAAATTGTAATAAGTAGCTACTTTAATATTTTTTATTGATCAAACATTCGGTCATTCTCTCATCACCCCAAGGATCTCCCCAATGATTAGTCCTGCGCCTCCCACATCTACTTACCATTTACGGCGAACTTCAGTAGATCGTCGCGTCGGTCGTTGATAATTTGTTTGTTTATAAAATAGTTAGCTGACAAACACACTGCCCACCTAATGGCAAGTGAATACAGTTCACCTTGAATACATGGGATTCCTCAAAGCGTTGCATCTTCTGATAATTTCTTGCCAACCTGTGATATAAAGATGTAAAAACAGAGGACCCAGTAATCTCACGGTCTGCATTGCCCTTCAAGCCGGACCATAGCGAAAAACACAGGTATGATATGAGTATGATTTGACGACCTCCGTGGTCGAGTGGTCTGTATGCCAATCCCAAGGCGTCGCCATCTCGAGAGGTTCTGGGTTCGATTCCCAGTGGGGGCAAATGATTAATTTTCAGGCATTTGTTCTTCAGTCTTGGATGTTTATATATATTTATATAAATTCAGGATATTTATATGCGTTTATCTATTAAATATATTTATCCGTCATCTAGTGTCCGTAACACAAGCAACATTAGTTGCTTAAAATGGGGCTAGTTGATAGGTGTGAATGTTTGAAGATATTTATTTATGATAGAGCTCACGACCCACTACCAAGTCCTGATCTATTGAATAAAAACTTCAAAGAACTAAAAACAAAACGAAAAATTTATATATAAATGATGTTAAAAACGTACTCTTTAATGTTCAAACTTTCAAGTCAAAATTCCCAATACGCCATAAAGAAGATCCTAAACAGATTTGTTATCGTAAAAATATTTATTCCTTTACACATTATTTACGCTTTCAATTGGTAATATCAAATGTGGAATCATATTTGCTTTTAATAAGCTGTGGTCATGGCGGGCGGTTTATTACGGACACATCCGGGCGTCTTTGATCAATGCTGGATACATCGATCATTACACCTCAAAACCCGGAGCAGACATAACTGGTGTGAAAATATGCAGATCTACAAACGTCAAACGGGTAAAAGATTGTATTTGGAACACATAAAATTGGGTATTAAATCTCAAGAAGTAAATTGTGAATTTTTCGATAGTAGTAAACAGATCAAACCCAACTTTAAACATCATAGTACACAAAAATAGACACGTGTGTTCATATGATACATTAATGCAGAAGACGGTCATATCGCTCAGTGTTTATTGTTTAATTATGAGTGGAAAAGCTTATGATGCTAAAAACGAATATATATATATGCTATGCTTATTATATGATATGCTTACGCGGACTTCCCGCGGCCTTTAAATATTTCTTCCAGTTAAGCCTCAACCATCTGGCGGCGGAGTTTTGTACTAAAAGGGCCCTTTGCAAGGGTCCAGAGTTGGAGATATAGACAAGATCCAGGGTAAGGAGAACCACGGGTTGTAACAGCTCTTTCAAGGTCATTGGTATAAGACTTCTGATCAGGAGCAACCAGTGATTATTGGTTCACAAAAAATAGTAACACGCCTAATTTTCAAAATGTTATTACAGATTGGTTGATGACGAGGAAAGCCATCATTACACAGATGGCCAACCGGTACCACTGCTGGGCACATGTCTTTAGCTACTAAGAAACATAAGTTACAAACGTATCATCGATGGTCTGTTGTGGACGTACAAAATTTATGGTTGTGGATTGCGTGCCAATGTCAGTCTGTCAATAGTACTGTCAATGCATGTACATTTCGAAGATTACTTTGTTCTCAATATGTCCAATGAGTTTGAATCACACCCCCGAGCTTCTCCCAACACCTTACTAAACACAAAACACATTTATCAAAACTAAAAATACGCCATACTACAGTCTATTAAAGTTGATTTTACCCAAGCAGTACATAAAGCCTATGTGGTGCTATAACATGTAAGGTTTCCAACACCTTTATTAATTCGTCCGATAAAGGCGCAGGGAATTTATCGCTAATCATATTATAATGAGCTTATTTCATAAGGTTTTATTCGAGGCATTAATTCATGATACAATATTTCCGTACTTTTGCTCGGTATAGTGACGCATAAGGTATGGTAAAGTTTGTCGATTCTTTTAACTATCGATTTTTTTGCGAATTTTCATCTATTTAAGAATTTATGTTCATTTGCTAAATTGAACTGCTTTGATCTAGAACTGCAATTATTCATTGACACTTACTTTGCAAAATCTGCCTATTATAATAATACGTTTTCATACCTCATTGTTAAGTGTTGTTATAGTACGTGCGAAGCTACAAAGAGAGTAAGGAAGACAAAATCAAACCGTTCACGGGCCCAAACCGAACGTTCGTTCTAGTTTTAAGTGCTAAGCTAAATATTTGTGATTTGATTTGATTTCAAACTCAAACTCAAAGTCATTTAATCAAATTGGTATCATCAAATACACTTTTGACAAGTCAAAACAAAATAAATTACAATTATCCTAAAATTGACAATACCACTACTTTTTTTTGGCCTATTCACTACCGGGAGGCCTTGTCTAGAGAAGATACAGGCGAGAAACTCTGCAAGGGTTCCATCCTCCCTTTACATGAATATGTTCTACAACCTAATAAAATTTACGTGTATTATACAATACCCTTAGTCTTATTTTTATATTATATAGTTCAGTTTGAGTGAAGAATCCCTTTTTTGCCCTTGTTCCACTGTATGTGACCGGCACAACATGTGTATCTTTTCCATTCTTAATTATAAAAACAGCCAGCTTTCACCCAGAATTTCTTCGAAAGGTTTCCTGAATGAATACATTTCTATCGATTTTTTAGTATAAGGCACATCACTAATTGATACGGTTTCCATCTGAAGCCGCAAAAAGCAATATTACCATAATCTCGCGTACACGGCGCAGGTGTCCGCCGTAATGGGTTTACCAGCTATTTATTTATATGGACAGCACAAAGGAATATATGAGAGTAACACGGTGTTACTTACTTTAATAAAAGTATCATATAAAGACATATTAAAAGAGGTCAGAGTTTAAAAAGTAACGCAAGATAGCCTCAGTAACATCCTCAATTATTGAGGGATAGTAAGGTGAAACTCTTTTTTACCGGCCTTATCGTCACTTACCATCAGGTGAGATGATGGCCAAGAGCTTGCCCGTCACATGCAAAGACCCAAAGGTTCAGAGATTTTGAATTTTCAAAATCTCTGAGTCTTTCTGAGCAGCATTGGATGTCTGTAATAAGCGACACATACTGGGTGGCTGTTCTTTCAGGCAGATTTTCTAACTGAGCGAGGTAGCTTAACTTATTAGATTTTTTTTTATCATAATCAGCCAGTAAATTACACAACACGACCTGTAATGGTAAGCAGTAGATAAGTCCATATGGGAAAGATGCTAGGCAGCACCAAAGGATGCAGGCCTAGCGACCTCCACCTTGCTGGCTCACAAGATGTCTTTTCACGCCTCTTTTGAAGGAAACCCACGCTGTAGGAAGGACGGAATACGGAAAAAGACGCATTGGATTGCTTTGTTCCAAGTAATACCACAAATCTATTTTCCTAGCACACCGCTTGGCTACCTCGCTTTGGTGGAAAACAGCCATTTCGTTAGTATAACGTCTTCAGCATAAGCTCTCCGACGTAAACTATCTGACATAGACTCTTCCACCCCCTTCCTATATTAAATCGTAATACCAACGAAGCTATTGGTACTGCTTTAAAAATTCTCACTGTTCCTATAATACACTTTCCATTTCCACAAATCAATCTCAATTTTCAACATTCGTCAGTGCGTTATAAATATTTCCCCAAAAATTAATATTAAAGTCGGCATTTGTTTCCTTAAACCGAACACAACAATAAACACCGAATTTAAAGTTAAATAAAATCCCACGGAAACGCGGCGCGCGAGCGGATGAGTTAAGAAGCCGCGGCTAGATCATAAGCGCGGGCTCCCGCGAATATGAAAATAAACAAACAGTACGTAAATAATTCGGAGAGCACTTCAAAGAGCACTATGGCCGTGGCCGGTGGTACATGCGACCGGAGGAAGCGGTTAAACGGTACATACATACATTTTGCGGAAATAAATACTTTGAATATTAATGATACTTGTAATAAATATATTTATATCTATAAATATATGTAAACTGATTAAGTTCTTAAAAAGTACGAATAATTTGCCATCTGGGCTTTATCACCAAGTGATTTCTCTTGGTAAGGTTTAGATAGAAAGCAGATGAAACAAGAGTAACATGAGTACAAAATAAATACAAAAAGTCTAAATGCATGATAATTATAGGACAATAAATATGCTTCAGTACATTATTCCTCGTCAAATATTAAAATAATTCAATTTTTTAAACAAAATGTCAATTAGAAGTTCACATTTTAATAAAAACACAATCCGATTAAAGGTAAGCAGATACTGTAGTCAATAGATCTCTGATAACCAATGAATTGATCGCATCACCTTGAGACCACTCACGAGTGGCCTACCCTGCAAAAATCAAGAGAAAGTGTTATATGACAGCAAATGAACCTACTTCCAAAAGGCTCTCTAAATGAGAAATAAATGTTTGAAACTAAACCTTCAAAACTTGTAACTTAGACCGCCCAGAGTGTTTGGGTGTTTACATACAACACCGCGCTCGCGGATGGACCACGACTCACCGACCTACTTCCACGATGCACCCACTCGGACCTGCTGATCAATTCGTTTTGATCCCATTTTACTTAACTCTCATTAAACTCATTTAAGTAAGGCTGTTGTTGTTTTTGTCGCGAATTACGAATATAGCGAGCGATTTAAAGATAGGAGCGACAAAACTTTACTCTTGATAGGTACAGTCAGCGTCAAATAGTTAGTGACACTCAGGGTGTTCAATTAAATAGACGCTACCAAAAAGTCAATAATATCGGTACAAATAAAGTTTCCATATTCTTAAATACACAAAAGAGCTTCCATATTTATAATATAATAAGGAAACTCTTTTGTGTTGTCAACAGTATGGGAACTTTATTTGTACCGATAGTATTGACTTCTTGGTAGTGTCTATTTAATTGAGCACCCTGAGTGTCACTAACTATTTGACGCTGACTGTACTAACTACCCTATCGTTACGGTCGCACGGGATTCTGTTAAAAACACTGACGTTCAATATAGTGAAAGGGAAGCATCCAATATTACAATACGATATAGTTACCCAGTCTTATTTATAAATCTACATTGCCTCGTAGCAATACCTATAGCTAATACCTTGTCGCGAAAGCTGTTTATATGAATCCCGCGTGAATCTATAGCAAATAAACGTCCAGCGAATGAGACCAGCGAGTGAAAAATAGAAAAGAGCGTAGCGAGCGATTAGTGTCACGTTCAGACATTCAAAAACGATTCGCTTTGGCTGCGGCATATTGACACATTTTTCATAGATGAGATTTCACCTAGAATCTTAAATCCTACCATAGACTCAAATAAGTAATGCAATAAGATAACTACAATGCACAAGAATCCATTATTATCAGGAAATGCAACAAAATTTTCTACGCTACGAGTTCGTAGCACTGTAGCATCGTAGCCTGCTATGACCTACATATTTTTTTTATATTTCTATTTAATTCTTATCATCTTAGGGGTTACCAAATACATTTAGTAACGTACACTACATTCACAACAAAATATGTACCTTACCACTCACTCTCTATAAGTCGGACGTTGGCGCACAATTTTTCGACTTTTTTGTTTACCATACCACCGCGTGCTAGTAAACACCACCACCAAAGGCGGCACCAACGCATTGAAATCTTGATACTTAACTGTATAATAATTGACAAAATATTTTTTTAAGAATAAACTAGCTAGCTGTTGGCCGCAACTTCGTCCGCGGCTACTACGGTTTTTTAACTATCCTACGGGAAATTTTCAGGAATAAAAAGTATCTAAGATGTTGACCAAAAATAATGTACCAACTGCTTTTCTTGCCTAGCATGTCGTAAAAGGCGACTAAGGGCGTATTGTGTACTGGGTCAGTGATGGTGTAGGCGATGAGCTAGCCACTTGTTACTACTCTTTCACGAATTTTCATCTGACCAAACCCAATTTTTGTATGGCTTAAGGAACACAGTGCTCCTTGGACTCTGCCTACCCCTTCGGGGATTGCAGGCGTGATTGTATGTAAGTAAGATGTTGACCAGGGATATAAGGTATCACCAAGCAAAATTTCATTGAAATAGGTCCAGTCGTTTCATTGATTAAAAAACGGACCAAGAAATCTCCTGGCAACATTCCGAAATATAATATGCAGGCTTATTAGAGTTCAAAACCATTTACAGAACGCGGTCATCTTGCAAACTCTACTTCCTTTAACGCCCTCTGTAAAATCAATTTTTTATTCCATCTTGAATTTCACCTTCGTTTTTATTTAAAAATTATAAAGAAAGAGAGAAAAGATAAGATGTAAGCGAAGACAGGGAAGTAACGAATATTACTTTGATAAATAGCTTTGTTCATCTGGCGTTTTCATAGCATTTTAATAGGAAACTTGTCATCATAGCACCAAGGATTTGCACATTTTGCTAAATTAACAAACTTGCGGTATCTATTTATGTTATAAAAAACATAAAATAGTTCAAAATTAAATTGTAAGCCAGAACCACGTCATATCTCAAGTTTTTCTATCATTGATTCAAGCAGATACAACTTTGTAATCGTATATCACGCATATTCTTACATCAACTATCAAGATCATTTATTCCGGTCGAGCACATCGGCGGGTCGAGCGCTTTGATCATCGCATCGCGGGATCTTTACATATATTACTTACATTTTTGGCTTCATCAAAACACGAACACTTAAACAGATAAAATCAACTCTTTAATCACTTACATACAATTTAGATTCGTTTGAATTCGGTAAAGGATTAGTAATGGATATGAAGAATTAGAGGGTACTTGGGTTTCTTTAGATTTTAACACGCGATTCGCGACAACGAAATTTGAACTCTTTTGAGTAGCAATAGAGATACTTTTGCCTTGTCATTCGTGAGGTTTACTATACGTTTATCCTGTTGTGCTTAGGAGTGTGATGTGTCAAAACGATGAGAAGTAGCAGGCGCAGGGTGTAAACATTTACATGTGGCGGTCGCGGCTTCTATTACCATTTAGTTTTATTAAACATTTCGTCAGAGCTAGCCGGCTGCGCAGATCAGTGCCTCAGAGATTGGGTAAGCTTCGCAGACGACACTGGTACGAGTATGGATACAAAACATTGTGTACTGGAGAAGAGCTCGGTGGCGTAGTGGTCAGTGCGATTTGGCTTCGATCGAAAACAAAGCTACCTTCTCCATGGTCAGGCCGTGGATGGGTGATCAAGAATTTGTGATCTCGAGCTCCTCCGTGCTTCGGAAGGCACGTTAAGCCGTTGGTCCCGGTCGAATTTGTGGCCGTTTCTACACACCAACCCGCATTGGGCCAGCGTGGTGGTGTTATGGCCCATACTCCTCATGTATTTTTCCATGAGGAAGGCCTGTCCCAGCAGTGGGACGTATATAGATAGGCTGATGACGAATCTTAATATTGACATTTTTTAGATTTCTTTTCTTTTTCCCCATAAATACCATATTATTACTGTTATTTTTTTGTTTTTTAATTAATTAAGACAAAATTGTATATTTGCACATCGAAAACTCGATAGATAATGTTGTGATTTAAGATCAGTATTGTAACCATAATCTTGGAAATAAATATATTGAATATTAAGATTGCATGGAGCTTCTGGCGCTGCGGTAACCGCAACGGCTCTATCCAGGATGGACGGTCCGCGCGCTATAAGTATTTCTTTCGTTTTATTAAAATAAATACACATTTCGACAATACAGGCAATATACGTTAAAGAAAACATGTAGTTTTGTATTTAATTCAAAAGCTGGTTACTCTCCGTGAAGTACTTACGCCGTAATAAGGGTTTATATATTAATTTGTAGGTATCTTTGGTATTTTTGCCAACTACGAGTAATCGTGTTTCTTATCAATATGATGTATAGAAGTCTGTGTGTGTGTGTAGTAGTGTGTAGTGTGTGTGTAGTAGTAGTGTGTGTATCTTAAATATGTTGCATGTGAAATACTTAATTATAGCTTTAGTAATAACAATACAGCAAGGGGAACCAACGAACCCAAATATAGCGCTAAAAGCTCGGTGAACTCATAAGTACATTCCAATTTGAATATCGCTTTCCTCATGGTGAAATGAGGATGTCCACACCTCTGCCCACCCCTTCGGGGAAAAAGGCGTGATGATATGTGTGTTACGTGACCCTTCTTAAGTACGTCCCCGATCTGATCACGGTACTTTCACTATCTGTACAGCTAAAATTCGATATTCTCGGTACTTATTAAGATCTTTGTATTACCAAAACTTATAAACAGACTTAACAACTTCCCCTTCCCCAGAGTGCCGTGGTGGTCCTCATATTAGGTTTCGAGCGTCCCTTGATCCAATTACACCAATTACACTCGTTACAGACAGACATACTACTAATTTTGTCGTTAGCTTCATAACAATTGGGTGCGCGCGCATTACTTGACAGGAAAGAGGAATATCTAATATTGTTGAGATCATAACCCAATTGACAGTTAATTCACTCAGATAGGATGTGCTGCCGCTTTAACATGACTCACAATATATATACACGATAATAATGATAAAATGATGGAAAGGTATTAAACCTCTATTTCAAGTCCTCCACATTTCCCTTTGAGCATTATCGATAAGGATTTAAAAAACTTACAAGTAGATATATTGGGTCCTTACCTATGTAATTTGTGTTTTTATTCTGTCTTAGCAATTTATCCGTAACTATTAAGTTTCAGAACATTCTTATAAAATAATTGCCTCTTCTAAAAATAGACATATTGCTAAAGCTTGTCTAATGATACATGCCAAATATTATTATCTCTGGATTTGTCGTTGTGAAGAAAACTGATAAAATGTTAGTATGTAAAATGCAGACATCCCCAAAATCTCCATACAAAACACCAATTTCATAGGTAAGGATCTAATACAATGCTACAACTATATATAACCTGATGCAGCGTCGCAGTGGTGGCACTTGTTGAACTTTGATAAACATGCAAAATTTCTTACTATTTTTCTCCGGACAAGACCTTCTTGTTAATAAACTTGGCTTAGTTTTTGACTTTCACATGTGTTTGTAAAATACCTCGAGTGAATAAATGATTATGACGACCTCCGTGGTCGATAGGTCTGTGCGCCGGTTGGAGGGCGTCGCCATCTCGAGATGTTTGTGTGCTTATACAGGCATTCCTTCTCCAGTCTAGGATGTTTATATATGTATTGTTTATTTCTGAACATTTATATGTATTTATCTATTAAATATACTTATCCATCGTCTTCTATCCGTAACACAAGCAGCACTAGATGTTAAATATGGGCTAGTTGATAGGTGTTAATGTCTGAAGTAATTTTTTAGACTTCACAACATTATCTGCAAAAATAGTCAATATTATATTATGACTCATGATTCAATATTCATCATCCAATCAAGCAATCCATTGAAAACGTGTGAATCACTCACGAGCCATCAACACTTGACCAGAACTATTACTGTCGCGCCCGAATCCCACAATCCCGTAAACAGACAAAACATCCCGCATAATATAACTCTAATAAATAAGCGGCAATTATTGGAATGTTACTAAATCGGGAATCAAACCGCCTTCATTTGTACCAATTCCAGCAATATTGTAAATATCACAATGGGGTTTATTGAATTAGGGTGAGAAACACGGTTGAATCGACGTGACCACGGTATAGAGGAATCCAAGATATTATTCTCGTAGATAATATTTGTTACTAAAAAGGACTCCCGAAAGGCAGAGACGCTTATACCTACCACAAATAATTATGTTTAAGTCCATAACGTGTACTCCATTTTATTCCTGATAGAATACAATACAATACACGTTATTGCACAATAATAAATATGCACGTGTTAATGTGTGTATGCTGATGACATGCACCGGGCACAGTATGGAGCTAGCGACATTGAAATGTCTGTTTTATGAATATAGATTAGTTCAAAGTCCACGGTAGACGCGAGAATAAATACTTTGATCGAATAAATACCTTTGAATGAGTCTGCCGTATTTAGAAAAACATGAGATATATTATTATCATCACGGAGGCGTGAAAGGAGGCGGCGTGGAGGGAAAGAAATTTCCCGAGGTGTTAATACCCACATTTCGCCAGATAAGTTAAGTCCCCATGTAACAGGTGGCGAGCCAGTTGCCATGCACCGGGCACAACGTGAGGCGATATTCACAATTAACTGTGCATATTTTTTTTCCGTTTTATTCAATATTTTCACTTTCCGAAAAATTTGCTTTCGCTGCGTCCACTGACAATTTATTACCCGAAAACTATAAAGCACAACTTAATAAATCATACGTCCGTGTGTCCAATTTCCAAAAACATTGTTGCTCCCATATCAATAAAGCAGACGAGAGAATCCGGTAAACATGATGCGGGAGGGTGGCGGCCGGCCCGCCATAAATACAAATTATTTAATTCAAGATATGACGCTGTTCTTCAAAATAAATGTATTTAGTAAGACGGGAGCAAGTGGAGATATGGGACAAGTAAGACCCAGGGGAAACAATTACCGAAACAAGGCGAAAAAACCCGAAACAACACAGCGATTTCGGGTTTTACCTGCGAGTAAATGAAACGAGGATAATGCCAGGATCTTAGCAAGTAGAAAGAAGTAATCTCTGCCTACCCCTGTGGGAAAAGCCGTGACTTTATGTATAAAATTTTCCTGAGGGAGACACGTTACTGTATCGTCTGTAACTATCCTACGCTTTTTACCGCAAAGCAGCATAGCTGCTATTACTTCGAAGGGTAAATTACCCTTAGTTGAAAACAGTTACCGAAGCTTACCAGCGCTGTATCAGCCTCACCTAAAGCATCCTACGCTGAGGGCGTGACCTAATTGACCATCTATTAATTTTTACTTGTATATGTTTTGTATTGTCAATAAATGTTATTTC
This sequence comes from Parapoynx stratiotata, assembly GCA_910589355.1. Taxonomy (NCBI): domain Eukaryota; kingdom Metazoa; phylum Arthropoda; class Insecta; order Lepidoptera; family Crambidae; genus Parapoynx; species Parapoynx stratiotata. Next base: position 702,530 of record OU342465.1, read on the forward strand.
TGTCTTTCATTCTAGTGTCTCGCGCTGTGCGAACGTAATGTAAGTACTGTTGATATTTAGTGGAGAATTTCTGATATTGCCATATATTTTGTTGACATTAAACATGAAGTTTAATTGAGTAGACGAAATTCTTACAACTATAACCCACATAGGCGACTGACAAACTTTTCAACTAAGGCCTTTAAATAAACTGTTAAAACCCAATGCTTATAAATGTTGACATCAAAAAGGTAATTGACGTAGGTACTACTTAATTTATCCGTCTCAAACTCCACATTCTCCAGCCACATACGGGCGCATTGGACCACAATCTGCGCCCGCGCACAATGCAGCTTTGTCGCGCAATTGACCGGCCACGCAATTGCTGCATTGTACTCTAGTTGTAGTAACGATGTTATTGTGCAAGGCCTTAGATACTAATGAATCAATATGTGGCAGCTAAAGAAGACTAGCAAAAACATTTAAAAACGTTGAAAAGTGATTAGACGTTGATTATTATGAAACATTTCATTCACCTGTCTTCAGCTAGCATCTGCCAACTGCGTTCCACAGATTATAACAAAAATTCACACCATTTTGCCGAATGTAAGTAGGGTGAGTTTTTTTTCATCCCTTCTATTCGAAAAGAGTCGTTTTGTTCCTCAATAACTGGGAGCAAAGTAGCTCTTTTCTATTAAGCACTTTTTAGCGGGCGGGAATGAAATTTTAATTTAGAACATGTATCATTCATAGAAATCCAACACGAATTGTATTAATTACTGGCTGGTATGTATGCAATAACCACGGAACAGGCAATAACTATGAAACGTGTGAATCTAGTGAAATTATTGAAACTGGTGAAACTAGTGAAATGAGTGACTCACTTTCATTTATTTTGTCATAGAAAGGCGATGAAAAATAAAGTAAATGACTCGATAGCAAACTATTTTTTACCTCTTTTCATTTGTTATTTTAAAATCCTTCGCTTCGCTCGTGCTTCAAACAGCGCCCTCACCGAAAAAATACTACTTTGCTCCCTTGGTATACAATCTACAATTCTTTACTCTTGCTTATGTATACTTGTGATTGAAACAAAAGGAGCACGTTTCCTGAGTCTTGCGATTGCACTTACAATGCCAAAACCCCACCATAAGGTTTTCTATTCTGACAAGAACGAGCTACAGAACCAACCGAACCCACCTTTAATAAAAGTGACATGCATGTCAAAACAGCACACAGCAGTTTTACAGATTCTACATACATACATACATACAATCACCGAAGGGGTAGGCAGAGTCCAAGGAGCACTATGTTCCTTAAGACCACATTTATATAAATATAGAAAACTAGGGTTGGTCAGATGAAAGAATCGTGTGAGTAATACCAAGTGGCTAGCTCATCGCCTACACAATCACAGACCCAGTACCCAATACTCCCTTAGTCGCCTTTTCTATAAATAAATAAATAAATATCCTCAGACATTCACACCTATCAACTAGCCCCATTTTAAGCAACTAATGCTGCTTGTGTTACGGACACTAGATGACGGATAAATATATTTAATAGATAAATACATATAAATATCCTGAATATATGTAAATATATATAAACATCCAAGACTGGAGAACAAATGCCTGAAAATTCATCACCCAAACATTTGCCCCCACCGGGGATCGAACCCTCGAGATAGCGTCGCCTTGAGACCGGCGTACAGACCACTCGACCACGGAGGTCGTCATTATATCATTAAATATGGGCTCAACCCAGACTGTTAAACAATCTCCCGGTGGGTAGCTCTTTAGTAATGTATGGTTTAGTAGGAATTTCAAATATTTTCATCACTAGCACCACACAATAGCCTAGTTTATAGATATCAGTGCTAAATGTTATAAAACACAACATAGGTTACCCCATTCGACCAGTCCCCCGCCGAGTAACCCTTCACTGGTCACGGTGCTTAAATGCTTTATGGCGGCAAGGTCGCGGTCTCCACTTCGATGCCCGACAATTAATAACAATCAATTTCATTTGCCGCGCAATATATCAAAATTAAAAAGGTCTTCTTTTTTTATTTCATTGACTCAAAGAGAATTATGTTATTGAACTAAATCATTTAAAAGTTGATGTGACAAACGCTCGGACGTGGATTAGAAAATACTAGTGTATTTCCAGTGCTGACACCTCACATGTGTGGGATAGGAACGTGGCATTAGGGTTATATGGTTTCTTTAAGAAGACAAATTGTATCCTCTTCCACAGAAGAGAAGCAAAATGCCTAAGTCTTCTTACACTGAGAAATTAACGTGCTAATTTACAGCGTAAGGTCCTAGGTTCAACGACTGCCATTTAACTTATATTTGATGTTCAACGCAAACTAGGAAACTGCAAGGTTTTATGCTCGAAGATTCTGCTGCTCTTCGTGACGACCTCCGTGGTCGAGTGGTTTGTACGCCGGTCTCAAGGCGTCGCCATCTCGAGAGGTCCTGGGTTCAATTACCCAGTGGAGGCAAGTGTTTGGGTGATGAATTTTCAGACATTTGTTCTCCAGTCTTGGATGTTCAATTATATATGTATTATATTATGTATATTCTGAATAATGATATGTATTTATCTATTAAATATATTTGTCCGTCATCTAGTATCCGTAACACAAGCTGCATTTAGTTGCTTAAAATGGGACTAGTTAATAGGTGTGAATGTCTGAGGATATTTATTTATTCTTTAAAGTCATTGAACGATTATAGGGTGCCGTAACGATGGTGAGCTCCTCACACGGTGGACCGAGTGGAGCGATGAGAGCCTGCGTCAAAGGCCGGGGGCAGCACTTTCTGTGCGATGAATTCTGAGACCTGAAGACCTCGGTGGCGGAGTGGTTAAGACGCTTTCACTTCCGATATCGAAAACTAAGCTTCGCCTTCGCCATGGTCTGGCCTTGGATGGGTGGCGAAAACTTTGTGATCTCGAACTCGTGCTTCTGAAGGCACGTTAAGCCGTTGATCCCGGTCGCTTTTCAACCGTTTGTACCAACCCGCATTGGGCCAGAGTGGAATACCACTCTATTGTTTGACGACCTCCGTGGTCGAGTGGTCTGTACGCCGGTCTCAAGGCGTCGCCATCTCGAGAGGTTCTGGGTTCGATCCCCGGTGGGGGCAAATGTTTGTGTGAACAGGCATTTGTTCTCCAGTCTTGGATGTTTTATATATGTATATTATATTCTGAATATTTATATGTATTTATCTATTAAATATATTTGTCCGTCATCTGGTATCCATAATACAGGCATTAGTTGTCTAGTATGGGCCAGTTGATAGGTGTGAATGTCTGAAGATATTTATTTATTTATTTATTTTATTTTTATTGTTACTCACTATTGTTACGGCCCATACTACTCATGTGCTTCTCCATGAGGAAGACCTGTGCCCAGCAGTGGGCCGTATAGGCTGACAACGAATTCTGAGATAAGCTTATATTGGGTCCTTACCTATGAAATTGGTGTTTTTATTCTGTCTTAGTATTTTGTCTGTAACTATTAAGATTCAGAGTATTCCTAAAAAATAATTACCTCGTCTAAAAAGAGACTATATTTTTGAGCTCTTTTGATTTGTTTTGATAATTGGTTGTAAGTTTAATTGTGTTAAAATTGGACACGGAGACAACTCTTTTTAAGTGCCTCCTGAATACATCATTTTATTTGCATTCACTTAAAAACGATAAATAATTTTTATGACGTGTGATATTACACATATTACTAAAGCTTGTCTAATGATACATGCCAAATATTATTATCTCTGGATTTGTCGTTGTGAAGAAAACTGATAAAATGTTAGTATGGAAAATGCAGAATTCCCCAATATCTCCATATAAAACACCAATTTCATAGGTAAGGACCTAATATTTATGGACAATTCGCAAATGAGATAATAAACATGATTAAGGCTCTTTTAAAATTCATCATTCGAAACTAACGTTTAGTTCAAAGTAACATCAGATGGTACCAAATATCGAAGAAGATACTACTGTATCACCGATTCGATGGAAAAGTTTGAAGGGGTCATTGGTCCGTCCATAAATTTAAAATTGATATGTTATTGACAGGAGCCGTTTATGCGACAGTGGCGACGCAGGGTGCGAACTGCGCCCGCGCAATTGGTCGGCGTGCCACGGTCGCTATAATTGCTGTATTAGCGAGACATGCGGGCGGCGGATGGTCAGCGCTGGGATTATCAACCATTGTGGCATATTAGAGAAAATATAAAATACCATAATAATTACAAAATTCATATCGATAAGTCAGCAAAAGGAGGAGCTCGGTGGCGTAGTAGTCAGTGCGCTTTGGCTTCGATCGAAAACAAAGCTACCTTCGCCATGGTCAGTCAGGCTGTGGATTGGTGACCAAAACTTTGTGATCTCGATCCGTGCTTCGGAAGGCACGTTAAGCCGTTGATTTCTTCCACCAACCCGCATTGGGCCAGCGTGGTGGTGTTACGGCCCATACTCCTCATGTGTTTCTCCATGAGAAAGGCCTGTCCCAGCAGTGGGACGTATATAGGCTGATGACGAAGTCAGCAATCGGCGAGTTGAGAAATCAGCACTACTCGACAGACAGATCAAGCGACAATTTTTCTTTCCTTACTTATTTTGGTTTGACTTTTGGCTAGATAACCTCAGTAGATAATTTTGGGGGACAAGTGCCCATTCCTTCATCCTTATTCCCTAGCTCGCTAAGTATTATACATTTTTTCGATCTGTTATGTTCAGTGTTGAAAATATGCCTTAAAAGTGGCCATTTATTTTACAGTTTAAACTAGTTAACCGCGGTTGAGCACCCCTGCCGCCTAATCCAAAGTTTCGTCAAACGAGGGTGCGAACTAATCGCTATGAGTGATGTTTAAAATTATTCAATTATGAATATTGACCGACAAAAATTGTGTTCGTCACGACCCGGAGAGGATTCGTTACGAGCGGACGACAACAAACTAATTTATGTTATCACATTATTTGACGCCAAATTGAGACCCATTTCAATGTTTTTACATTCTACATTTGTTTGTAGATCAAAATTAAGGTAACCGCAGGCATTACCGCGGTTGACAAAAATCTGCAGGTATTTCTTCTTCTTTATCAATACGGGCGGTTTCCACAACTCGACGTCCAGTTTGCGCCTGTTTTGCGTCGGAAGGTGAATTCTGGATCACTCCAGCCATCCAATCTCCGCCAGGAAGTCACCCAGCGCCTTCACGTCGCTGATGGCCTCCCGGAGGGTACCCGGTGAGCCCAGGTACTTAGCCCGGCATTCTGCTACCCCGTCACACTCCACCATGACGTGGAAGCTGTTTCTTCTGTCGCCATGCACGCCCTGCATAGTGGACTGTCTGTCTATGTTGAAAAGATGTTTGTTAAAAATACTGTGTCCTGTGATTGCACCTGTTACAAGGCGCAGCCTACATTTATCCAGCCGCATTAATTCCCTGGATATCTGCAGGTATTTAAATTAATATTATTATTGAAGTTTTACATAAAAGTCAACTTTTATGAATCGGTTTTTAATCGATCTTACATAAAAGTTTAACTTTTCAAGTTAAACATGCCTGTAATTGCATAAAACTGCAATATTACTTACCTCGTTAATACCTGCAGATTTTTGACAACCGCGGTAATGCCTGCATTTACCTTATATGTGAAAGGCAAGGTTGACGGTTACCGTAGCCTAGGTATATATAGGTGCTCGTAATAAAAATGCACTGTGTAAATTTGTATGTTTTGTCTAATAAACTAGCAACCTTATTCATCGTAAAATCATAACACTACTTATCCAGTGCATAAACAATACATGTTGTAACAAAATTAAAAATATAATCAAATGCGTCTTATAAATAATAATGGCTTTCACAAATCGTCTTGCGGTCGGATGTCTACGAAGAATTTCACTCAAAATCCATTTAACTTAAAAAAAATGGTTTTGCTTTCACTTTTTCCTGCATTCCAACATTTACGCTTGGCCAAACTAAGGATCAATGAAATGTCATTGTTTGCTGTAATTACTATATCGGTGGAGGATCGAGTTACGAATGGTTTTACAAATATTTGTGTTGACTACAAAAGTAATCGGATATTTTCTTGGAGCAATTAAGTGTAATTATGATATTTTGTTGTCGTATAGGAATGTAGGTACCGCCAGGTTTTGTATTGAACGCGTGTCTTAGCGATGAGTTGGCTAAGAAAAAAGGAACAACCAGAAAAACAAACATTATTTAAAGAAATAGAAGTATAAATGTTTAGTTTTAATATACACAGTTGGTCAACAAACACACTGCCCACACCCGAGGGTAAGTGAGAGACACCTGAAACCAAAATTGCATCTGCTTGCAAACGGCTTGCAATTAGTGATCAAAGTGACAACTAGTCACATAAGATATAATGTCATAGTATGCACTGAACAACATAGTACAATCTACAATGTTCTTTATGTGAAAAAACTATACCTGTATGTTTATTTTATTAACAGATTTGTGAGAAATATCTTCAAGTGGGCTGTGTGCAGGTAAAAATAAGATTCTTTATTATCTGTTTGGATTCCTTATCAAATACTTCTGTATCTCTACTAATTCCGTAAAAAAATTCAGAGAAAAGAAAAGAATTTCATCTCTGTAACGCATAGTAGCAGATAGAAAGCTGTAGGGCTTACAGTTAATTTTTTCAATACATTGAGATAAATTTCCTACATTACTATTGTAATCAATAGATAACATTATAACATTAACAAAACCTTATTATATCTAGCGAAATGTGGGTGGTGACATCTCTGCCTACCCTTTCAGGGAAAAAGGCGTGATGGTGTTTGTGTGTGTGCCATATCATTACGACTATAGCTCCGAAAGGGACAGACAGAGCTGATAACATCCATAGCAGAGGTGTCAATGACACAAACGTTAACCCCCACCGCCCCGGGACCTGAGATGGTGTCACAATAAATCCAGCGTACAAGCCACATAATCATGGTGGTTGTCCAATATCAGTTTTGATTGTAGATGTACAAAAAATATCGACTGGTTCATAAGTAGCTTATATTCAATACTAGTGACCCGCCACAGCATCGCACAGGTGCAATGCAATGCTGATGCTGAAACGTTCCTCTTGAATCTGTCTGACTTTTAAAAAAACTTCATTAAAACTCGTTGCGTACTATTAAAAGAATTAGGGACAGACAGCAGGAAGCTAGGTAGTGATCTTTTAAAAGCACAGAATGATTCTTAGCGATAGAATGTAAAATTTATCTGAGCAGATGGCAACCCTACTCATCTATATGGGCTGTGGGATGCCAGCTTATTAAATTAAATTGTGACCCCTGCACCGAGGTTAACTCAAGCAATTGGGCTTCGGGACTTCAGGCACACGGCAGACACCTACCGTGGGACGAACACAAAGGAACGCCCAGCGACAGATTGCGGGGAATCAATGAAGGAATTTATATCAATACTTAATTGAAGAAGTGAGTCATGTGCTGGGTTGTTATGGGATCCTGGTATTTAATTATTAGAAGGATCGGTCAGTACTGAGTCGTCTGCAATCAACCAGTAGAATTTTTTAGGAAGCATTTTAGCTACGAGTAACATACCTAGCTATTTTTTAATGAAAGAATGTGAAGTCAAAAAGTTGTATCATAAAAATTATTAACAACAGATATTTTACTCTTAATTGTAAAAACATGTGGGTTTTATTATTTTAACGCCGTGTCGAAGACTGCCGAACTGAAACGACGTTAGACGATGCACGGCCTTCAAGCCACACCTCCTTGCGCATGGGAGTGGGGAGCGTGAGGTTTTTTCGTTACGGAATTTCTGGATTCGGTCCCCGCGCTCAAGGCCCGCGATAGAAGCTATGCAATAGCTTATTATTTTACACAAAAATGACATATTATTTTTGTGTAAAATGAAAAAGGTAATTCGTAAACATGGATTTTTAAGCATTTCATGCAGTGGAAGAGGAGTTTATCAGCTTTTAGAAAGTCAAAAACAATTAAGGATTAACAAAACATCTTGCATTTAACCTTTCTAGGTGCTATAAGTATTGGCGTAGATTTTCGGAACAAATTCCCGGCTAGTTTAACAACTTGACGTGTTTTGTTTCGTTTTGATATTTTTTGTAAGTTTAATGTGTTAAAATGAAACCTCAAGACAACTCTTTTAACTGCCTCCATATCATACGAATACATCATTTTGATTTGAAAAAACGATAAATAATTTTTATGAAGTCTGATATCACACATATTAAGCTCGTCTAATGATACGCGCCAAACATTATTATCCTTAGATTTGTCGTTGTCAAGAAAGCTGAAAAAATGTTGGAAAAGAACGAACTGACTGACGGATGATTGACTGAAGGATTGGAAGAAGAAATTATTTACTAGTTCTTGAGAAATTTTATAAAATATTGGGTCCTTACCTATGAAATTGGTGTTTTTATTCTGTCTTAGCAATTTGTCCGTTACTAATAAGTTTCAGAACATTCTTATAAAATAATTGCCTCTTCTAAAAATAGACTATATTTTTGAGCTCTTTTGATTTGTTTTGATAATTTGTTGTAAGTTTAATTGTGTTAAAATTGGACACGGAGACAACTCTTTTTAAGTGCCTCCCGAATACATCATTTTATTTGCATTCACTTAAAAACGATAAATAATTTCTATGAAATGTGATATTATACATATTACTAAAGCTTGTCTAATGATACATGCCAAATATTATTCTCTCTGGATTTGTCGTTGAGAACAAAACTGATAAAATGTTAGTATGGAAAATGCAGAATTCCCCAAAATCTCCATACAAAACACCAACTTCATAGGTAAGGACCTAATAGTTATTTTTTGCATGCCTGACAATGGTGAAACATGTATGAAGTTATTATTTACCCTAACATCTATTTAGTGTACCATGTTTGTTGTAAATTAAGCATATTATTATTTATATGCAAAATGCAAACTTCCTCAAAAACTTTACAAGCGCCAATTTCTTAGATACCTAAATAACATTAACTTACCATGTTACACAAGACCCTTTAACGATGCCTGCTACACTGTCCCGCGTGAACCTGCGCTCTGCAAAACGAGAAAAAAAACAGACAACTATCTCGGCTAGATTAATTCACCGTACAAATATCTTTACAAACAAAAAGGCCAGATATCGATGGCGGCGCGCGTTTGATCTCCTTTGAAGTCGCCGGCTGGCTTGTGTTAGCCGATTACAAAAATCGATGTAAACTCTATTTCTGCTGAAACACTGTAAGCTTATGGAAACAAGCCGGAATAGATCTTACGACCTAATAGTGACTAATGTTTTAAATTCAATTTATTTAACCTATAGAGAGAGAGGGAGACTTTTTAATAGAGGTTCCGCCTCTTTGTGTGTTTCTACCACTTGTAGAATGGAACATGTTTAAAGGAAATTTTCGACATGCTTCCCACGGCCACCTCCTACCTCTACCTCCTCCACGGCGCTTCAAAAGGTGTCCTCCTACGTTTCCAGGAGTGCGGCATGATTATCCTGCCAAGGGTTTCCCCAAAAGACTTAGGGTTCTTCAAGAAGGGCGACTAAGCATCGAGTTTCCATGTGGTACAAAGTGGTATCTCGCGAATACAAAGTAAGGTCACCCATACATCCTGCCGTACGAAGGTAGCTTTGTTAGTAACCCCTTGGCGGGCACCGCGAACACCGGTGCTCGCACACAATTGATATTTCTATTGTGTCTCGTTTTGTGCCCGTTGACATGAAATTAAAACGTCCGAACGACGTCATCTTTCACCATTCAAGCTCAGCTCTCTGAATTACATCTAAATATACCAACATTATATTTGAGTTCTTTTATAACCAGACTTACCGCAGTGTTTGTTTATTTCAAACTACGTTGATCAGTAATAGCTTGTATAAAACCGCTTCCCTTGAACTCCCCATCAGGATCTATACACAGATATCAAAGCTGGGTCAACAACATCACAATTTAAACACTAAAAGTTCTAAGAAACATCTAAAATGTTGTGAATCAACATCTAAGGGGAAGAGTCCATAGTGGCTGCGTGTTTATAAACAGTTGCAAGCGCGAGTGGCTCAGAATCGCTCATACGACGATAACGGCCAGCGTTGCCGCATCTCATTTAAATCATTGTGTAATAACGCGAGCGGTTTGGTTTCTACAATGAAAATAAGGCTCTTAATCTTCGCAAGAAACTTAAAACTATTCACTGGCGCTTTGCAAGAAAACGTTAGGTAAAGAAGTGGACTTACCGGGGTCATACTACCATGGGTTTTCCTCAGCCTATATACGTCCCCCTGCTGAGCACAGGCCTTCCTCATGGAGATACACATGAGGAGTATAGGCCGTAACACCACGCTGACCCAATGCGGGTTGGTGCGAAGAAGCGGTCAAATACGACCGGGACCAATGGCTTAACGTGCCTTCCGAAGCACGGAGGAGCTCGAGATCACAAAGTCTTGGTCACCCATCCACGGCCTGACCATGGCGAAGGTAGCTTTGTTTTTGATCGAAGCCAAAGCGCACTGACCACTACGCCACCGAGCTCCTCGTTTTCTTCACGCTTCTTAGATGTTAATTTACAACTATAGCAATTTATTGCCAATACTGTCTCAATGATAAAGTTTTGGCCCAAAGCTACAGCAAATTGATTAGCAGACTTCCAAAGGCCGAAAATTGTACGATTGAAATACTTGCCATTATATTGCTATAGTTAAGAAGCTTGGTGGCGTAGTAGTTAGCACGCTTTGGTTTTCGATATCGAAAACAAAGCTATCTTCGCCATGGTCAGGCCGTGGATGGGTGACCAAACATTGTGATCTCGACCTAACATGCGACGTGCTATTACAACCGTTTCTACCATAAAATAAATGCGAAGCGGCTCTCAGTGATCTGTGGTTTCTACCCACCAATCCGCACTGAACCAGCGTGGTGGTGTTACGGCCCATACTCATGCGTTTCTCCATATGGAAGACCAGTGCCCAGCAGTGGTACGTATATAGGCTGAGGTATATAGACGATATTGATATAGTTGCGAGAAGTCGAGACTGAAACACTGGGAATTTTTTGTAGGTAGTCGCGGTAATAGTCCCACATACACCTGCAACTTACTACACTCGCTGCTGCAGAAGACGTGTATAAACATTTTCCTCCACCAAAAAAAGTTCAGGAATCTGCTCAGTATCGAGTTTTGCTTAACAAGTCAACGGGCTCAAAACGAGACACATTAGAGACATCTATTGTTTGCGAGCACCGGTGTTCGCGGTGCCGGCCCATGGGATAAGTTATCTAAATTCCTGCTTGACAACCAAATTCCTGGGAATTCCTACTATGGATATTTCTATCTCACTTTTTATTTATTTTTTATTCTTGATTTACGATCTAGAGAAGTTTGACATCCGATATATTCTAAATGATTTTATGAACAATAATGTAAAGCGAGGATTTCATTTGGCAAGTTTCTTGACCGTTCTTCTCAGAACAGTCTCCTAGTAACAAATAAACAGCTGACATAGTTTTTAATTTTCAGAAGTGCATTGTAAAAATTCTAGACTGAATACACAGAATATACAATACAGTATACACGTTTGAATTTTATCTTACAACAAAATTAAGTCAAACTATTTATATGACGACCTCCGTGGTCGAGTGGTCTGTATGCCGGACTCAAGGCGTCTCCATCTCGAGCGGTCCTGGGTTCGATCCCCGGTGGGGGCAAATGTTTGGGTGATGAATGTTTATATATTTATATATATTCAGGATATTTACATTTATTTATCTAATAAATATATTTATCCGTCATCTAGTGTCCGTAACACAAGCAGCATTACTTTCATAAAATAGGGCTAGTTGATAGGTGTGAATGTTTGAAGATATTTATTTATTTATACTGTTACATTATTTATTTTTGTTAATCATGCTTAATAATAAAGATTTATTATTTATTTATTTAATTATAATTTCCAAAGACAACTAAATTACGACTCAAATATTTAAAAGGAAACTATTAAATATTTATGACAACATAATAATATTTTACTTCAGTAAGCAAGTAAAATAGAAAAAAGCTTTTGTCGATAAAATGACATAAATATTGGATTGAATGAAATGATGACAATTGCACCGTTTATTGCTATTTTCCCGTCAACACTTTATAATCATACTTAGATTTGGGACAGAACAACAATAACATCCGTCCAAAAGGGTTTTGGTATAAATAAACATAGAATAAAATAAATGTGAACAAACATTGACAATGACGTCCGCGGTATGAGTAAATATTGCCAATTGTGCCAGTCGCCCAGTGGTCTAATCCTTTCTTAGGATTACCCATTCAAAGTCGTTCCAATTTCAAATTCCGCCATTCATATTTTTTTACAATATGGTAAAACTCTTTGATAGGGCAAAGAATTATAATTTTTCGCCCAAAAAATAATTGTGTTCGTTTAAGTACATTCACAGCGGGTACACTAAAATTAAATTAGGGCACATCTTATTATCTCAATGTGAATAGGAAGTGCACAGATGTTACTAACAAATGCCTGATGTATTGTGAATTAAAATTTTTTTTCAATGTCACGGAAACACCACACTTGTTTAAGTTTCGTAAAGTTACATACAGTTGAAGTAATGGGTGTATTATAATAGTTCCTCGAAAATAAATAGTTTCGTGAAAGATTTAAATTTAGAACACAATTAAAAAACTTAACGGTGAGCAAAAACTAATACACTAGACCGTTTCCAGAAACGGTATCACACGACACGTCCATATTTAAGATGAGATTAACACCACGTTTTGGCGGGAAGTCGTCACTTTCTGAACCGAACGCGACGCATAAAGAGCCCGAAACGGGTTAATACCCGTAATCCCTTAACGTATGTACGTGTCGTTACGTTTTGACATAGATTTACAATTATTTACAAGAAATACCGTGAGCGCCGCCTGTCTCCGCTCACGATAATCCGCGGATTAGCGCGCCTCATGTTTATGATCCGCTCCTAATTGTCTGTGGTTAGAAAAAGTAAAAACTCCAAAACAAAATGGTGGATTGATTTACGCGGGATCGCGGTGCCTGCACCTTTTCACAATATTTCTAGCACAAGATGTTTTGCGTCGTATGAAAGATGGCCGGGATTATCTTGTCGTATATCCCGCGACATGTTTTTGTTGGCAGCGTATTGGCGAACCGCTAATTTTTGTCGGCGGGAACAAACGATGTCGTAATGTCATTGCTTTATGCTGTCATTATCATAGTAAATGTTTGGACCTCTCCTCCGTTGCCGTGTTTCAAAATATCAAGTCAATATTTACCATAAATAAAAATAATTTGCTTTTAAATAAAATTCATTTTTATTTCCTTTTACTTATGTCGACTACGTTACGATTATTACGTCAAATTATTACTTCATTTTCTTTTCATTTCAATACATAATAATCTAAGTGATACATAATAAACACTTAGTAACATATTGGTAGAAGAACATGGTACCGGGCACAATGTGAGGGCAAGCCATATTCACAATCAACTGTAGGTACTTGTTTTTATTCAAACTCAGTGGTAAAAGCGGAGGGATCGAACCGGCTACCCCTTGCACTTTTCCAATTCGATTATCGATTTAAACATAATTTCCACGATTGCATTAATCAACTGACCCGAAGTAATCAATTTACGCGCTTGTATAGTCGACCCCAAAAATATGTAACAACTTATGACAGTAATTACTCTAATTAGAAGGAAATAAAGATTGTGACCACTAAAATGTTATACATATTTTTGTACTCGACTGTAACTATAAATTAAAATAAGTATTATGAAATAGTAAGCGAATTAATGTAACATTCGTGGTACAATCGTGTAACAGTGCTTAGATTAAGGTTCTATTGAAATTGTGTAAATTGAATTTATTGTTAGTACCTACATGTTTTTATTGCTTGTCCATAAATAAATAAATAGCAAACATAGGCACATGTATCAGGTAACATACCCCAATCGAGACTCGAACCTGTGACCAGGGATTCAGAACAAGCAGGCAAGTACAGTAAATACTTATCTATTTTTTACTTTTTGTTTTTTTAACGGAACATGATATTGAAAGAATGGAAGCGTAAGACATGTTGCGCCAACCTTTGAAATAGGGACGGGACATTATGATGTTTGCAGTATCTACAAACGATCTAAGAGTAGGTACAGTCAACTCCAAAAGGTTTCATTTGCTTGCAATTTTGGAATATGGGGAATATAGTGTTTAAGAGATAATTATAATGTAGGCCCCAAAACATAAGAGAAAATTACTGCATTTATACACGCGGCAGCGTGTCGAGCCAAGTTCAAGGAAACAGAACTGGCATGCAGCACCGGGTGTATCTTTACACGAACCATTTGGAGCCACTTTTTACCCCCTCATAACTCAAAAACTTTATCACATGAGCATGTGAAATTTGAATCGTGTGTTAAGACCGGCGAGATAAATACGTGCTCCAAATTTCATAAATATACCTCAAACAGTTATTTAGTTATTGAGGTCGTAAAATCGTCATTTTTATCACTGACTGACCTATAGATCAAAATTATTAGCCAGTTCCAGGTGACCAAGAAAGTTCAAATTTAGTATTTGGCAGATAAATGGTTGGTTGAATACAAAGAGAAAATTCCGAAAATAGAAAATTTTGATAATTATTATGTTATGATGTCGCAATCATTTTTTTCAATAAGAAAACTTATTCATGTCTTCTGATATTTTCGTCCGTAGAGGCAGGAGGCAGAACAGTTTTGCTGAACTAAATTTATTATTTCAATCTTCGTGCACTTGAATGAAATGAAGAGATAACAAGCCAGAAAATGCTCTTTATAAATATTTCAAACACTCTATTATTTATACATTAAACTCTACCTAAAATTAATTAACTGTTAAAGTAGAGGAATGTAGAGTCAAAGTGATTGATTTTTGAGTTAAATTGAGGTGAGGACAAAATAATATACATTTTTAATAATCTAAAAACGTTTAAGTTTTTTCATAATTTTATTTTATATTTGTCATATTTGGTCATATTAGTATAGAAACCTACTACAAATATTGTACAAAATGGCCAAATAAGTTGATCGATTGATACACAAGTTTAAAATGTATAAATCTTGCTAATATTTATTTGCTGCAAAATAAAACCATCAAAGCTAAGCACCATAGCAATGACAGCTATGGATCATGTGGTAAAAAAGTGTATATAGTTAGACATACTCAACTGTTTCATGAAGAAGGTCTTATGTTCATTAATAACAATATGGGTCCTTACTACTTTTATGTGTATTTCAAAATTTAGTTTCAATAATAAGTTGAATTTTAATCGCAAAAGGTTAAAAGATAAAGACTATATTGAGAAATATCCAAAAATAAATGAAATTTTCTTACAGCCGTTAAGTTAAAACATATCACAATTCTTATAGTCACAACTTTAGATTCGTATTAGTAAAAAGCATTCTCAATTTGTTAAAATATGAGACAAAACCTGTGACCAAGCTTACACATCCATCTTCCTTTATAGATGGAGTAGGTAAATAATATTTAATATTGAGTAAAAAAATGATTGAATAAAACTGAGTGATGATAGAAAATTTATAAAGTTAATATTTGTGTTTCCGGTTGCGAGTAATAAAACTTATATGTTATCTTTAAGCACATGCTTAATCGTTTAATCGCCCAATATAACTCGTATTAGATCTCTTAACATTAAATTAATTTAAATATAATCTTAAGTTAAATAATAAATAGCGTACCACTTTTTACAGAATCTAATTCGATTATAGTACAGTCATTCGCGCACCTATCACAGAATCGGATACACAGGGGCCTCGCGGGGCCTGGCGGGCCCACCGGGAGAACGGGCCCATCAGCTGTGCCGCAGCGGGTCGTCGGGCGGCGGGCTGGGCGCGAGCCGCCGGTACAGGAAGGGGTTCGGCGGCGGCAGGCGCAGCAGCGGGCTCGGCAGCGCGTACCGCCCGTACACCGACAGCAGCGGCGGGTACAGCCCTACCAGCGAAGCGTACGGATTCCCGAACATCGGATGCAGAATCGCCCCCCGCTTGAACGCTGCCAGCCGCGACCGCGACGCCGCCGTCGACCGCCGTCGCAGCTTCCCCGTCGTCCCACCAATAAACACGTCGTCCGACGATGGATCCAGCATCCAGTAATTCCCTTTCCCCGGATCATCGTAATGCCGCGGCACTTTCACGAAGCACTTATTCAAACTCAAGTTGTGACGTATCGAATTCTGCCAACCTTGTTTATTTTCTTTGTAGTACGGGAAGTTCTTCATGATGTACTCGTAGATGCCGTTGAGCGTGAGCCGCTTCTCCGGGCTGCTGCGGATGGCCATCATGATGAGAGCGTTGTAGCTGTACGCCGGTTTCTCGGTTTTCTTTTTATCTTCGGTGTCTCTGGAGGAGCCGGGCGGAGGTGTTTCGGTGCCGGTGACGTCGAGCTCGGTATCGGAGGGCGAGGGTGAGCGCGACGAGGCCTCGGGCAGCAGATCTCGGATGGCGAAGCTGTGCGGAGGCGTCATACTGGTGCGGCATCTCGAGCCGCGCGCCGCCGACTGACTGCGCGCCGCTCCGCCCGTCGCCCCGCCCAGCGCAGGCCACTCCCCCCGACACATACATGCACGCGCTTTATTCCCTCAGCTTTTTAAACAACCATAGACTACAAAAAGCTATTTATTTTGTGAATCACGCAAGGGAATGCGCTCCACTAGCCAGATAGGGTTGCGTAGAAATTAACTTGATCTGTCACGGTGCGTAAACATTTATTTTTTGTAATTTTCACGCGTTGTTTAAAGTTTATTTGGTGTGACCGGTTTGGTAACATAAATAGCGCTAAATGGATCAGGAATAAAATTAATTGATATATTTCTAAAACATTGGGGCAGATGTGTAGAATGCCTTTGAAACGTTTGACAAATTTGTTGCGTGGCTCATTTTTACCGTTTGGAGTTTTTTGTTAAGTATCTACAAGTCATGTTGTAATTGTAATGTTGTAAAAACTTATCTGATGATGTTGCTTTTTGCTTTGTAATAGATATATTTAATTGCAGTCCATAATTTTATAATAACAGACACAATCATCTTTAAGTAATAGAAAAAATAATACACCACATTTCTTTGTTATTTGAATAGGTGTCTTTGAGTGTAAAAGATGTAAAAAAATACCATCTTTTACCAAAGATAATGTAAAGTCTTTTACACAAAAAAAATACTGGTAAATATTTATTTTCGTTGTGTTTTCTGGATCAAAATAGTTAAAAATTGGTCAAAAACGATACCACTTTAAAATGAATTTATGGCTTTCCAGTCACCTAGCATATGGTTTAGTATTATTATACACGTGTAACGTCCAAGGTGCTACGACCGTCTACAGGCTACGGTAATCGTCAGGAGGGCCATATTGCTTCCTTACCACTCTCGTTGTATAAAATGTGAGACGGGACCAGAGCCGTGAAATAATTGAATATTCCTCAAAAATTTATAAAAAAATATGATCAGTAATTTGAATAAAACCTAAGTACCTACAGTGAAGGCAGCGGTAGCCGAGTTGGGACGGACTGGGGACTACCCGTATTTGAAGGTCCCGGGAATCTCTCGATCCCACCGCCTGCACCACTGAGTTTGAATAAAACTTATGTACAGTTCATTGTGAATATCGCTTGCCTCACATTGTGCCCGGTGTATGGCAACACACTCGTCCCCTGCTACTTGGGAACTTAAACATATCTGGCTAAGTGTGGGTGTAAACACCTCTGCCTACACCTCATTCATTGCGTAATGAATTTAGATTGCCAGAGTTATTTTTTAAATGTTAATTGTTTGTTGCATCTATAGGTACTATAAATAAATACCTAAAAATGCGATCTCATAGTTATACAGAATATGAATTAAAAAGTAAAGAGTCATGCGTACTCAATAAGTCTTTATAGTAACATTTTTGAATACCATAAAACCAAAATCAAACCATTTATTCTGAGCTATGTACTCTTACGAATGTCAAATAATGACAACCGTTCACTAACTACCAGGAGGCCATGTTCTCTGATCTGAGACATTTTATACAACTAAAGTTTTATGATCTCAAGCCATAAAAAAGCGACGGAATTCAATTCTACTTCTACTGTGTCAAGTGTAAACACACACGTTTGATCAAATATACATTAAGTAAACAATACACATAGTGCCTTTCCGTGCTCAGTTATAGAACAAACAAAGAGCACAAAAGGTCTGTGAAAGCTCTACATTTCCATGAATTTCAGGGCTTGTCCCCTAATGGGTTATTTGGTAGAGCCAGTCCCTCCCACGCCGCCACGCCCCCCTTATCTCTACATATCTCTGGCTGTACGTAGCGTCTACGTGTTTGGTACTTCGCTCAACCTGTCGACACTCTACTCTATATATTACTCTACATATATTTTCTGAAGTTTATTCAGAGCAGAGTAGGTAATGGTAAAGTATATTTAAAGAAATCTAGATATTTTTAAAACTACGTCTTAATATGGACATAATACTTGCGTTTACGTATAAACATAAGACAGACGACCGTTCTAAATATTGTTATAGATTCACTACTCTAATCAAATCGGAACTAATTCAATCATGACAATTCACATAAGTATAGACTTGTAATAGTCAGGTATTTGTAATTTCAAATATGGAATAAAAATTCAAATTTCTTTATTCAATCTTTTAGTTAACAAGTAGTTACGCTTATAATAGGTCAAAATATTACAAAATCAACAAACATAAATTGATTATATAATTCTATTCTTCTCTTGACAAGGCCTCCTGGTAATGAACCAGGAGGCCACAGGAACACAGGGCCACAGGGATTACCAGGAGGCCTTGTCAAGAGAAGATACAGACAAGAAACTCTGCAAGGGTTCCATCCTCCGTTTACATTAAATTGTCTTACGTTCTTAAATATTGAGTTGAATCCGTGTGTGTTACGGATTCAACTCATACACATAAAATTTATTGAATAAAATACGCATCATTCCCGCAATAGAATAAAGTATGTATATAATCATGGACTTAGTCTCAAATATTCAAGCAAAAACGACAATGTCATATAAAATACATGTTTCAGCCCTGTGCGCCTGAAAACACATACATAACATGTGACATCAAGTCTTTTCATGCAATACATATATGTATACGTCACCACTGCACATATATACCAGTATACTTAGTCACAAGGGCGGGCGGCTATTGTCGTGGGCGGGCGGGGGCGACCGCGGGACGTGTTTACCACACGATTGGACCAATTGATACTCCAGTCAGTAGTGACACCATGATTTTTAGCCAGGACAAAATTTTGTTATACAAAGTGAGTAAAGACTTGGATTTGTTTTATTGAAGCAGGTTTTCTCAAGCTTGGCTTATAAAACTAGGGGCTATTGCTTTGATTCTTTATCAATGGGGTCTAATTACGTCGACAGATGTGATAGAAAATATGATAAGTCTAATAAAACCAGCTAAGCTCGTAATTACTCGTAATACATAAAAAATAAAAACAGTACTGATCGTATTTACATCTAATGTAGTTAAGTCTCGAATAATGAATTTATTTTAAGGTCTTTGCCCTGCACTCAAATAAAGTAAGAAAGAAAAAGAAAATCGATACTAAGCTACTCAGAAATACAAAACGTATAGGTCCTAAAACTGTCTCCGATCAAGTAGTAATGGCGTCTTTCCCGGTAAACATCCTTTTATCATCATAACGCATAGCCCCTCTACAGTAGCCATGTCGCTAGCGCCGGGTCGTGTTTAGTCGCACCGTGCAAATATTTAACAAACGCCGCAGCTCAGCCGGTCACGTCTCACCCGACCTCTGCCCTCCGAGGACGCTATACATACCGGATTATACGAAGTTACCTCTCAAATAACGGTCACGAACTGTACCTATTCTTTGTTGAACTCTTGTATTGTGAAGGATAAGAAATATGGAAGTGAGTTACGCTGGTGTGGTTAGTAACAAAAGAGGAAAGAAGAATAATATCGTTATGACCAAATATAAAGCTGTACATACAGTGTGGGTTGTATTTCATGTTTTTTTACATATGACAGGTAAGCTCTTGGCCTTCATCTCACCTGATAGTAAGTGACGATAAAGCCGAAGGTAGAAGCGAGCTTCACCTGTAATCCTCAACAACTGCAGAACCCTATCTTACCTCTGATTGCCGGAACACAACAATGCTTAAAACATTGTTATTATGGCGACAAATTTAGTTTAGACGGTGGTAGCTAGCCAGGCGGGCTGAAAAGCCCTACCATCAACCAAACCGAACAGAAAAACTTCTGCCCCCATGGGGAATCGAACCCGGACCTCCCGATCATCATCCGGTGGTATGAACCACTAGACCAGAGAGGCGGTTAAAGACAGTAATGTACTTCTGACAGAGTATTTTCAATACGAGTTTTTATATAAGTGTGCAAAGGTTCGCAAAAGAAATAAATAAAAATTAAATACTTTTCGCCTTTAGTTTACAAAACAGGCTGTAAATAAAAGTAACAAGAAGTTGTAGCTTGGCAATACATAGTTGAAAAAATAAGCACTAAACAGTGCCTGCATGTTAAGAAAAAAAACTTGATTTTAATTTTACTTCAAACAAACACATTCAAACATTCTACTAACAAACTGTATGTTAAAGCGAAATGAATATGTGCATTACAATACAGCCAAGACCGTGTCGTTTCTCTCTCTCATCATTAGTAAATAAACACCGAGTAAACAAAATCTCAGCATCTATATTATAGTACGACTGAACTAAAAGTGCCGAAAACCACAAAAGCTTCCTATTCGTAACAAATTTGTCGAATCAGTCATCCAGCGTGTAATTAGAGAATTCGGGAGAGTAAATATCAGTCACTGCTTTTATTTACACCAATTATTATTCAGAAGTTTAATTGCAATCTATTGGTGCACCAATGACTAGAAAAAATAGGACTATATCACATAACAAGATGAATATGAGAAGTTGACGCACGTGGAAGTATCTATAATGATGATGGATGGATGATGAAATTTGAGTATGTAAATAATAATTCACAATATGAAAGGATAATAAGAGGGTGAGCTGACGAGTAACAGAGAGAGGAAGAGGACAAGTCGCGCCGACCACACAAAGTAGACCTGTCCCCTTATTCTAAACTGTCGGTTCCAAATTCGATTCGGAAAGTCCAGTCCCGTCTTGCTCTAATTCGCCGTGATTCATTTAGTTTCCGACACATAGAATAAGGGGGAAGGTCAGGAAAAGAAAGTACCAGTCCAGCTCAAAGAACCGCCTTATAAAAAGGCTAGAGTTATATTAACAGCCATGACTTAGGCGCACTTGCAGGAAATTTAAATAGAGATTCAAAACTAGATTTAAATTTCCTGCAAGTGGCCCTTAGTTACCCTTTGTATTCAAACTGTAACGAAGGTTTTGAGCTCCAAGTTCCAAATGGAAAACAGATTCACGCCATTAAAGCTCCAGAAATAAATTCCCAAATAACACTCGCGAGTTTTTGACAAGGAGGCCAACAAATCGAAACAGTTCGTGCCGAGCGGGCGGGTAATTGCTTCAATCGGGCAGAAACACGCGCGCAGTTTATATTTATTTATTTATTTACTTACTATTTACTGGGCAACACTGTAACGAGGAGCGATGTCGCTTTAGTTTTCCCGTGACTTTGATTCAAATTGATTCGAGTTTTGTGAAAGTTTTTTGACGAGACGTCTATTTGCGACATTCATTTTATTTCAAACACGTCTTCGGTAGCAACAGAATTAATACCTAGTGTTTAATCAAGTTGTGGAATTTCTTCAGAAGAATGGTGTTTTGACATCTTTGCAGGAGAACGCCGATTGACTGGAAAAACAACTTCTATTTGTGGGACTTACCGAGTCACAGTTCCACTATATTCTATTTTCGAGAGAATAGAAGTTTTTTTCAAAAACTAGGTAAACACGTAAACGTTAAATGGCAACCACACAGGGAGAGAGAAAACTGACAGACACACGCACGCACGCACGCACGCACGCACGCACACACACACGATCGTTCGCACGCACACACACACACACAACTCAAACTTCCTCTCAGGTCTAGTGGTTCACACCACCGGGTGTTGATCGGGAGGCACCGTCTTACTTAAATCTGTCGCCATAATAACAATGTTATAAGCATTGTTGTGTTCCGGCAATCAGAGGTAAGATAGCCAGTTCCTCAGTTGTTAAGGATTACAGGTGAAGCTCGCTTCCACCTTCGGCCTTATCGTCACTTACCATCAGGTGAGATTAAGGCCAAGAGCTTACCTGTCATATGTAAAAAAGAAAAACTTATAACACCCTTCTTTTTGTGTCGGGGATTAAAAACATCGAAACGCCAAGCACTGTTGCTTTACATCGGTACCTTCTTACCTCTAGTGTAAGTTATCATTATAAAAAACTTTACTCCTTTAATTTAATGCGCAATTCTCACAAATCGAAAGTATCACAAATCACGTCTTTTACAAACTGATACCTTACACTGGGGGTACAGAAAAAGGTGAGATAGAGAACCCAAGAAGACTACTTATTACCGAACCTATTTATGGTTTCTTTCTCTGTTCTATCTTCCAAATGTTCCATAATTGCTCTCGATATTCCACATACTGAAATAAATGTACAAAAATCCAAAGACTGGCATTCTCCTTAGACAAACATTGGAACCAAATTAAATGTAGGCAAACAGAAGCTCTGTGTCATCAAATCAGGCGCGAGATCGTGAGGCGTCTCAAAATAAACAATGGCAAATTAAAAATAGTCACTGTCCACTTCAGAGGCTTCATTTGAATCAATAGATCGTGGTGGAGTACAGAGTATTATAATACTAGCTGTTGCCTACGACTTCGTCCGCGGTTACTGGTTTTTTTAACTATCCCACGGGTTCCCGTTTAATTTTCCGGAATAAACAGTATCTAAGATGTTGACCAGGGATATAAGGTATCACCATGCAAAATTTCATTGAAATTGGTCCAGCTATTTCGGAGATTAGCCCGTACAAACAGGCATCGCTCGCTTTACGTCAAAATGTATAGAATGAAACCACCCTGAGGTCTGATGATATTGTTATATGTGTATTACCCGATATTTGCACTCACACCTGCCTACATATTTTAACCACCACTAGTCAAGTGGTTACGATGATGATAAAATGGTGTGGAAATAGTTATTTACCACTGTTATCTTAAGCATGTTATTTTGATGGATTAATAGATATTAAGAAATAATGTAAAAATATATTTAAAGCTGGCACAAAATTATATGATTGGCTATATAAAAAAGTGGCTCATGAGTTTCTTGCCGGGTTCATGAAATGAAATGAAATGAAATTCTTTAAATGAAATAAAATTCTTTATTTAACCATTTAAGTAACAACAAGTAGTTACACTTATGACATGAAAAGCTTTACTCTCGGAATCCGGCCGCTTGTATCGATTACAACCACAGTCCAAGCGCTGTGGATGTATTTGCTACAAGCGCTCGTGATAATGAATTTAATACAAAAGTTTCTTTAATCATTACATTTTAATTTATTTTGTGAACTATACATTTTGTAAAATGTTGACGATTTTAAGTGCCAAGCTTGGAAAGCCTCCTCAATCGCTGAGATCTCTCAGCGGTTGAGAAGTACAGGTGAAGCTCGCGTCAACCATTGGCATTATCGTCACATACCATCAGGTGAGGTGAAGGCAAACTTTGCTAGTCACATACAAAAAAAATATAACTTCGCTCGTGACCAAACCTTTCCTCTTTTTGATATTATTAAAAACTTTCTTGGTTTCATATGATTTGAAATATTAAGATGTAACAATACAGAAAAGAGCAAAGGTGTTATCGTCATCGTCATCGTCATCGTCAGCCTATGGCAGTCCACTGCTGGATGTAGGCCTCCCCAAATTCACGCCACTTCGATCTATTTTCGGCTTCTCGCATCCAGCTCCTGCCAGCCACCTTGCGCAAATCGTCACTCCACCTGGCCTGAGGGCGCCCTACACTACGCTTGCCGAGGCGCGGTCTCCACAAGGTGTTATAAGGAGGATTAATTTTAGATGATAAGATGAACTTTCATAAGCATGTAAGAACTTTATGTAAATCTGCGAATAAAATATTAGTCTTCATTATAAGAACTTCATGTGAGTTTAACAGTTTTTCTGTGTCTAGTGTGTTTATAATGCCTATATACGTAGCAAACTTGAATATGGGGCAGTTATATGGGACCCACACGAAGATAAATATAATCTTATGGTCGAAAGGGTGCAGCGCAAGTTTGCTCGCTGGATGTACAAGAAAATGTACGGATACTATCCTTACATGTATACTTCATTATTCGTATCGGGAATGGTAGGTATGGAAACACTTACATTTAGAAGAAGGACGATGCTCGGAATACATTCCTCTCAGCGCTATGTCATAGGGTGGACTGTCCACGTATAAGGTCAACTAAATTTATTGGTACCTCGCATCCTGCGGACGGATGAGGGCCTAGTGGCGCCGCGTCGTCCACCACGCTTGCTGCAGTGGCCGGTCACTCGAACCAAACATGCTGCGCAGGCTCCTACGATACGCGCACTAATATTGATTGGGGACTTGCTTGCTCGGTACCCTGATCTAGACCTATTTGCTGAGGGTCTGGCACAGCTCGTTGATAAAACGCGCTATTTTTTAAACGCCGATTAATAATGAATTATTTTTGTTTCTATTATAATTGACATTACTGTTATCTAACTGTATTACTATTGATTGACTACTTACATTTTGGACATGTATTAAATAATTTGTATATTTGACATTGTAATTGATATTAATTATTTTATCTTTTATTTTTAATTTAATAAATGGTAATTTTAATTATGTTAGCATGTAAGTGTATTGGATCTACTCTGTAAGGCTTACATACAAGAAATAAATAAATAGTGAAATCAGCTTTCATTCACTTTTAAATATTCAATATTAGGTACAGAATGCAACACAGAAGTAACTACATTCGAGGGTGCTTTACATCTTCAGAAATCTGTACCATTCCCTTATATTTTTCCAATGAAATGCACCCAAAACTGGCCAGTCAGCGAGATCAAACACGACAATTACTCACATGAGCTAACGGAGGAGCCCTCATTAACGCCGATAGGGAGCTACCCTCGCTCTAGGGACGGTATACTACTGCACTATCTGACATGAAATCGTATTGACAATCCGAGAAAAGTTCCTGAACAAAGAGGACAATTGTATTAGTTACGTGAAACTTTAATAATCTATTTTTTTCTAGATATATGTATCTAAACATAGATAGTACATAATAGTAACTTATTAACATTGTTCTGTTTACTAGTGACTTATTTTATTACATTCTTCAATTCACTTTATAAATAATTCGTAAAAAGCTTAAATAAAATCTCTGTAGTTAAACAAAATTCGTATGTAATTAAAACCAGCCCACTTTCTCCTTACTTCTTTCTCTACCTGTGTTATTATTATTGAACAAGATATTTATTAATATATTAACCATATTCTGTCTTTTTCATTGCTTTGTTTGCAATGTAAACAAAATCACTAATATCAATTAATATTACACATAAATTTTAAAAATAAAGTATTGAATTAATATTGAAGTCCCAAAATAGTCGTAGTGTACGTCCGCGGCTGCCGTGCGCTCGCGCAGCGGGGCGCTACTTGTAACAGTTATTATGAACTACATCATACTATTTTGTTATTATCATACGTTTTACAGAAGCTTAACTTAAATAAATTATTTATATAAATAAACTACGCTTCTACGTTGATGATTTATTAAGATTTCCCGCCAGATTCTTGTTATATTTATATAAAACAAAATTTTTAGTATACGTAAATAAATATATTGCTTGGCATTAAAACTATTCCCAATTCCATAAATAAAGGTCATATTTTATGATAAATATTCAACTGCTAACTAATAAATAATTAATTTTGTTTCCTACACTCTACACTTCTGTCAGATTCTTTTAACACTTGGTACTTGGTACATTTCAAACAAGTTTTGAAACAAGTATCGAACTAAAACCTCGAGAGAAAAGTGTGAAAACATAAGTACCTACAGTTTATTATACAATACCTATCATTAGCGATACATTGTGCCAGGTGCATGGCTACAAACTCGCCCTGTGTCACTGAGCCCCTATAGACATATAAGACATTTAAACAATATGGAGAGAATAAAGATAACCAATTTATTAAATAAATGCATTCTACTAGTGCTTTATATTGTCTAATTCTCGAATTTTCCAACAAATTATTTTCAAAAGACAAAATAAGCCTACAACCTCTTGAACAAACAAGCCGAATAAGAGATAAGTAGGTGTCTCGTCTTGAGAGGAGCTCCGGGGTAATGTTGTTGAAATATTGATTAATATTGTAGCCATGTTGGATGGCCTCTCAGCATCCCGGAAGACCCCCTCCACCGGATAACGTTCCGGTTCCGATACTTTCAAACCCATTGTTCCTCAAGGGCACTCGGAAAATTCCTTTTAAAAATCAAAAGCGGGGTGCTTTTGTGCAAACAATACGAATAAAATATCGAATAAGAAAATCTTGTTAACACTAATTGAGCAACGCTTTCGAAAACAATGAAAGAATTAACGTTTGTTTTATTTTATTATGCTGTGATTAAAAAAAAACGGCAAAGTGGTCTTGTGTGCGTAGCCATTAAAAATGCACTTGAAAATTTGAAATGCTTTGTATTCTAAATTTAAATTATTAAGAGTGGTTACATGTTACATGAATGTGGTGCACCTGGACTGGGTCACAGAGTAATAAATTTCTAGCCTCATCTTGGGTTATACTGTGAAAAACAATTTCGAATTACTTTACGTTTTCTTAGACTGTACTTATTACTCAGGCGTGGA
Organism: Parapoynx stratiotata; assembly: GCA_910589355.1. NCBI lineage: Eukaryota > Metazoa > Arthropoda > Insecta > Lepidoptera > Crambidae > Parapoynx > Parapoynx stratiotata. The sequence goes on from OU342465.1 coordinate 729,478, forward strand.
AAGTTTGAAGTGCGTACATTTCGGCCACTGGAAAGCCATTTGGAGTCCATTGTTCATTTCAATTTATTTTAACTTTTGTTAGTTTCCGTATGACCAGGTGACAGCTACGTGTTTGTACATAAATCTTTTATTCAAAGAAGTGCCTTAACAGTTAACAGCCACTGTATTAAGAATGGGAACTCATTGGTTTTTTAAATAAAGCGCCACCAATTTAATGGATATTTACAATATTTAATCAATCTTAGAATTATTTATCAATGATTTAAGTGCCTGTAAACTACAAAGCAAATAAAGTTTTCCTAGTTTGAATTTGGTTTTAAAATACTTATTAGATATATTTTAATGAATTTTATCTACACTCATGTTATAATGTTCGAGTTATGAACTCAGACTCGAACTCATAATGACAATGATAAAAACGAAAATTTGGACTCATTACGCAACACTTATTTTTCTTAAAAACGCAAAAATCTATGGCAAATGTTTTCCAGACAGCCAACAATAAATAAATTTTTTTTTTTTTGTTTTATTGATTTGAATAATGAGTGTAGATAAAGTAGTGTATGTGACTGCACATAACTCGGTTTTAATAACCTACTACTATTATTACATTGTGCCTAAATGCATTGCTTGTGTTTGTTACAAAGTTTTATAAGACACCAATAAATGTGGTTTTTAGTGAAAAAAAAACACATTGTGCTTACGAAGGTACGAAACACAGATTACGAAAGTATAACACAGACATTTTTTTAAATAGCTTAAATCACGCTAAAAATACGACGTAAGTTTACAGTCAATAAAAAATAATTGCCATAATCCCCTCAGCAACCCTATCAAGCTTACTTCACAATTTACAAAACAATTTAACCCCCGCAAAACGCGATAATAACGAGATTTCTACGTTGCAACTTTTTGCTGCATCTGTCGGAGACTCGTGTCCATTTTGCGATATTTTTTTGTTTTTTTTCTTTACCGCTCCAAGTCGATCCGATTTGCCGCCAGGGGGTCCGAATTGTGCTAACGATTGCTTTGAGTTTTGTTAACACTTGCACATCGGGCTTTGATTGTCCGAATGTGACGGATTTGCAATTGTTAGTATTCAGCAGAAAGGCCATTTGGAAGGCAAAGGGGATTAGATCAAATAGAAAAGATCTTGTAAACTTATATAAACTTTTTCTGTTTATATTGCTTTATGAAAAGTTTTCGTAGCTGTTTCATAATTAATTCTTGTTTATATAAATCTTTATAGGAAATATCTGAAAATAGGCGTGGTCGAATGGCCGGTCTCTAGGCGTCTCGAGAGGTTCTGGGTTCGTTCCCCGCAAATGTTTGTGTGATGTTACATACATTTGTAGTCCAGTCTTAAATGTTTATATATTATTGTGTATTATATATTTTCAGAAGAATTATATGTATTTATCTATTAAATATATTTATTTGTCATCTAGTATTCGTTACACAAGCAGCATTAGTTGCTAACGTGCTAGTTGATAGGTGTGAATATCTGAAGGTATGACGGAGGGATTTATTAATAGAAGTTAGACACAGCAAATCAAGCAAGCTGGTATCTTAAATGAGTACAAATTGAGACGGGGAAAAAATTGTTACAAAAAGAAAAGTTACAAATAGAGAAAGCTTTAAAAGTGACATGTGATGGAATCTCTTGAGCATGAAGATTAAACTTCTTAATAATAATTGCTAATACTTTAATTTGACATACCTACTTGAAGTTAGTAATAATAATTGTATTGTCACATTGCTACAAATCTAATCTGATTATTAAAAAATATAAACCTTGTTATTATCTTGTTATTATCTCTAACGTGTTGTTTATATATTTATATGTACGTTTATTTATTTATTTTTAAGGAAAAAAACGGTATACAAATACTTATTGCTAGAAATTAACAACATTGTACATAGACCAATAAAGTTACCACCGATAAGTGTTACTTGTAAAACTGTTATACAGCTGAGCTGTTTGTTATACGTCGTAGCAATAAAACATTGTAATAAATTTTACACAGATGTGAGTATTTAATTTTGTACCTATTCAAATGTTGTCTTCTGTAACATTTCAACACAATTCTCAGAAATAGGTAAATTCGGAGGAGAAAGTCTGATCGTGGGACACATATCGCTTTCCCAAGACATCAACAAGCCCCTGAGGAACACCTATTGACGCATACATCATCTGCCCACATTGGTTCCGATTTAATTAAGTCTTCACGACGACACGTGACGCGATGGGCCGCGCATTGTCGGCGGAGTGTCGCATTGTTGCAGCCAGTGGGAGGTAGAACCGTTCCACACGCACCTGTCGTCAACACACACACTTCGAATTTAAACTCTACCACTTTCATATTAGAATCCGTCTTCGCTTGGCTTCACAAAAGCGTAGGTCTGATGCCGACGATCCGCTAAGACGTATTGTAGATCTCTGACAATACCCATAATTGATCGTGCCGTCTGAACAGACGCACCCTTTATTCGGATACAAAATTTATTTCGTTTGTTTAGATGTCTTTATATAGGTTAGGAGTAAATCTTTTGACACTTCGTAGGCTGGCGGTGTTAATGCTTGTACGCCATTGTTGAGGCTTCCCACAGGGCCATAAGTGACTCGCCCGATGACTTTGTCTTCTCATGGTAGTCAATATTGCTCTATAAAGAACATCTGCTTCGGTGTAATTTCTCGAGAAGGCTAGCGCCACAGGAATTGAGAGAAAAAATACATGTAGATTTTCAAGTAAACTCAATGTCGAAGTATTGATTTACAGCGACAGATGCGGTATCAATGAAGTCGCTCCGCTTTTGCCAATCCTCGCTAATTGTAAGCGAATAGGCAACACACACTTATTCGTTGACACATTTATTAACAATAACATTGATATCTTTCTTCGTTAGAACATTTCTGCTGGGAAGTAAAGGTTAACCCACATTTCTCCTCAAGTCCCTTGACGGGCCTGTTGCCACGCAACGAGCACGGTGTGAGGCAACTGATATTTGTAATAAACTTCAGGTACACAATGTGTCATTAAAACTGAATAAAATAAAGCCTGAAACCCTGGCCTGAAAGAATAAGTGACGACCTCCGTGATCGAGTGGTCTGTACGCCGGTCTCAAGGCGTCACCATCTCGAGAGGTCCTGGGTTCGATCCCCAGTGGAGGCATGTGTTTGCGTGATGAATTTTCAGACAATTGTTCTCCAGTCTTGGATGTTCATTACATATGTATAATATAATATATATTCTGTATAATTATATGTATTTATCTATTAAATATATTTGTCCGTCATCTAGTATACGTAACACAAGCAGCATTTAGTTGCTTAAAAAGGGACTAGTTGATAGGTGTGAATGTCTGAGGATATTTATTTATTATTATTATTTATATCATTTAGTTTAGGCAAATCGCATTTATTATGAGACCAAAAACTATGTAGGGAATACTTAAGGCTCGATCCCCTGAACCATGAAGATATGGGATCACTCACCGAAGATGGCTTAACCGGCGGGGCCCCGCTCTTGCTGGTTATTATGCTGGTGGTGGAAGCCTTTGATCGTTCACTAGCTAGTTGACGGATACTGTGCTTTAATTATATATAGAAGTTATAACGGTTCGTAGAAACGAGTATGCTCCTTGAGAGCGTAGTTCGCGCACTAACGTCGTCTTAGGATCTGTGGTAGGAAAGGTGAAGCTGTTATTTGCTGTCACCAGTCACCACATCCGTATTACACACAAGAATACTACTTTTTGCTACCACATAAAGCTTAAAACACCCTACACAAATTTTTCAACGTTACTACAACACGGGGATCGAATTAAACGAATTGGGAAGAGACACCAATACGTCGAACTATGAATCTCTACCTATTAGAAGCATCTGCTCAACATGATGTGGAATCATCTCCAATAGCAATCAAATGAGTGATATTAAGTACAACCTCACTTGGGCGCATTCGACCAAATTTCAATTAGCGACACTACTGGCGTAGTAATACCAAAAATTCCTAATTCATTAGCATACACAGCTAAAAATCGACCGATGGAATTTAAGCATTTATTGTTAGCCGAACCCTCGTGTAGTAATATGGAATTCGATCAAATTCGCCCGTAAAGTATTAATTATTTTTGTTATAGATATGTTGACTACAATTCCAACGTTCTCTGCAAGTAGCACAGTACTAAAAAAAATTATCATCCTCCCAAAATCGTACGAAGCTCAAACCAAACGATTGCTTATGTCAATTGCTGTAATTGTTTCGTCAAAGATTGTAAGAGCACATTGTCTGAGCCACGCTAAGGTCAGTTAGGCGTGACCAACGTGAGCTGCTCAGTCAGTCAACACACGCATTGAGTTGTGACCCCGGGTACCCCTGTAGAATCCTGAACAGATTACGAGGAATACTTGACTTACTGAGCAGAAGAACAACATGGATGTAGCAAACTTCGAGTAACATCCAAAAACTGCAATAAAGCATTCGAAAGTACAATGATCAGAGAGAAGACCTTCAGCATTTATTTAACCGCTTTGATACCAGACACAATAGTTAAATCTATTGTTCATGGCATGACGAGATACCATTCCGGGATTAAAGGATAATGAGCGACCACTATCTCACCAAGATTCTCCGCAATCGATTGCTGTTGAAATGAGAATTTCAGTAGAGCCTCATTAAAAGAAAAAACATCACGCCTCTATCTCCAAAGGGGTAGAATGATTTTGAAAGAAGTGTTACAAATATAAGTAGTGAACATGAAACGCGTTCTTACCACTATAAAAAAGACGTAGCTCATGGTAGCGTAGTCACAAAAATACAGACAGACAACCAAAGAGCATAATTATGTCAGTAGTTTGTTAAGGCCCCCAACGAGGTGGACCGACGATCTGGCCAAGACCGCAGGAAGATCGCTGAATGTGGGGAGCGCTCGTTGTGGAGATCATTGGGGGTGACCAATGTCTAGCGTGAACGTCTATAAGCTGATGGATGGATATAATGTGTGCTAGGCTCGTAACAAGTGGAGACCTGTAATCTCTACATACACCATTGGGGATCGTCGTGAATCTCCGTATGTTTATAAATTATGTAACGTACTCCTTGACATAATTTCGATTCTAACCAAGAAGTACCCAATATCAGTAATTTAAATCCGAACACACCGTTTCTCTGAATAATTTCCTAGACTTTGTTCGGCTATTTGAATCAAAACTGAAAACCCGAATGTCATTTTTCCACGTAAAAAATACGAATGTCTTACCGAGTCCACGTGCATTGTGGGCATGTTTAGTGACACTGGACCGTTTAGTCACACTCGGTAGTTACCTACCGCAGCCGCTGTTTACAATACCATTACGGAGGCTTCAACGTCTCCAATAGTTCAATGCGTCTTGTGTTTAACCAAATTTCATAGTTTGAATACGTCGACACTAGTGCCAGAACCGTGTCTTATCGTGTAAGTTAATGCTTACTTTAGTATCATACGTGCATGCGAGTGGCTTGTGTGCCTGTCTGAGTCTCTAAGGTTCTACAATTAAGTTTTAGGGAGGACAAAATGTTTGTGTAATGAATTTAACATTTGTTCCTGAGTCAAACATGATAAATAAAACCCTTAACAATGTTATCCATCAGAGAACCCAAGTAAACGATGTGGTGAATTTGCAAACTGAAATGGCAGTGGGCTGGTCAAATCTGTAGCTCTGGAGTGGAGACTGTGAGATGAGTTTCCGAAAAACATACATACATATAATCACCACTATTATCCCCTATGGGTTAGTTAGAGACTAGGCAAAAGCACTGCAAAAGCAAACCACTGCCATAGTCCGCGCATCACCAAGCAGTGACTGCACTTGTGCTCAGCGTGACAGATGGTGAGCCCGTCGCCACTATAAGCTATTAGATGGTGCAGTTCTAAGTTGTTGTTTCTTTCCGAAGTAGGTTGTTTTAAACGTGGTTCTTAAGGTTAATTGGAGACCTGTACGATTGTATTGTGGATATTTTCTTAAATTACAAGATAATATAACCTAAAGTACTCTTTATGACTGCAGTCTGAACAAACAGCTAGGTTACCCTAGCTGTTTGTTCAGACTGCAGTCATTTAAACATATTTTGGAATAACAATATTAATATTCAAAAACTTTCATGTACACTCGTGACTCGTACCGTCTCAAGAAATACCTTCACGACTTGCCCAAGAGCCTAAACAAAACGGAATGCCTTACCAAAATCAAATGCTAACGCATAACACAAATAGGCCGGGCATCATCCATCACGCTGTCTGTCAGCGCAACGCTACCGTAATCTAAAGATCGCTAAATTTTTTCCTTGTTACAAACTTTTGTTAAAATGCTACTTATTCGCCGGCTCTTTTGTACCGATGACTGATTATGACGGCTCGGTACCGTTTCCACGCGGTTGGACGACATTTGTATTGGGTACGGAACATGTGTTAGTTTGTTGGGTAAATTCCTTCGGTAGTAACAGGCCAGTTTTGTAATAGACCTTATAAGTACATATTACAAAATAATAACTGCTGGGTGATGTTGGTATGACAGAAGGGCCCCGAACGCGCTAATCAAGAACGTATTTACCACAACAATATCACCGTCGAATACGTTACGTTACACACTCCATACTTTCGTGCTCGCGATGTGATTATATCGCAAAAATAGGAGATCTGTCAACCAACGGACTAATATGGGACGTTGATGATGGTCTTAAAAGGCACAAGGTCCTAACAGGTTACCTCAATCAATAAGAGTTGATTAAAAAGCTCAAAAAGCTTGTGTTGTGGTATGTAAGGTAACACATACACAATATTTGAATATAGATAAGCTTAGAAATATGTATATAGCAGTCTAATAACCGATGGCAAAAATTACTTCAAATATCAAAACCAAAACGTACAATCTATAAAACTGCCGAATACGAAATGCGTATCGTGAGAGTTCAAATAAAACAGACCCAAAAAAACAAATCTGTATTTTGTTAACACAACTAGACACTCAATCGGGCACTCGATACACTATCGTTGTTTATTTGTTTAAACAAATGCTTATTGTTCGCCCCCACACTGGAAGTAAATCTGGAAACAAAACAATGATCTGAACCCGCGACCGATGGACAATGGCGATGTGTTATTAACACAACACAGCGCGCGCGCATCCGCGGGGCGCCAATTATTTACCCTGGCAACCCCATCACGCGTGATTATGCACTGGCAACACTGTTACATTCGTTATTTTGAACCAGTCGCGTGCGCACACACGCGACCAAACACTGATATTTTTAATGAATTACTAATGGCTTAGGTTCGTGAGAGCATTCCTAAAACCACATTGTCTATAATATAAGTAATGAGGTACTTGTTATAGATTATAACAGGTAAAATAACTTTAACGTAGGTCAATTACTTCGGATAGGAATCTCTTTTTATTTTACCTTCTAAAACTTTAATGAAGTTATAGTTTATGTTTTTTTTACATAACATATGGTCAGGCCGTTTTCACCAAAGGAGTAGGCAGAGGTATTACCACATATATACCCCATGTAACAGGTGGCGAGCCTGTTGCCATGCACCGGGTACAATGCAAGTGATATTCACAATGAACTATACATAAGTTTTATTCAAACTCAGTGGTGTAGGCGGTGAGATCGAACCCGCGACTTTTTTAAACATTGAAAAATGTAAAGGGAGGGTAGAAACTTGCTTGTCCGTTCTTCTCAAAACAAGGCCTCCTGGTAGTTCTTGTGAACGGATGGCGCAATTTTTTTCTTTCGCGAAATATGGTAAAATATTTTTGACCTTCATAAACTGCACTAAGGTTTTCATCTGCATCTAAACTGAATAAATGATTTTGAATTTTTAAAAAACAGCGCAGTGGTAGAACTATTATAATAAAACAGATGGATATTTAAAATTACTTTAGAGAAAAAATATCAACTCTATTAAAGTTGGGTAGGTACTTGTGTTGGGCAAGTAAAGTATACAATTATAATGTGAAGTCACTTCGCCTAAATCTTAAGGACACTCTACATGACTTAGCAATACAAAAAAGTCAACAACTTATTAAAATCGCAATTGAATATCTAATCAGTTGGCAAAATTCAGCACTGTTTCTCAGGCTTATTATAAGGTAGCACTGCACTGCAGGCGATACTTCGACGACGCCGGCGCAGCGAGCCGTGCGCGCACGAATAATAGCAAATGTTTGCCGCCAAACATTCTCTTTTGTGTCTCCTCGAAGTTTTACAAATCATTCCATTGTAATGAACTCAAATCGCCACTCGATTACCCGATATTTCTTATTCATTTTAATTGTGGGAAAGCCCACTCAGACTTCGATTGTGGGAATGATTCCCTAATCGTTTAGATTTACGAAAGTTCCTGAATTATTCAATAGGCATTAATTGTTAACGGTATTTCAAACCTATTGTTCAATTGCCAAATGTTGCAAGCTATTGTTTCGGATCCAATTAAGATTTAATTAACAGCACGAATTAATTATATGGTGTTAAAACAACTTGTGAGTTTATTATTGAAATATCTTTAGAAAATGTAGTATTTTTTTACTTTATAAAATAATTATTAAAACACCTTAAAACTCTTGCAATACCTATTTGGAATAGTCGAAGTACTGGAATGGAATGGATTTGATCTGAATCTCAACCTTGTATACTATTTTATCCTCGTTATACATTAATCATAACACCAAGCTTAATTTAGGTTCGTGATATTTTAAACAGTTAAAAATAGGTAAGTATGTGGCCAATAAAATAAGGAAACATGATACATCGTTATCTTTCATAAAACTTACATGACTGTGTATAAAGATTTTCAAATAAATAGATTTTAGGTAACCGGAGAAAGAATTAGAGAGTTATTTCAAATTTTTATTCTATTCTTGTCTTATTATAACTTAGGGGTAAAAATCTTTATAAGCCCGCAACAATAAAATTGTGATTTATCAAGATGTGCCGATTGAACAGTAACTTTTAGCATCTTCATGTTTGAATAACCTTTCAAACTCTCAATCAAAATGCATGCATGCACAAACATAATTTTAACAACAACATAGAAACAATGGCCAAAGGCCCCGAGGGGTCTCTTCTCAAAAATATTAGTCACCCGTTTATTTGAAATCTCTAAACAGATATCGCATTTTTATAAATTACCATTACAATCAAAGGGTTAATAATAATATTGATAATAGGTAACTATATATTATATTCACAAAGCACTGAAGTTTTAAAAACATCGCTTGATTCACATATTTGTTTGTCGTCAGCGGGAATCGCACCGCCTCTGGGCAGGATTCCAGCCTCTTTCAAAAACAATTAGTAGTTAAAAATGGGTGAGAGAATTGTTCGGAGGCCAGGGGCGTTTGTGGGAATCAACCATTTGTTCACCGACAACATCTTTGTCGCTGCGCACACGCTTGCCTGCCGCCAAAAACAACCGCTGATCAGTTCACTGGCTCACCGCACCGCATATGGCGATCTAATTGAAAACTTCGCTTTATAACGTCAATTTTTGCCCATCGATTCTTTTTGAACGCGAATCAGCTAAGAAATGAATGAATGCTTTGTTCAACCGTATCTTTAGGGGGTTTTGCTGTTTTCGGAGCGCAGCGAAATGTTATTGAGCAGTTTTCATTAGATCTTGTATCAACCGTTATCTGATCACTTAATATACGGTCTTAATAGTAATAAAAAAATCCAAACACCACATTGCACATTTGTTTCTTCCACTATAATTGGGTACCTACGAGTATACCTAATTCTTTTAGTGTGAAGTTTTTGGAGGCGGTCTTAGCTTAACAGTGGATAATCAACTATTTTGAAGCTTTAGATCAATATAGGATTTACTTAAAAAGCAACTTGAATGCAGTTTTCACCGGCACTTTAAATATAGGATTCATTTTACAACTCTAAATGACACGAATTCATTCGAAATTTCAAAAGATTAGCTTTGAGGATCATTTTCTGTACACATGGCATGGCACGGAATACCCATCCTGCGTAACGTATTTCCTTCGTCTTACATGGGTTTTTTGGTTCAAAAGAGGCATGAAAGGAATCTTACGGGCCAACAAGGTGGAGATGGCTAGGTCTACTTTTTTAATCCCTAACCACCCTAGCAAATGATTGCTAAGCAATAGACAAGTACTTATTACTTTTATAGTTGATGATGAGTCTCAATCTTGCATAAAACCCGCAAATCTATGAGGGGTGAATTTCACCATCTCATTCTATAGTATATTTCAATCCAAGTTGCCAAGAAGGTAAACAAAAAAGCTAACTTACCGAATTTGTTATTCTATAGTATATTTCAATCCAAGTTGCCAAGAAGGTAAACAAAAAAGCTGACTTACCGAATTTGTTATTCAATAATCACACTTTTTACATGGACATTGGCACGGAAATATAATTAACGGTAATAATTGTTGTCCGTTTCAATTTAATTCAATTACCTACAGTCATTACAAAACATTTGAGCGATGAAACATTACCTTCGTTTTGTTTATCTTTTTGGCAACTGGGATTGAAACGTAGTATAAACGTGTTCAAGCTGAAATCTGCGTTTAAAACTGGTCCTTAGAACCGATACAATCAAAAGTCTACAATTTCCCCTGTTGCCATCTTCAACCAAATATCAAACGTTTGCAAATTTTGAAACACGTCGAGTGTCATCTATCAAATGGCCTATCTCGTGATCTAAACGACATAATAAAAAAGTGCTTAGAGTACTAGTATTCAGGAGTGCTTTGGAAGATAGACACGTGCTACATCAACGTATGTCGTTTCCCCCGCAGCGCGTGCCGAATGGCTCCGGCCATAGACTACGCTGAAGAGGCTAATTGACGCACGTGTTACGTGTCTATGGTTATAGACAATTTTATACGTCAGCGTAATTTGAAATAGTTCTATTTATTTGTTGTTAATTTTTTTAAGCAAGTATAGCAAATTAGTGGTGAATATCTGATGATCAGTGGCTAATAGACGCTTTAAATACATTTACCTGTAGGAGTTAAATCTATCTGCAACTCTTGTGAGGATTATAACTAGTGTTCATGCTACATACACTATCTTTTCATAAATAATTGTTGACGTGCCATGACAGCGGTAGCCGAGTTGGGAAAGACACACTACACGTTCAAGAGGTCGCGGGTTCGATCCCACCACCTATATGAGTTTGAATAAAGAAAGAATGGCATTTATTTGACACACGTGTATTGTACAAATATATTTTAAAAAGGAAAAAAAAATAGATAATAGTGTGCCAAAAAAGTGCACCGCTCAGCATTTGCCGTGGGCCGCCAGATGCAGATGTGACATAAGACTTAAGTACCTGGCCTGCAGGGCGCGGGCCCGGGAAACCCGGGTCCTGCATTACACAGGTCACCATCAGTCCGATGCCCCTCACGTCCGGGGGCATCGCCGGCCTCCCCCTTTTGGGGAGGTGAGAGGGGCTCGCCTTAATAGGCGAGCCGTCACCGGCGGGGTTGTAAATGTTTCCGAAAGGGTTCCCACGACCTCGTCTGGCAGCGACAAGCGTACGCTCATCGTGTCATCCTCGTCCGAAGAGGACGACGATGGCGCGGAGATTTCTTGCCGGGTTCTTCTCATGAAAAGCCTTACTCTCGGAATCCGGCCGGTTGTATCGATTACAACCACAGTCAACGAAGTACTTGTACTGTCCTGTGGATGTACTTGTTACAAGCGCTCGCGGTAATGAAGTTTAATATAATGGTTTAATTTAATAATGTAATTTTAATATAATTTATAATAAACTATTTATTTGTAAAATGCATAATATTGTAAAATGTTAACGATTTTTAGTGCCGAACTTGGCCTATGAAAAATAAATATTTTTGATTTTGATTTTGAGATCGCGCGCGTGTTAGCGCCGAGGTGACAAGAGAGGAACGTCGCTGGTTTTTAGTGGGTAGGCGCTGCACTCTAAGGGAAGAGTCCCACATAACCCTATGCCCTCCCAGGCATAGGTGTATGCGTAACGCATTTTCCAGCGTAAAAAAAAGACTTAAGTACCTACTGTCGATTGTGAATATCGCCTGCGTCACATTGTGCCCGGTACACATGGCAACGTCATGGCGCCATGCACCGGGCACAATGTGAGCCAAGCGATATTCACAAACAACTGTACATCAGTTTTATTGAGGTTGTCTGTTTTACGTGAGATAATTTAATTTTTTTTTATACGAAACTATATTTTGTCTACAGCGATACCAATTTTATTACATACATACATACAATCACGACTATTAGCCCCCAAGGGTTAGTCAAAGACTAACTAACACTTAAATATAAGCTTTAATATAAGCTACTATGGGCGATCTCGCCAGACAAATCTCTTCCAGACAACTTGTTGTGGAATAGATCCGATGTAAAATAATCACCATCATGATCAATCATAAAAAAAAAACTACTAGCGCACAAAATAATTTAACTATAACTAAGCATAACAATAATTTTACTATTATGTAAATAATAAGTGGTTTTTTTATCTATAAGAGAGAATAGTACTACTAGCGCCATCTACATTAGAATGTAACAAAATTTATAGTGACATCTAGCGTGGAGTAGCAACGATAGTTAATGCTTTTGCTTTGCTAACATGCTACCTTTATAGCGTTATCTAGCGTCAAGGAGACATTCTAAGGATATAATAATTTTTATTCAAATGTTTGGATTGAATTGGGATAAAATGAAATGAATGTTAGTCTTCAATCAACGACAATTATGTGACACAAATATAAATGAATATCTAGAAAAATACGATTTTTAAACAGTAGATAGTAATTTAAATGGGTAAAAAGTTATTCTATAGTATAGAAGTTTATCACATTGTTAATTAGTAAGTCGATTTAAGTAAAATTGACAACAAATAGGATTCTAATTCACGTGATAACTAGCTATGAACTAAGAAAAAGAATACCACGGCCACGAATACACCTAACAAGTATTACTGGTAATAAAGTCACATGAAACCAATTTTTAGGGGACCGCAATATTTTCTTCCAAATATCACCCACGAGTCTGCAAACAAGCAACCCGATCGTCCGTAACTGGAAAAATACCCAAATTGCCCCATTTCTCTTTTCCAACATAAATAGATCTCTGTTGTTGACTAATTATGTAGGAGCTGGAGGCCAAATAAGAGTAGACATGTCAACGGTCAAGTTACGAATTACGACCGATAGAGGGCCAGCAAATATTTGATGTTGGTAATTGTCACATGAGACCGGAAGCTCCTTTTACGGAATCCCTTGCCGGTTTTTATATCTTTCGAAACAGAGACATTTGTTGGTAAAATAATTTAGAGTTGATAATAAATCAAATAAATGATGAAAACTATAGTATAATCTATAACTTTAAAAAGCATTAACGAACACAGACGCAAAAGAATCATAAAAGCTCTGGCCAAAGACAGTCAAAGGCAATATAAAAGTATTTTTAATTGTTCCGGTTGACACGTGTCAAACGGTAACTTGTTGTGAACTTTTGAATAAAATAAAATAAATAAGAATGAATGTACACAAGCTGTGGGAGTACAGGGAGTACGTGAACGTGAACGGAGTGATGCTGACCAGTGAGCTGATATCCATCCTGCAGAACTCGCTGACTCTGCTGCAGGTAGAGAACCACTTCACGCAGATCCAGTACTGGGGCCAGCTGTACGCCATCGACAACGACTACCACGTCGCCGTCGGCATCACGGGCGACGCCCTCTCTGACCGGAAGTACTTCTACACAACCGACTTCAAATTCTGGGGACTTCTTCCCAAACCAAAGAGAAAGTATAAGCTGTTGTCTTTGATCACCACATTCCCTTTCCGAGGTGACCCATCCCTCAAAATTAAGGTCCTAGATGAGGCTTTAGAAGAAAATCATCCAGAGAGGTGTCGAATAATCAAAGAGGAGTCGCGTTTGGCGGCGACTATTAGCAACATTTGTGAGGAGGCAGAGATTTGTGCCCGAGGACAGATTATACAGCAGCCCGATGGGAAAGTGATTATAAATCCAAATTTCTACGGGCTGACAGGTCCAGAGGCGAAACAGCTAAAGTCCTATTTGCATTTACGTCAGCCGCAGCAGCGTTGGAACACTAACTTGCTAACGCGACAAGACTACAATTACAGCATGGATTTCCTCGATTCTATTGACCAAGATATTCCCAGTGGATGTTGGAGTTTGTCCTTGGAGAAGTCCGGGAGCGTGGCTTACTTAAGAAGCCTCTATTGGCCAGGAATGACATTCTTCCACAAAGTAAGGACTTCCGACGCTGGCTTCCTATACGTGGGGAACGGCCGCAAAAACCTAGATGTACCTTTCCTTCTTTAATACTAATGTAGGTTATCCTACCAAACAATTTTTGTTTTCCTTCTTTATCTACTGAATTTAAACATTGTATGTTTGCTTAATATACATCGATTTATTTATCATTAAAAAGAATAATCATTATATTCGACTTTTAACGCGGCAATGAGAGTTTCAGTCAAAATCCAAAAATTACAGCTTATAGTAGGTATACTCCTAAAATTACATCATTTATGTTAATATAGGTGTTTATGTTAGAGGTGATTTCCGTAAAAAATATGAGGGAAAAGTTTTTATGATGATGTTTAATACGCATAGTTCCATTTACACACAACGTAATAAGTGGGTAGACATACAAACGTATTCTTACATAAACCTTCAGGTGTATTAAAATAATGTGTGTACATTTATTGAGGCTCTGCTGCGAACATAAATGCTAGCAGATAACACGTTTAAGACAGATTTTAGTTAATATTTTATTAACACTTAGAAAACAAAAATAAACCACACGCGATCTATAATGCAATGTGATATTTTTTTATGGTAAGCCGTGTAAAGCATGTAAATAATTATCGTGCTCAAAGCGACATCAAAAAAAGCAGGATGTTCTACTATGTTTTACTATTCAAACATAGTATAACATCCTCCATTTTTTGATGTCGGTTTAAAATTTTTCACAACAACAATAAACTTTCGGTAAAAATTGTTTAAATGCAACAATGCAACCGTCTTTACACCTACGAGCGAGCGCTACCAAAACATTCACTAACCTTTATAATCTGCAGGAGGCGCCATCCTCGTATCGGCGCTGCAGCGGTACCAAAGTGGAACTCCAGCACGTACTCAATCCACAAATTGACTCAAAGATGCACTCCAATAAAGTTCTTATGCGCAAAAACACCTTAATAAATAACAAATAACGTTCGAGAAATAGATAACAACTACTGGCTAGCGTAAAAGTTTTAAATGTTTAGTTTAAAACTTTTTAAAGCAGCAATTACTGATGAAGAATACTTTTCAAAGAGCTTAAGAAGACTCGTGGCTAATGATAAATTAATATACGACTTTAAATCAATTTTATAAGGCGCTGTAACCATTTCTTCAGAGCAGGCGCCATAGGATGTTGAGTGTGCAAAAGAGAACCGCGTTCTGTGAATAGTTTTGTACTCAGGACAGAAAAGCTTGAATTCCATTTTTTTTAATGGAAAAATAACTTCTTCGTGTTTCTTCCGCTACCGTCTTTTACGTCATGCTAATGTTACAGTAGCAATATGGCACCGAGGTGTCGTTTAAAGAAAATAAAAAATTAAATTACCGTTAAAACACCTGAATAATCTGCAAGAAGCACCTTCCGCAATGAGAGCACAACCAAGGTGGAAGTCCAGCACTTAATCGATATGGTCTTTTGTTTTTTGTCTCTTTCTTCAGTATAAAAGAAAGAGACAAAAAATATGGGACATCATCATGGCCATATTTTGTATAGAATACAAGCAAGATAACATGGCGAACTCGGCTATTATAACTTTAGACATATTTCTCTAATCTGTGTATTATAACATCGACATCTGTTTATTAATGTCCTGTTACAAACGGATGACCATTCTTGAGGTGATGGCCTTTTACCAGTAGCACCAATATTCTTTTAGACTAAATGGAACTGGAAACGCCCGTATTGTTTAAATGATAAATCATGAAATAACTTATTCGTGTACGCTAGATCCCTTTGTCTTGCCCTTTTTTAAAAAGCAGGTAGCTGTCTCGCTCTAGCGCTATTCGTCTTGTTGACTGTTTGTTCATCATTTAATGAAAGTCTTTTTAATCTGTTCTGCGCTTTGCAGACCGAAAAAATTTTGCAGGTTGGCGCCGATAAATAACCGGCCTAACGTAATTACAGTTTCTTTGTGTGAAGTAAAATTGTGAATTTTGCATAAAATTTACTGCTGTTTCTGTATTCACAGTGTAATAATGTCTACCAACGGAGTAAGCGCCTCTGATGAATCCGACATGACGGGTTGTGACGGAGAAAAAGTTGTGACTATGATGGACGTCCTAAAAGAACAAGAGGAATTTGAAGAAGATGCAAATGCTGTCCTTGGAGCCTCTGACGACAAAGAATGCACGTATCCTAAGGTAAGAATTGGTGTATTTTCCATATATAAGCATAAAACTACTTAGACCAAAATGGCTGGCGAAATGACGAATGTAATATTGTCTACGAATTCGAACCTTGATTATTACACAAAGATTAAGAGAAATTTTAAATATCTATTTATAGTTAGTAATACATTACCTACCTGTCCAATTTTGTATGTTTCATAATAATGAAAATAATGGTTTTGGTTACGTCCTCAAATTCCACCAATATTGTTATAGATTTTCTAATCATAAGTTTGTTTATTTATTTCAGGGTTATATTAAACGGCAGGCCATCTATGCTTGCCTGACCTGTTGTCCTGAAGCCAAAAACTATAATACAATGAGGGCAGGAGTATGTCTCGCGTGTAGTCTCAACTGTCATGAAAACCATGAACTTATTGAGCTGTACACAAAGCGAAATTTCCGTTGTGACTGTGGCAATCCTAAATTTAATTCAAACCCTTGCCAGTATGTTTCAATAAAAGCTGACCTCAATAAAGAAAACAGTTACAATCAGAATTTTAGCGGGCTGTATTGCACTTGCAATAGGCCCTACCCAGACCCTGAATGCACTATTGAAGATGAAATGATACAGTGTATAATCTGTGAAGACTGGCTTCATTCTGCTCACTTAGAAGCTGCAGTACCTAGCAATGAACTATACAGTGAAATGATTTGTAAGGGATGTATGGACAAAAATGAATTTCTACATGACTATAGTGATTTTGCAGTAAATAATGAAACAGAATCTGTTGATGTTGTAAATGTAAGCTGTGTTGATGAGGCTTCTATAAATGCAGAAAATGGTTCTAGTAAATCAGCTGAGACTATCAATGAAGAGAATAACATGGATGTTGATAATGCTGAAGGGAATAAAGCTAGTGATAGTTCGGAAAACGAACAACAAAACAAAACTGATGATACTACTAACACTAGTGAAGTCAATAGTGCTCTTGTTGAAACTGAAAAAGTATCAGAGAACATCAAAGAGCAATTAAAAGCTACTGATGATCATAAACCAGAGGATTCTGAGAAAAAAGATATTATTGAATCTCTATCTCCAGCAGAGTGTGACAATCATAATGAAAGTACTAAAGATACAAGTCAAAGTGCTGATAAAAAATATGAAGAACCATCAAATATTAACTCTGACAATAAAACAATTAATACTGAAAGTGAAAAACTAACAACAGATGAACAAACTAAAGGAGAAATAGAACAGGAAAACAATGTTGCTAGTTCACAAGAAGATAAAAGAACCAGTATTGAAAAATATACAAAAGAAACAACAGAAGATGTTATTGAAAAGGAGAAGAATGAAGCAACACTTAATACTGATAATATTGATGACACAAAAATGGAGAGTAGTGAAAACAAGACTGATAGTTTGACAGAATCTGTTGTGAAAGATGATTCTAATGTGGAAATTGACAAGGAAAACAGCACTGAAAATAATGCTGTTGCCAATGATATGAACAGTAGTAAAACTAATGGCCATACTGAGGAATCTCCCACCAAGAACGATTCTGAGGTCAAGACCATATGCCCAGAAAACAAAAGAAAGCTTTCAACTGTACAGCCTGAAACTGAAGAAGTATCATCCAAAAAAGTTAAGTTAGATGAAAAATCTTCATGTACTAGACCTAAAGGCGTCAAAAGTAGATTCAAGGGTGCAACATTTTGGCCTTCTAATTTCAGGGAAAAACTTTGCACTTGCAATGAATGCATATCAATGTACAAAGACCTGTCAGTATTATTCATAATTGATCCTGAAGATACAGTGACAGCTTATGAAATGTTAGGGAAACAAATGATTGATGGGGCTGCATCTCAGTATGAGAAGGGACTTGAAGCTTTGTCATCTTTAGACAGAATACAACAAATAAATGCTTTAACAGAGTACAACAAAATGAGAGACAAGTTGCTAGATTTCCTCAAGAGCTTCAAGGACCGTAAAGAGATTGTTAAGGAAGAAGACATCAAAGCATTCTTCGCAGGAATGAAGCCGAAGCGGGAGCCAGATGGTGTTTATTTCTGCAGATGAGTTTTTAGTTGTCATAAGAATTCATTTTATAATTTTTTAACTGATTGCATTCCTTGTGCTGCTTAGTTTTATTTTAAAGTGTACTCGTCCTAGATGTTGTCTAACTATTGACATGACATTACAAATTTTTAAATTAATGATAGTTTTATTTTTTCCAATCTATATTTCCTGAATATACTGTGTTCAAATCAATATTACTTATTTTAATAAGCAATCAACAATTTTACACCCCTCAATATCAAAATCTGTACAATTTTTTTTTATATGATGAAAACTAGAGATATTAATAAAGGATAAAAAAACACTTCAAAGTGGTATCTAAATCGGTATATCAGTAGTAGATTGTATAACAAGGGAGCAAAGTAGTATTCTTATCACGAGGGTGCTTGTTTGAAGCATGAGCTATGCGAAGGATTCTTATTTTTCATCATGTGTGTGTCGGCTGAGTGATCCTTTCCGAGTTGCTTAATTCGCTCATACATTTCATTTTATAATGATTGTTCACATATAATTTGTGTTCAGTTTCTATTTACTTATTTTAGACAGTCCCTAGTGATATAAATATTTTATTATATCTTGTTTCATTGGTCATGCTAGGCATATATAAATAAATTTCTTCAGATTTTCACACCTGTCAACTAGCCCAATTTTAAGCAGCTAATGCTATGGATACTAAATGATAAATGGTGCCTCTTTCTATAAAAATTAAACAAGCATTGGTAAGTCAAAGTTTTATTGTAATAACATTAGAGCACAGAAATCATGCATACAGTATATCATAGTGGCCAGGTCGGTACAGCAGGTGCACTAGTGGCTTCGCCCCCTCAGGGAAAACGTGGGCAATCACCTGCACAGAAACAAGTTTAATCAGACAATGAGTGAGATTTCACATGCATGCATGAACTAAAACTCAGGACAAAAAATTATACATTGTCTTTCCTTACACAAAGAGAAAACTTGAAATATGTTACTGCAATAAGTACTATTTAGCTCATATTTCTTTATAGAATGAATAGTGTAGTAGCAAGTGTGAATAACCGCACTATTCAGAAGAGGTTATGAAGATTTTTGAATTATTTTATATTTTAAACATAAAGCTAAGACACGGACAGATTATCACCCCTACCTACCCCTTCAAAGAAACTTAGTCTACAAGTTTTGTTATAAAGTTATAGAGGAAGTGTCCCACTGAAGAGTTGTTAATTTGTCCCTGAGTGTCTTGCCCACCTTACAGAACCAAACTCAAGTGTGAAGCTCTGTTTGAGTACTGTTAGAAAGAAATTGTGCTAATTGTCCCCACATAACACCATCCCTTGCTAGCTGTCCTCAAACAGAGATCTATGGTTGAGATTGATTCTGAAATAGTAGATAATAAATAGGGCTTATAGTAGCCCTTTGAAAAACAAAAACAACCAACACATTTGAATCAAGAAGTTGGTTTATATTTCAAGATAACTACAGTGCTAGTCTATTCAACAAAATAAAAATTGAAAATTTAATAATGAAAATGATTAGTTTGGAGTAAATTAAAAACACATTACCTGACTTCCCTCCCCGCGGTCCATATAATCTACTCTCACACCAACATTCAAGGCATTACTGAGAGCTATGATGTGGATGTGGTCCGATTCTTTATACATTGGCTCCACTTCCTGCAAGTAAAACAAAACATATTTTAGTGTTATTTTAAACAATCAAGTAATTCCATTTATTTTTCAGTTGATTTATACCTGTCTACAAAATTCAGTAACAGTGCGAGGCCCCTCAATAAAATTTTGGTAAAAGTCCTGTTGTGTTTGCAATTGGCCTGAAGTGACAAGGCGCAGGTACACCACAATGTAGTCAGAGTAGCCTTGCTTATTGAATTTGTCATGGAGCTCTAAGCGCACCGGCTTCAAGCTTTCGGGGGCGCCGCCCGCTTGCTCTCCTACTCGTTGAACCACTTCCATGAACTGAAAGGTGCTATAACTTTACCAACAGTCAGTAAATAACATTATCTAATATAATAAATCTAATAAAATTCTAATCAAAAAACACTTAAAGGCTGAAAAAACCAAAAGAAAATACATCGAAACGTCATTGTTTTGAAATTCAAATAAAACCAAACAAAAAAACATAACCTCAAAATATTTAATGACTTACCGTCTCGTAAAAATCTTCGACTGTAAACTGGGAAAAGCCTAAAGCTAGAAGAATTTCTTTGGAGTTTTTTGCTAATTCATAAAACTTTTCATATTCTGCCTTATCTGTGAGAAGGTGCTCTAAATATGCATACGAAAATGCCCGAAAAAAGCAATTCCCATCGGGTCGTGTTCTCCGGATATATTTATACTTGGATGATAGATCTTTTACTTTTAAAAGATAAACTGGATCTTCATTATATTCTTTTTCTAATGACAATAGACCTTCGAGGTCACCAACCAGCGGTGTCGACTCTGATATCTGAAAAACAAACACAAACAGACCTTATATGAATAATAGTAACTAACGGATTATTATGCCGCAGTACAATTTTAAATAAATTGCATCATATAGTTTACCTCTTTTTCTATTTCACGTTGCTGTCTCATAATTAACTCATCTTGATTTACTGAGTTATCGCCTAAATTACCGGTACAACCACTACTGCTTGATGCATCGTCCGCCATTTTCAAATTAAAATTGACAGATGACGACAAATGACAATCGAACAGAAATTAGAATGCGTTCAACATAATTTTATTTTGTGCTGATTATGGATGCGTTACTTTTGTGACCAGGCATAAAATGAGACAAAATAGAAACATCGATTGTTTGCAAAAACCTGTGCTCGCGGTGCCCGCCAAGGGTTTATCTTAGATACGCCTAAAAATATACCACAAAAAAAACAAATAGGAATAAAAGTCTCTTATTTTAATATTTCTCCTTATATAACATAGATGAAAAAAATACTAATCAGCAAACATATCTTCAATTTTCTTTTGCACTTCCTTCTCTGTTTCAGTTATAAGTTTGTCTGGTAATAATTTGACTGCTTCCAAGTCTGCTGGCTCATCATCTTCCACGGTTGCCTGTCCTTTTGCCTGAAACAAGTATAAATGATACTCATTTTAGGCATAATAATATATATTCCATAGGAAAAAGTAATAGTAGAGCTCATAAAATTGGTTCCATCTGTTTGCATAAAATCATCAAGCATAATATGAATTGGCATAATGAAATCTACACTAAATATACTTATGCATAATTGATTTTGGCATAAAATTTTATGCATAATTATTCACGCATAATTAAAAGTGGCATCATCATTTCAAGGCATACTTAACAATTCGTATAAAATTTTAGAAATAATTATTAATAAAAATATCGATTTACTCGCGAGTTAAGGGCAGAATAATATAATTACACATAAATCTAAATTATAATGATGCGTAATAAATATTGTACCAAAAGAAAATTATGCTTAAGTTATATTATTCCAAATTCATATGCCAAAGTGCTAAAGAATTATGACAAAAAAAAGGATTCCGATAAAATTACTACTCTATACAAAATTAATCTTGCAAGATGTTTGACATGTCATGATAAGAAATAATTTTACTGTAGCCTGTTAATGGTCAAAAAGCCGACACAAAAGATACAGTTATTGTTTGCGAACACCGGTGTTCGCGCTAACCATCAAGGGGATAATTAAATAAAATCAGTTAATACCTTTTGAAGTTGTATTTCAAGTCGCATAATAGCTCTTTCTATTTGATAGTTGTCTGAGACCAAATTCGCCCATCTCCGCCGCAGCACCCTGAGCCGAGCTCCACTGGCTGTTTGTGACCTTTTTCTTTCCCAATTTACTGTAGCTATCTCCTTCCTATAAAACATACAGTAGGGTCTTTAGTAACACTATGAAAAGTGATGGGCAGTGGGCAAAATCTTGGAAGGACCATGTTTTTACAGTAATAAGTTCAATGGAAGCAAGATGGTCTTAATATCAGTTTCAAGTCCCATGGCAATTATGTATTTACGAAACAATTGTTTTCATTGAAACATTTATATGCACAGGTCATGGCCATAATTACATGGAGTATTCAGGGACTTTCTATTGCCAGTGTCCTCATTACATCATTTATATTTTATTCATTTCAACAATCAGAAATATAATATTAAAATTATTCCCTTAAACATTTAGGAGACACAGATATAAGGGTATGGAAAAGGTAATCAGATATGGAAGGGAAGAATATGGACATTAAACTATTTTTTTATCACATTAACAATAACCTCACCTGAGCTGTGAGTGAATATTCTGTGAGCGTGCAACTAAGGCCGTTAGAGTATTCAGGTATGACCTCCATGCTTCAGACCCGTACTCTAATTGTAGTTCCAAGTTCATGACTCTTATGGCTTGATGGCAGAGTTGTGCGTGCGAGTTGTCTACAGCCTCTGCCCAAGCTGCAGGCTCACTCAGACGGCCAGCAGGAGGTGGTGGTAGCTCATATCTGGTAACAGACAAGAAATATAGACTTGCTGATATATCCATAGGAATTCAGTGCTATTTTAGAATGTATCAGTTGGAAAATGTCTATCTAGGTAGTGAAAGCCCTTATCAATTTAACATTGAAGACTGTCAACAAAGTAGTAATGGATGATTTTATACATTATGAATTTCTGTCATAGTAAGTAAATACAAATATTTATTTCCAACCATTTACAAAAGTTACAGGGGTTGGGGTTCTCCTGTTGAGTTTTAAGAAAACCCGTGTTAGGAGCAGCCCACTCTTTCGTTCGATAACATGCATAACTAGGGTAGGCAATATTTATTATACTTTACTAAACTAAATAATATTATTAGTAAATTTTAAGTGTGTGTTTGTGTAAGTATGTGTGTGTGTACACATGCGTTTTTTGTATATGTATACAAACCAGATTACTGAGTTTTCATAAAATTATAAATACCATTCAATACATATATACACATACATATATTAATAGAATAAATTCATATACATACATAGATAGATACATACTATTGTTGTATGTTTATGAATATTGAATTCTTATCTGCATGTGCATTTATTTATTGAGACAAGCTGCAGTGTATAAAAATTAGCAAAACAAAATAATAATATGTTTTTCACAAAATTATAAGAAAAGGTTGAAATGGTTGCAAATGCCACTGTTTTGGAAAAAAATTTGTAGAACATAAGAACACAGATTTTTAGAAAATAATATTAAACAAGAATAATATTAATTTATAAATTAGAATATAAAAACTTCCAGGAGAATGGGAAGTAAAAACAATCAGTATTAGGAGGTGAGCTTACACTCTATTTAATAGAACCTCTATTTGATAGAAACCCATAAACATCCCTTTAAATATGTTAGTGTTAATCCATATGCAACTGCTAAGACGAATCATCATCATCGATGATTCTCATATCATCGATGACGATGATTCTCATATCATCGTCTTATATGAGATATATGAGATATGAGAATATCTAATGCTTACTTTTGCTTTATTACCTTTTCATAGATAGAGGATCCATGGGTAATCTTTGCTGAACTCTTTCCATTTCTCTCTGTAATGCTGGTGTTTCAAACGCAGTACTTAGATCTGAGCCCGCATTTTCTAAATAGTTTTTAGTTGGTCTATAACGTCTGCATTCTTCTTCTACCATAGCCAAGGCCTATAAACAGGAAATGAATGATTTTGTTCTAAATTTATCAAAAAACAACGTGAATTTCATTTAGTTTTTGTTGATAAATACATACCGCTTCTCTGACTCCCGGATCATCATAACCCTGATCGATATACGGTAATGCATCTACAATAACTTCTCCTGCCATTGTACCAAAGAATAATAAAAGCAATTATATATCTCAAAGTTAAATTTGCTTTCAGTCTCACCAATTTTATGTAAATTCAAAAAGAATTTATTATGACAATCCTCTGAAAACAGTCTGCGTCTGTCAATACCACAGATTAGAGAGATATGTCAATACGTCTGTTTGACATTAAATGTCAAAGGCAAGGAGAGTGAAAGTTCCTACAGCCTAATCTAAATCTCTCTAAAGACTTATAGTTGTGTTTTTCATTGAACTACAACGAAGTTGTACTCGAGTTTTTTAAATGAAAATAATTGAGTTTTGTACTTTCCGTAGATTTTACAATTTATCTAATGGCTTTAACTATAATGCCTCCTCTACACGTAGACAGACGCGTCCGCAAACATTGGCTAATGCATCCAGAAATAGATCAGCACGAAACGTCCATACGTCTGAAGACCTATCAGTTTATGTTTGTCGGCGGTCCAAATATACGAAAACTTGTTAATTAACTTGCTGGAAATTTTCACAGGGTAAAAAAAAGAACGAAAAGAAACTACAAACTGCATTCACATCAACAAATAACACACGACCAAATCAACCCCTCTATATGTCGTTGTCGGTGGACACGACATCTCCAGATGTCTAGACTGTCTACGTGTAAAAGAGAGATAATAATCCTTAGTCTCTTTCTAATCTGTGGTTTTGCCAGATCTTTGAGGGTTTTGGCGGCATTTGACTATGGTGGGTGTGTTTTTATTTCGATGGTTTTAATATTGTTTCAGAGTGGATATTATTACGTAAAATCAGTGCAAGTGTCTATGATGATATGCAATGTAGAGAATCATTTAAATAAGCGTCAAGTGGTGTGAAAAGTAATGAGATTTTTATCGTGGTAATCCACCTACAGTGTCTGCCATCGATTGTTTGACGCCAAACTCTACCAAGACGCGTTGAAATGTATTACACTTGCATTTCAATGCAAATAAAAATACCGAAGACTTGGCTGTATGGGGTGTAGTTCCCCTTGTCTTCCCTATTATAGGGAGAATCAAGCATAATATTACTTCTATGGGAGAATCTCACAAAATGAAAAGTTTTTGGCACCATCAATTATGGTATGATTTTTATTTCAGTGATTGTAATATTGTTTCGGAGTGGATGTTGTTGCGTAAAATCAGTATAGTTTTGTGTATTATGTGTCTAGTGTCTTTAATGATGAGCAGTATGAAGGATCATTGAAATAAGCGTCAAGTGATGTGAAAAACGATGAGTTTTTTTATCGTGGTAATCCACCTCATAGAAGTAGCATCACAGTATCTTCCATAAATGATTTGGTGCCAAACTCTGTCAAGATGTATTGAAATGTATTGTACTTGCATTTCAATGCAAATACTGGAGGGCTGTATGGGTTAAGTTCCCCTTGCCTTTCCAGAAAGAAAAAACTTAAAAAAAAAGAACCTTGAATGAAGCCGTGCCGTATTCTATAATCAGTACAGTACAATCTACCTATAGTACCTGCCATCGATTGCTTGACGCCAAAATCTCCCAAGACACATTGAAATGCATTACACTAGCATTTCAATTTAAACTACTGAAGAAATAAAAATACCGAATACTTGGCTGTATGGGCTTAGACCAAGAATTTTGTACTTTATGATGGATGCCAAACTCCCATACAATAGCATGAGGCAATGTTTTGTCTCGATCAGTAGGTGTTCCTTCGCATTCTATATATTTATGAATGAGTTTAACATTTCGTAGTAAAGCTTTCTATTACTACTTATGACGTCACACAAAAATAGACATAAATTTCAAACAAATACTCTCATTTAATATGTGATTATTGATTCACCTGTGAAATGATAAGGAACATCCAGGATACCACTCACTTAAACAACATAAAACAACGCACGTCATCACCAGTTTTATAATATTTTTATTTAAAATATTAAACTACAAAAATCATTTGTAACAATATGACAGGTGAGACAGAAACTATGGATAGAAAGAGAGGAAGAGGATATCTATCCCACGGATAGCCTTCATTCATTAATAGTGATAGAATGAGAGGGAACACTGATCGAGACAGAACATTGCCTCATGTTATTGTATGGGAGTTGGGCATCCATCTTATGTACCTACAAAATTCTTGGTTTAGACTTCCCCTATACTTATATTACTCTTTGGCTTAGACGCATTCTCTCTAATCTGTGGTGAAAACCTAGGACGTGAATGAAAACAAACAAGTTCACCAATAAAAACTAATTTAGAAAACTCTAAGAAACTCCGAGAATCGTTTAATAATTATCGCAGGAAGCAATGACTCGAGATATTACAAGTTTAGATTTTTCCACGGTACGTATGTTTACACTATTATATTTTAGATGTATTGGGAATTCATTTCTATAAATCTTCATAAAATTTTAGATAAATGCTCTTCAACAAAAGCGGACCTTAGCATTTGTAAATCATTTTATCCTAACAACAGTGCAGTTCTTGAACAATTTTGCAAAAACATGCGAACATAAGTTAATGCAATTTGAAAGAAAATTGGAAAAAGTAGAAGCAGCTATGGTGTTATTAGAAGCTAGAGTAAGTACCTATTACATTACAAAGTTTTCTTTATAAAAACATATTCATAATAAAAACAAATAGTACTTAGATTCGAAAACTTACTGTTGTCAACTTTTTGAGTTTATGGTATTTATGAAATCAAATAAATATATGTACCAATTTTTCATGTCAACTACTTTATTACAGTTATCATCTATTCCTGAAGTAAATACAATAAATGAGAAAGAAAAGTCAGATGAAATTGAGCCATTAAATGAAGAGCCTAGTAAAGAAGCAAAGGAAGAGCCTTATGAGCCACCTGACTTACCAACCCAATCATACCCTGAATATGAGAAGTTTGTAAAGATGGTGCAAGTAGGTGTGCCTTTGCCTGCTGTGAAGCTAAAACTATCAACTGAGGGCTTAGATCCTAATGTATTAGACCAAATACTTCAGAAATAAATCATTTTTACCTTCCTTGATTCGTTTTTTAGCTACCCATAGGAAATAATTATTTAATAAAACAAACATTGTTATTAACAACTTATTTATTACAACCAGCCTAGAACTGGATCATCTGTCCCTTCCTCTTCTTGTCACCACCGAGCTCAAAATGTTTGCATCTCTTCAGTGCAACCTGTGATCGCACTTTACAGTCAGCACACTCAAGACGGAGTACAATTTTCTTTGTGGTTTTTGCCTGCAATATACACAATATGTTACAATCTACAAACAATCTAAGAATAGGTATCTATATATAACTTAATTCATCGATAATTTGTAACTGTGAAGAGCAATATCCAGAGTGAAACCATAGTCTGTACAAATTAAGAGGAATCACTAGGAATATTGTGCAAGGCATATTGTTTGCAAGGCAAGCAAATATTGCATCATTAATAGTCCAGATAAAAATATGAATTTATAAATTGTTAAATAAATACATTGAGGTTTACCAAAAATTAACTAATAAATTTTCTGCCATAAGTCATGTCCGTAGATATAGTAAAACTAATTGAGAAATCAATTGAATGTAGTTATTTAAGATTGTTTGGATGTTAAAGTTTGTGGACAGAATTAAATTGAGTATCTGGCTTCTTTTAGTTAAATAGCATGTAAACAAAGATGTTTTTTTGTAAATTTATTTGTTATTGTTTCTAATCCTTGGTATATTTGGATTTAATGATCTGGTAATCAGTTTCCTGAGAAGTGAACTAATTCAAAAAGGGACTTTAAGACCACGGCAGATATTATCGTGAAAGAATCAATGTGAAACAATAGGTTAGTTTTACCTTCTTTTTGAAGATAGGTTTGGACTGGCCTCCATAACCCTGTTGTTTACGATCGTAACGTCTTCTGCCCTGAGCGGCATGCCTTTCTTTGGATTTCTTGTACTGAGACACTTTATGGGTCTTGTGGCATTTGCATTTCTTGCAGTAAGTTCTACGCTGTTTTGGTACGTTCACCTGAAATCGGTAACAAAAAACATTGCAATATAATCATCATTCTATGTAGATATTATCCCATTTGGTGAAATCAGCATAAAAAATATTTTTCACTAGCGAATTGTTCAGATTTATTCGGATTTTATTTTAAAATTCACCAACCATTTTTGATATCGCTCAACACGGCTTCAGAGAACGTCAAAAAGAACAGATAAAATATATTATTGACAGTGACAGACGCACAATTTTTAATTTACCTTTCCAATAAAACGAAACCAAGGCAAATATAGTACATACAGCCAGGTCTTCAAAATTTTTTCTGATAAATTTAATGTGAAAAATAAATAGTTCTCTAAAGCAGGGGGCAATCGTGTGCTTGAACAATAACTTTTTCAAAAGCAAGCAAGTTCACAGTTTTTTTTCTTGTAACAACGTTAAAAATCTTATTCGTATTGTTTATTTAATGTGTAAAGGAAAATACGTCGAAAAATGTATGTATTCTAGCATGGTCGCTGATATTCGGAATGAAACTTCCTAGGAAACTGTGTAAACAAAACTATAATGCAGATAATATTACTAATAACTTTCTTAACAACTAAAACAATCTGACAAAAATAAAAAAAGAACATTATGACAAATAGAAAAAAAGTAAAATATATAAAGAGGTTGCAAGGATCGTAGCAAGTGGAAGGATGTAATCTCTGCCTACCCCTGTGGGAAAAAGGCGTGACTTATGTATGTATGTATGTAGGTTTTAATCTAAGGTGAGCAGTAGCGCGCCGGTGGTCTACACACACGAACCGATGTGCGAGGAACCATATTCACTATAGTATATAACTTTAAATACATTGGTGTCCTCTCATTAAGCCAGACTGAAAATTTTAAATAATGATTCTTGTGAATGTGGTGATGGTGAGGGTGACATCAACCATATTTTCTTTGTTTGTGCCTTTAATGATTCCTCCTCTTTATTCCATTCCCTTTGTACAGCTAGAGTTCGTCTCTCTACTTCCATTCCGGTCCTGTTACATACCAATAATATACAAATAAATTTAATTTTATGTATGTTTATTATTGCAAACAATATAAAACTATAATTTATATTTTATTATATTTTTCTTTCATGCCTTGTTCTTCCGTAAAAAAAATCCGTTACAAAAATTCCTTTTCCTAATTCGTTTTCTTACCTTTTGCTTTGGCTGTTGCACAAACCGTGCTAGCCATAAAAAAAATCTTTAAATACAAACTAAAGTAGACTAAGGCCCGATTTTTCAATCCTCAGATAAAACTATCTGTCTGTCAAATGTTAGCTCTGTCCCTTTACTTTTTATGACTTTAGAAAGTGACAGTGATAGTTTTAAATGGCGGATAATTATATCTGAGGATTGAAAAATCGGGCCTAAATTGTGTATCTATACCTTTACTTACTATATGGAGACGAGAAGGAGAGATACGTTCACAATAGTCTAGTTTGTGACAAGAGAATCGGACCTATTGTCTCTTTGTGACCATAGACTTAAAATGTGCTGCTGTCGGCTGAGTAAATTTGTCTCAACAGCACAGCGAGCCCGTGATAGGCCTCAGAGTAAACAGAACTGGAGTAGCCATTAGTCAATTTCTCAAACATTTTTTTCTGCCATTTCTTGCGGGGGGTGAGGTTACCACTACACTCAAAGCCAGCCGTTCTTACAAATGCACACATGCATAATTCGACACACAAATTTAAATTTCACGCACACACACGCTTAAAATAGTCACGTGGGGTGTGCGTTTTGACAACGTCACAGCCGCACTCCCCACGAGACTAGCGCTCGAAATTTGAAATCGTAGAATTCTAAAACATGAAATAATGAAGTAAATAATCATGAAATCTTAAAAATTATAATTACAAATAAAAGGTGACACCATCTTTTAGCATACTCGATGTTTTCTATTTATTTTTACAACAAAAAACAGCACAGGTAGGCATTTTTGCGGGAGCTCTGTTCACCGCAACGTTTACAATGTTATGGCTGTCAAAATGGCGGCTCAACTAGTTTTATTAAACGTGCAAGCATCCGATGCTTGTGCATTTGGCAGAGGGGAATGTTAGACAAAGGCTACTCCAGTTCTGTTTACTCTGAGTGATAGGCCCACGCCAGGTGCAAAGAGAATATAATCACTACGTTTTACCTTAGACACTTAATTTTACTTTAGACATATCTCTCTAATCTGTGGTTTTACGTTGGCCAGTTGTTTCCCTTGTCTTTCAAAAAGTTAGGCTCAGGGAGTTTGGGCGGCATTCAACTATGGCGGACGTGATTTTTATTTCGATGATTGTAATATTGTACGGAGTGGATATTGTTACGTAAAATCAGTGTAGTTTTGTGTAATAAGTGTCTGTGATGATGTGCAATGTGGAGGATTATCGAAATAAGCGTCAAGTGGTGTGAAAAGTGATGAGTTTTTTATCGTGGTAATCCACCTCATCCAAGTAGCACCACAGTGTCTGCCATCGATCGTTTGACGCCAAACTCTCCCAGGATGCATTGAAATGCAATACACTAGCATTTCAATGCAAACTACTGAAGAAATAAATACTGAAGACTTGGCTGTATGGGCTTTGTTCCCTTTGCCTTCCCTACATGGGAGAATTTTACAAAAAAAAAGTTAGGCTCAGCTTTGGCGCCAAAACTTGACAGCTGACTGACTGACGTACTGTGCATTACTGTTGTATTTTGTTTACTAGAATTTAGTTAAAAACTAACTATAAAAACGCGTTAAAATGAAATTTGCAATTCCTGAAATATCATGGCACAACAGAGACCCTGTTTTAAGTGTGGATTTCCAGCCAAAATCTGAAGAAAGTGGACCTTTACGACTAGCAACTGGTGGTACCGATTCACATGTTTTGGTGAGTGATTAGGTGTTTAATTGAACTATTTTTCTTTTGTTTTAACTAATTATTAAGATTTTTAATTGTACATATTTTCTTTGCAATAGATTTGGTATATAACAACCACAGAATCCGGTTCTGTAAATATAGATGTGGCTGCGGATTTAACTCGTCATCAGAAAGCCGTAAACGTAGTCAGATGGTCTCCCAACGGACAGCTTTTGGCATCAGGTGATGATGAATCCATTATATTTATATGGCAACAGAAGTCTGACAAAGAAGTAACACCTGTTGAACAGGGTGAAGAACAGTATAAAGAGACTTGGGTTATTTATAAAGTAAGTATTTTTCATAAAATAAATCCCACCGAAAACAGTCTGTAAAAAACTAGCCATGTCTCGATGGAGCTGCTTTTTTATCTCTAATAAGTTATGAAATCTAGACAAAGTCGTACCATGTCTAAGGTTCCTTACTGCGATTTTTTTATTATTATAGTTAATGTTGTGTGACTTGGCCGTTGAACATTCTTTATACATTAGTGGTTTAGTCAAGCCTACAGTTGACTGGTTATTGAATCAATGTTTTCCAAGTGGAAATTTTCCGTCATCAATGGGTACTAGTTCTGGCGACAGATTGGTGCAATGGTGTCATGGAGCACCTGGTTTTGTACCCTTGTGTAGTACCCTTCAACGGCCAAGTCACACAACATTAACTATAATAATAAAGAAGCAGTAGGCCATTATTCGCCTTTTATGACATGCAATGCATGCTTTGTTCTCAAATAGGGGCCTGAAAATGTGGCGAAATGGTTCCAGTAAAGGATGGTACGGCAGTGTTTGCTTCACGCTCGACTTGGCGGGGCTCTCCCGTGCCCCCCGATTTAAAGTTGTGTTAAGAAATTTCATGTATTTATAATGATTAGAATAAAAAATTATTTAAATATTCTAAGGTTACATTGTTTTGTGCCAAATATTGTTCTAGTACTACATTAAGAATATACATACTTACTGTATAAAAAGTAGGTAAAATTTATTTGTTGGTTTCAGACACTTCGTGGGCACATGGAAGATGTGTTAGATTTGAGCTGGAGTGCAGATTCCTTGCATTTGGCTTCTGGCTCAGTTGACAACAAGCTTATAGTTTGGGATGTTAATAAAGGCAAATACACCTCCATCATAGGGGACCACAAAGGATTTGTGCAGGGTGTTGCTTGGGATCCACAGGGAACCATTTTAGCCTCCACTAGTAGTGATAGGTATATTTTAAATATTTAAACAAATTAGATGTATAAAAAAACAAACTAAACATTTTTTTTATTTTATTTTAGAGTATTTAGAACATTTGATGTTACAACCAAGAAAGTATTATCTAGAAGCAGTAAAGCAAATTTACCATTTCCTTTGGGACACCCACTGCATGATGTGAAGGTGCGATTGTACCACGATGACACCCTGCAGACATACTATCGTAGACTGAACTTCAGCCCGGATGGAATGTTCATTGCCGTACCAGCTGGGAGGATCGAGCCAGAACAGGGAAAGATAGACATGAAACCAATCAATGCTGTTTATATTTACACAAGATATTCTCTCAAGGTGTAAGTTTTCATCTCATTTTAGTAAAACTCTTATTGAGAAAAATATCTGAACTCTACTAAAATTGTGCATATAAAAATAATACATGAAGCCATCAATATATTATGTGAGACGATTTTCATGATTTTTTGACCTTTCTCCTGTCCTTGTTTGAGACTCTCTAGTCTAGTCTACCCTCTCTAATGTGATGTCACAGTTTAGAATTATATATTTTTGAATTAAAACAAATATGTCTTAGTCCAAATAAATATCAATATAAAAGTATATTTTTAAATTATTATTTGTGTGGCAGGCCTGTATGCGTCATCCCCTGCGGCGAGCCCGCGCTGGCGCTACGCTGGGCGCCCCTCGCCCTCACGCCCAGAGCGGACGGCCCACGCCCAGCGCTGGGCCGCCGCCTGCTGCTGGCCGCTGCCACCAAACGTGCGGTCACGCTCATAGACACGCAGCAGAAGACGCCCATCGCTATTATATCCAACATTCACTACACCAGGTAATTTGGAACTACATCAAACAACCGCATCGCACTTTCCAAAGCGTCGATTCCTTATCACTCAGAAGTGTCATTTACTAGAGCGAGAAAGAGAATGGTCGGCTCAAGCTTTGACAGGGAGGAATTCATAGGTCTTCCCTCCCCATATCGATCTTAACTGCTGTATGCATCTAATAACTTCCTGCGTCCTTCGCCAGGTTATCGTGGCCGAAACTCGAGAGATATGCAGAAAATATTGGCAAGCGAATAGCACAACTATTACCACAAATATCTCTAACATGATTATGATTTTTGAGTTCAATTAAGGATTAATTTTATATCTAATTGTATAAAGAGCTCGTTCATTCTTCTTAGTCAGTCACCATATCAACACTCACTTCATAGCCTTCTTTAACACAAAAGATTTTCCCTTACCCTCTACTATAAAACAGATCGCTTTCTTCTCATAGAGACCTAAATACAAAATATAACAAATGCTTGTCTTTAGACTGACAGATCTGACATGGTCTCCGAACTGCCTGACGCTGGTAGCGTCGAGCACCGACGGGTACTGCTCTGTCATCAGCTTCAGCAAAGACGAATTGGGCCAGCCATTACCTGACCAGAACTTCACTAAACCCATAGGTAATTTTTTTTCATAAAATGCAATAAAATGACCCAACATGACCTTATGATAAACAGTAGGAGAGTGCATTTGTATAAATAGCTAGGGCCACAGAGAACAAGCCCTAGTCATTTCCGCCTTGCTATAGGTGCTTTTTCACGCCTCTATCGAAGAATCGCATATTGTAGAACTAGAGGGAAAATGTATGCAGGAAAGAAAAGAAGGGAAGCGCAGAAAGAATGAGTGCCTAAGTCACATTTGTGGAAATGATTCGTACACACAATGCCGGCGGCTGGTGGTCCCTAGTTGGCTTAGTACCAGAAAGAGTTATCGCTTATCGTATCATATTTCAGAGGTCATTCTACGGGAGGCAATGTTTTAAGGTACATATTATTGTAAGAATATTAATCAATAATAATTTTATTTCAGCACCGGCGGTTGTTGAAGAACAGGAACATAAAAAGATGGAGACAAAAGAGAAACCACCAGAGGAAAGCAAGTCCAGCGGCAACATACAGAAAATAGATTCCTTCATCAAATTCAAGACTCCATCGCAAAAATCACCCAAGAAGCAGAAAATTGAGACTGATCAGAAAACTCCTATTAAAATTGATGTTCTTGAAGACACGGCCATGTCTTCTTGGTCTGACAATTCTAATACTGAGATAGTTAAGACCAAACAAAGTGAACCCATGGATGTAGACAATAAACCTTCCGATATTATTGAAATAGAAGACAGTGAAGACATCAAACTTATTTACGAGGAGTCAGAATCAAGAAATATTCTTTCTCCAACAGATAAAGACGTGTCTCCAAAAGATAAAACTGAATCTCCAGTAAATAAGGCTGAATCTGCAAAAGACAAAACAAAGGAAGTGTCTCCAGAAAGGAAAAGAAAATCTCCTTTACAAAATACTCCAAAAAGCTCTACAGATAGTAAAAGTGGGGATAGTAATTTCTTAAAACAAGCAAAAGTAACCGATATAAAAGAGCCAGCGACGAAAGCCGCTCCGAGCCCTAAAGCGCCGCGCCGAGTCAGTTTCGTCACCTTATCAAGCCCTAAAAATGCCAAAAAAAAATGACACTAAGAAACATACTAGAGGTTAAGAAAACAGCAAATTAAAGTAATCATTTATAATATTTACAATATTCAATGCTATCACATTTCAAATGAAAGAGGGTATAATAATAACAAAATATATTTCGTCAATAGAAAGTGTCGTACTTACCTAAGTTATCAGTTCGACTCAGCCTGGTTATTTCGTAAAATAAATCTATACAAATATTAAAACGAAGTGTTTTCTTTAGGTTTTACTTCACCAAATTCAATCGTTTGGTTTACAATATTATTATTGCGGTAATTCTGAGGTTGACAATATCGTCCCTAGCCCGAGTACAACACGTGATATGAACATGTAACTTTGGCCCTACACTAAAGATATTTACGATCAAATGCAACTTTCATTCTACACATTCATTTGCACCAATTCACTATACAGGTATTACAGATTTATGAAAATCAACTAATTGCATTGTGAAAAACAAGAATGATTTTTTCAAAATTATATTGTTTATGCACTACTGAAATTAATCATCATTGAAGTTTGTTGAAAAATATAAAAATATTTGTCAATCAAAAGATTTACAGGCGTACCTATGTGAAATAATCATAATCATAATTTTAATTTGTTCTTCTTTTACAAACGGGAACTTGTCCTCCCAATTTTGGGAAACAATTTTGGCAGATGCTTGACCATGCATGCATTACAAAAAATATATAATATAGTAACAGAGTTTTTCATATATCTCTAGGCATGGGATTGACTGTCTCGCCTGATAGATTTTGAATTTTATTAGATTATTTGTAGACAATTTCTTTAAAAAGAACTGAAAAAAACTTATCTATAGTTGTTCAAGGTTTTGTAACACCTGTATATGTTTGAAAATACTCTGTTCGTAGGCATATACTAAATACGCCGTATAATAATTTATTCTGCCCGGTCAGTCTTGGGACCTACATCGGTGGCCACGTGCTACCCTCTGCAGGATTTACTACTACGTTTATCTGAAGAGCCTGGCGTAGTCGCGCAGTAGTCGTGTCATCTCTTTGCATTTTTCTGTCCTGAAATAAAAATTGGTTTTAATTGAGCTTGATATTTAACTATAAATCATTATCTTTTAATTTCCAACATTTTTTATATAGGTAGGTTCCCTTCAACATTAAGACCCTTCACTATTACCCAATTCCGTGTATTGTGGGATCTAGTTTAATTCGACCGAATTTGAACAATAATATTTTTTTATTTTATTTCATTAATATTCGGGAAACATAATTATAATAATTCTGAACAAAAATTAAGATGAATAATCATTTTATTTCTAAAATAGGAATTTCAGAAAGGGAAAATTGTTCGGCGTACTATGTAGGTTGTTAGAGCCGTGTTCTCATCTGGCAGCACTCTAAGGTCATCCTGTGATGGTGGTGACCAAGCTAACCTGAACCCTGTTCTCACCTGGCAGCGCATTGCAGGAAGGTCATCGTCTGCTGGTGGCTGGCGCGGTAAGTGACCGGGCTAAGCTGGTCCCTGTTCTTAACTGGCAGCGCACTGCAGGTAGGTCATCGTGTGCTGGTGCGTGGCGCGGTAAGTGACCGGGCTAAGCTGGTCCCCGTTCTCACCTGGCAGCAGCGTGCAGGAAGGCCGCGGCCTGCTGGTGCGTGGCGCGGTCAGTGGCCGGGCTAAGCTGGTCCCCGCTCTCACCTGGCAGCGGCGTGCAGGAAGGCCGCGGCCTGCTGGTGCGTGGCGCGGTCAGTGGCCGGGCTAAGCTGGTCCCCGCTCTCACCTGGCAGCGGCGTGCAGGAAGGCCGCGGCCTGCTGGTGCGTGGCGCGGTCAGTGGCCGGGCTAAGCTGGTCCCCGCTCTCACCTGGCAGCAGCGTGCAGGAAGGCCGCGGCCTGCTGGTGCGTGGCGCGGTCAGTGGCCGGGCTAAGCTGGTCCCCGCTCTCACCTGGCAGCAGCGTGCAGGAAGGCCGCGGCCTGCTGGTGCGTGGCGCAGGGCCGCGGCGCGGCGGGCAGGCGCGCGGCGGCGGCGGGCAGCCAGCCGGCGCCGGCGCCGCCCCGCTCGCAGCCCAGCAGCGCCAGCAGCGCCTCCGCCACGTCCGGCAGCATGTACGAGTGCAGGTGCAGCACGCCCGCCTCCAGCACCGCGAACGTCAGCTCCGGCCCTTGCTCCGACAGCGTCTCGCTGGCTAATGCTGCAGCGACATTACATCATATTATCTAACTAATGTTACAGGAAGTAAACAACACCAACATAACGTTTATAGTGTGTGTGTGTGTGTGTGTGTGTGTGTGTGTGTGTGTGTGTGTGTGTGTGTGTGTGTACCTCGCAGCCGCAGGTCGGGCTGGTGGCGCGCGGCGGCGGCCAGGTCCGCTATAAACTTCATGACGGACGCGTTGGCGTCGCGGTGTGTGTGTGTGTGTGTGTGTGTGTGTGTGTGTGTGTGTGTGTGTGTACCTCGCAGCCGCAGGTCGGGCTGGTGGCGCGCGGCGGCGGCCAGGTCCGCTATAAACTTCATGACGGACGCGTTGGCGTCGCGGTGTGTGTGTGTGTGTGTGTGTGTGTGTGTGTGTGTGTGTGTGTGTACCTCGCAGCCGCAGGTCGGGCTGGTGGCGCGCGGCGGCGGCCAGGTCCGCTATAAACTTCATGACGGACGCGTTGGCGTCGCGGTGTGTGTGTGTGTGTGTGTGTGTGTGTGTGTGTGTGTGTGTGTGTACCTCGCAGCCGCAGGTCGGGCTGGTGGCGCGCGGCGGCGGCCAGGTCCGCTATAAACTTCATGACGGACGCGTTGGCGTCGCGGTGTGTGTGTGTGTGTGTGTGTGTGTGTGTGTACCTCGCAGCCGCAGGTCGGGCTGGTGGCGCGCGGCGGCGGCCAGGTCCGCTATAAACTTCATGACGGACGCGTTGGCGTCGCGGTGTGTGTGTGTGTGTGTGTGTGTGTGTGTGTACCTCGCAGCCGCAGGTCGGGCTGGTGGCGCGCGGCGGCGGCCAGGTCCGCTATGAACTTCATGACGGACGCGTTGGCGTCGCGGTGTGTGTGTGTGTGTGTGTGTGTGTGTGTGTGTGTGTACCTCGCAGCCGCAGGTCGGGCTGGTGGCGCGCGGCGGCGGCCAGGTCCGCTATGAACTTCATGACGGACGCGTTGGCGTCGCGGTGTGTGTGTGTGTGTGTGTGTGTGTGTGTGTGTGTGTACCTCGCAGCCGCAGGTCGGGCTGGTGGCGCGCGGCGGCGGCCAGGTCCGCTATGAACTTCATGACGGACGCGTTGGCGTCGCGGTGTGTGTGTGTGTGTGTGTGTGTGTGTGTACCTCGCAGCCGCAGGTCGGGCTGGTGGCGCGCGGCGGCGGCCAGGTCCGCTATGAACTTCATGACGGACGCGTTGGCGTCGCGGTGTGTGTGTGTGTGTGTGTGTGTGTGTGTGTGTACCTCGCAGCCGCAGGTCGGGCTGGTGGCGCGCGGCGGCGGCCAGGTCCGCTATGAACTTCATGACGGACGCGTTGGCGTCGCGGTGTGTGTGTGTGTGTGTGTGTGTGTGTGTGTACCTCGCAGCCGCAGGTCGGGCTGGTGGCGCGCGGCGGCGGCCAGGTCCGCTATGAACTTCATGACGGACGCGTTGGCGTCGCGGTGTGTGTGTGTGTGTGTGTGTGTGTACCTCGCAGCCGCAGGTCGGGCTGGTGGCGCGCGGCGGCGGCCAGGTCCGCTATGAACTTCATGACGGACGCGTTGGCGTCGCGGTGTGTGTGTGTGTGTGTGTGTGTGTGTGTGTGTACCTCGCAGCCGCAGGTCGGGCTGGTGGCGCGCGGCGGCGGCCAGGTCCGCTATGAACTTCATGACGGACGCGTTGGCGTCGCGGTGTGTGTGTGTGTGTGTGTGTGTGTGTGTGTGTGTGTACCTCGCAGCCGCAGGTCGGGCTGGTGGCGCGCGGCGGCGGCCAGGTCCGCTATGAACTTCATGACGGACGCGTTGGCGTCGCGGTGTGTGTGTGTGTGTGTGTGTGTGTGTGTGTACCTCGCAGCCGCAGGTCGGGCTGGTGGCGCGCGGCGGCGGCCAGGTCCGCTATGAACTTCATGACGGACGCGTTGGCGTCGCGGTGTGTGTGTGTGTGTGTGTGTGTGTGTGTGTACCTCGCAGCCGCAGGTCGGGCTGGTGGCGCGCGGCGGCGGCCAGGTCCGCTATGAACTTCATGACGGACGCGTTGGCGTCGCGGTGTGTGTGTGTGTGTGTGTGTGTGTGTGTGTACCTCGCAGCCGCAGGTCGGGCTGGTGGCGCGCGGCGGCGGCCAGGTCCGCTATGAACTTCATGACGGACGCGTTGGCGTCGCGGTGTGTGTGTGTGTGTGTGTGTGTGTGTGTGTACCTCGCAGCCGCAGGTCGGGCTGGTGGCGCGCGGCGGCGGCCAGGTCCGCTATGAACTTCATGACGGACGCGTTGGCGTCGCGGTGTGTGTGTGTGTGTGTGTGTGTGTGTGTGTACCTCCCAGCCGCAGGTCGGGCTGGTGGCGCGCGGCGGCGGCCAGGTCCGCTATGAACTTCATGACGGACGCGTTGGCGTCGCGGTGTGTGTGTGTGTGTGTGTGTGTGTGTGTGTACCTCGCAGCCGCAGGTCGGGCTGGTGGCGCGCGGCGGCGGCCAGGTCCGCTATGAACTTCATGACGGACGCGTTGGCGTCGCGGTGTGTGTGTGTGTGTGTGTGTGTGTGTGTGTACCTCGCAGCCGCAGGTCGGGCTGGTGGCGCGCGGCGGCGGCCAGGTCCGCTATGAACTTCATGACGGACGCGTTGGCGTCGCGGTGTGTGTGTGTGTGTGTGTGTGTGTACCTCGCAGCCGCAGGTCGGGCTGGTGGCGCGCGGCGGCGGCCAGGTCCGCTATGAACTTCATGACGGACGCGTTGGCGTCGCGGTGTGTGTGTGTGTGTGTGTGTGTGTGTGTGTACCTCGCAGCCGCAGGTCGGGCTGGTGGCGCGCGGCGGCGGCCAGGTCCGCTATGAACTTCATGACGGACGCGTTGGCGTCGCGGTGTGTGTGTGTGTGTGTGTACCTCGCAGCCGCAGGTCGGGCTGGTGGCGCGCGGCGGCGGCCAGGTCCGCTATGAACTTCATGACGGACGCGTTGGCGTCGCGGTGTGTGTGTGTGTGTGTGTGTGTGTGTGTGTACCTCGCAGCCGCAGGTCGGGCTGGTGGCGCGCGGCGGCGGCCAGGTCCGCTATGAACTTCATGACGGACGCGTTGGCGTCGCGGTGTGTGTGTGTGTGTGTGTGTGTGTGTGTGTGTGTGTGTGTGTGTGTGTACCTCGCAGCCGCAGGTCGGGCTGGTGGCGCGCGGCGGCGGCCAGGTCCGCTATGAACTTCATGACGGACGCGTTGGCGTCGCGGTGTGTGTGTGTGTGTGTGTGTGTGTGTGTGTGTGTGTGTGTGTGTGTGTGTGTGTACCTCGCAGCCGCAGGTCGGGCTGGTGGCGCGCGGCGGCGGCCAGGTCCGCTATGAACTTCATGACGGACGCGTTGGCGTCGCGGTGGTCGAGCGACGCCGCCAGCGCCGCGCACCGCGCCGCGCCGGACAACGCGCCGCAAGCCAGGAACTGCTGCGGGAGACGTTGTAGGAACCTGCGTCACAGAACAGGTACACAACTCAGTCAACAGAGTGTTCGAGCATCGGAAACATCACACAACCGGGATCCATGATACGAGATGAAAAAGAAAAAGTGGATGATTGGTTGACAATAAAAGAAGCCGAATATGTCTGCTCCTTGGTAGACACAATATTTTGGCCAAAAGAAAAGAGCAATAACCCTTACATCGAAACATGAATTTGGAGCGCACATACGAGAAAGATGCTGAGCATGGATGTGGACGGACCAAGATTGAGAGGAAGACAAAAGAAACGATGGATTGAATGCGTGAAGAATGATATGAGAATAAAAGAAGAGAAGTGGAGAATGGAAGAAGAC
Organism: Parapoynx stratiotata; assembly: GCA_910589355.1. Lineage (NCBI taxonomy): Eukaryota > Metazoa > Arthropoda > Insecta > Lepidoptera > Crambidae > Parapoynx > Parapoynx stratiotata. The sequence goes on from OU342465.1 coordinate 770,365, forward strand.
ATGTGCCGACCCCACCTAGATTGAGAAGAACTGGGGTGGTACCTTTATCTTACGGCAAACAACACTACACTACAATATTGGTAAAGGGTAAGGTAATGTCTTCTAACCGAATAGTAAAAAAGCCAACATTCTCATTTCACACCAGTCTCGCGAGTTAATTCCATTCGTTCTCGCAACAAACCCGCCTTTGCCTATAATTAAAACACTAGTACACACCTGATACAAAGCCGGAACAGGTCATCGACAGTATCGGGATTGTCCCTCAGGCCGTGCGGCCGCTGCAGCAAGTGGAACGCCGCCGGCAGCAGCGCCTGCAGCAGCTGTATCAGCTCGGGCCCGCAGTCCGGCGCGGGCGCCAGCTCGTCCACGAGCACCGACGTCAGGTACAGCACGCACGAGTGCGCGTGGCCGCTGTACAGCGCTTGCAGCGCGGCGGACAGCGCCGGCAGCAGCGGCGCGGCGTGGCGCCCGAGGCAGCGCACGCCGAAGCGTATCGCGCGGCAGAGACGCTCCATTATGCGCCCGTCCTCCGCGTACCTAATACGACGGAATAATCAAGACAATGTATTTTCAAGCGATCGATTAGAGTGGGGATTTGACGAACGTTCTTCTGTGCTAATTCCTATTGAAGTGTAGTTTAGATTTATTTACTTATCACAGGGAACTGGGCCCTCATCTCACCAGTAAGTGAAGCTAAGGCCGAAGGTGAAACACGTGTGACGCCAGCAGCTGACCTGAGCATGGCGGCGCGGAGCACGGGCCAGGCGCCGGCCAGCGCGGGCAGGGGGGCGGGGGGGCACGTGTGACGCCAGCAGCTGACCTGAGCATGGCGGCGCGGAGCACGGGCCAGGCGCCGGCCAGCGCGGGCAGGGGGGCGGGGGGGGCACGTGTGACGCCAGCAGCTGACCTGAGCATGGCGGCGCGGAGCACGGGCCAGGCGCCGGCCAGCGCGGGCAGGGGGGGCGGGGGGCGGGGGGGCACGTGTGACGCCAGCAGCTGACCTGAGCATGGCGGCGCGGAGCACGGGCCAGGCGCCGGCCAGCGCGGGCAGGGGGGCGGGGGGGCACGTGTGACGCCAGCAGCTGACCTGAGCAGGGCGGCGCGGAGCACGGGCCAGGCGCCGGCCAGCGCGGGCAGGGGGGCGGGGGGGCACGTGTGACGCCAGCAGCTGACCTGAGCATGGCGGCGCGGAGCACGGGCCAGGCGCCGGCCAGCGCGGGCAGGGGGGGCGGGGGGCGGGGGGGCACGTGTGACGCCAGCAGCTGACCTGAGCATGGCGGCGCGGAGCACGGGCCAGGCGCCGGCCAGCGCGGGCAGGGGGGGCGGGGGGCGGGGGGGCACGTGTGACGCCAGCAGCTGACCTGAGCATGGCGGCGCGGAGCACGGGCCAGGCGCCGGCCAGCGCGGGCAGGGGGGGCGGGGGGCGGGGGGGCACGTGTGACGCCAGCAGCTGACCTGAGCATGGCGGCGCGGAGCACGGGCCAGGCGCCGGCCAGCGCGGGCAGGGGGGGCGGGGGGCGGGGGGGCACGTGTGACGCCAGCAGCTGACCTGAGCATGGCGGCGCGGAGCACGGGCCAGGCGCCGGCCAGCGCGGGCAGGGGGGGCGGGGGGGCACGTGTGACGCCAGCAGCTGACCTGAGCATGGCGGCGCGGAGCACGGGCCAGGCGCCGGCCAGCGCGGGCAGGCAGGGCGGCTGCGGCGTGCCCACGTCCCGGAACAGCGCCGCCAGCTTGTCCAGCCACGGCACCGGGTCCGTGTCGGTGCCCTTCCGCGCCTCCTTGTCCGACTCCACCAGCTCCGCCAACGGGCTCAACTGGATCGCCACCGCCTCCTGCATCGCTACGCTCAGCTGCAAAATTATATTTTTTATTAAAAACACGCGAACGAGCAGTCGGTTCACTTAATGGAAGGTCAAAAGGGGAGAGGGAATCGAGTTCAGATTCAATTCGTTTTCCGAGCACACGCATTTACTATTTCTGCTCTACCATACCATCGGGGGATTTTAAATCGTTCAATTTGCAAGAAACCTCATCACGCGCATTTCCGAAAAACGTCAACGTAAAGGGAGAAAAGACGAAATATGGCTAAAATTACTGTCTTTATTGGCGCATTCGACTGAAGCTCGCAAAATATCTGCTAATGATTTTTTTCTTTGCAAATCTGGAGTATAATGTTTATATCGAATCGTTTCCACGTAGGTAGATCTTGTGTCCTAAAATCAGTGTTATTTTGTTTATGCAACGGAGCTATAAAGCCAAAGTGTGCGAGTATATACCTACCACAAGTTTTAGACGACCGACCTGCCCTCTTATTCTAAACTATCGGTTCACGGATGCGATTCGAAAAGTCACGTCTCGTCTAGCTTTAATTCGCCGCAATAAATAGTGACAGCAATAGAGAATCCGTGATTCGTTTAGTTTCCGAGAGTTTAGAATAAGGGAGCTGCTGCGACGGCAGGCCGCCTAGGGCCGCGGCCAGCGCCCGAGCGAGCGCGGCGGCGGGCGGCGGCTCCAGCGGCAGCCGCGCCGCCTGCAGTATCACACACTCACCTGCTGCGGCGGCAGGCCGCCTAGGGCCGCGGCCAGCGCCCGAGCGAGCGCGGCGGCGGGCGGCAGCTCCAGCGGCAGCCGCGCCGCCTGCAGTATCACACACTCACCTGCTGCGGCGGCAGGCCGCCTAGGGCCGCGGCCAGCGCCCGAGCGAGCGCGGCGGCGGGCGGCGGCTCCAGCGGCAGCCGCGCCGCCTGCAGCAGCGCGCCCGCGTGCTCCGCCGCCTCAGACCGACACGACGAGCAGATGTTCTGGGGGCGATAGTATTACACAGGGATATTACATGGTTGAATAACGAGGGACGGGGAAAGACGAAGGAGAGTGTCAGAAATGATATGAGAAAAAAAGAAATCAATGTTCCGCTGTCGAGTGATGACAGATGAGAGTGGAAAAGGAAGGCAGCGCGCCCACGCCACGAAACAGTGTGTGTGCGTGTGCGCGTGTGCGTGTGCGTGTGTGTGTGTGTGTACCTGCAGCGCGAGCGCGGCGGCCAGCGCCAGGCGGCGGTCGGGCAGCGCGGCCACGAGGCTGTGTGTGTGTGTGTGTGTGTGTGTGTGTGTGTGTGTGTGTGTGTGCGCGTGTACCTGCAGCGCGAGCGCGGCGGCCAGCGCGAGCGCGGCGGCCAGCGCCAGGCGGCGGTCGGGCAGCGCGGCCACGAGGCTGTGTGTGTGTGTGTGTGTGTGTGTGTGTGTGCGCGTGTACCTGCAGCGCGAGCGCGGCGGCCAGCGCGAGCGCGGCGGCCAGCGCCAGGCGGCGGTCGGGCAGCGCGGCCACGAGGCTGTGTGTGTGTGTGTGTGCGTGTGTGTGTGTGTGCGTGTGTGTGTGTGTGCGTGTGTGTGTGTGTGTGTGCGTGTACCTGCAGCGCGAGCGCGGCGGCCAGCGCCAGGCGGCGGTCGGGCAGCGCGGCCACGAGGCTGTGTGTGTGTGTGTGTACCTGCAGCGCGAGCGCGGCGGCCAGCGCCAGGCGGCGGTCGGGCAGCGCGGCCACGAGGCTGTGTGTGTGTGTGCGTGTGTGTGTGTGTGCGTGTGTGTGTGTGTGTGTGCGTGTACCTGCAGCGCGAGCGCGGCGGCCAGCGCCAGGCGGCGGTCGGGCAGCGCGGCCACGAGGCTGTGTGTGTGTGTACCTGCAGCGCGAGCGCGGCGGCCAGCGCCAGGCGGCGGTCGGGCAGCGCGGCCACGAGGCTGTGTGTGTGTGTGTGTGTGTGTGTACCTGCAGCGCGAGCGCGGCGGCCAGCGCCAGGCGGCGGTCGGGCAGCGCGGCCACGAGGCTGTGTGTGTGTGTGCGTGTGTGTGTGTGTGCGTGTGTGTGTGTGTGTGTGCGTGTACCTGCAGCGCGAGCGCGGCGGCCAGCGCCAGGCGGCGGTCGGGCAGCGCGGCCACGAGGCTGTGTGTGTGTGTACCTGCAGCGCGAGCGCGGCGGCCAGCGCCAGGCGGCGGTCGGGCAGCGCGGCCACGAGGCTGTGTGTGTGTGTGTGTGTGTGTGTACCTGCAGCGCGAGCGCGGCGGCCAGCGCCAGGCGGCGGTCGGGCAGCGCGGCCACGAGGCTGTGTGTGTGTGTGTGTGTGTGTGTGTACCTGCAGCGCGAGCGCGGCGGCCAGCGCCAGGCGGCGGTCGGGCAGCGCGGCCACGAGGCTGTGTGTGTGTGTGTGTGTGTGTGTGTACCTGCAGCGCGAGCGCGGCGGCCAGCGCCAGGCGGCGGTCGGGCAGCGCGGCCACGAGGCTGTGTGTGTGTGTGCCTGCAGCGCGAGCGCGGCGGCCAGCGCCAGGCGGCGGTCGGGCAGCGCGGCCACGAGGCTGTGTGTGTGTGTGTGTGTGTGTGTACCTGCAGCGCGAGCGCGGCGGCCAGCGCCAGGCGGCGGTCGGGCAGCGCGGCCACGAGGCTGTGTGTGTGTGTGTGTGTGTGTGTACCTGCAGCGCGAGCGCGGCGGCCAGCGCCAGGCGGCGGTCGGGCAGCGCGGCCACGAGGCTGTGTGTGTGTGTGTGTGTGTGTGTGTACCTGCAGCGCGAGCGCGGCGGCCAGCGCCAGGCGGCGGTCGGGCAGCGCGGCCACGAGGCTGTGTGTGTGTGTGTGTGTGTGTGTACCTGCAGCGCGAGCGCGGCGGCCAGCGCCAGGCGGCGGTCGGGCAGCGCGGCCACGAGGCTGTGTGTGTGTGTGCCTGCAGCGCGAGCGCGGCGGCCAGCGCCAGGCGGCGGTCGGGCAGCGCGGCCACGAGGCTGTGTGTGTGTGTGTGTGTGTGTGTACCTGCAGCGCGAGCGCGGCGGCCAGCGCCAGGCGGCGGTCGGGCAGCGCGGCCACGAGGCTGTGTGTGTGTGTGTGTGTGTGTGTACCTGCAGCGCGAGCGCGGCGGCCAGCGCCAGGCGGCGGTCGGGCAGCGCGGCCACGAGGCAGGCGAGGCTGGGCCCCAACGCTGTGGAGTGCCGCCGCACCCAGTCGCAGAGCTCGCCCAGCAACAGGATGCACGTCTTGCGCACCGCCAGGTGGCTGTTCTCCGGCATAGACAGGATCGCCTCCACCACCTTCGGCACGTATTCGTACTCCTCGCTGCAAGTTACATACACTTTTAAGTTCCTTTGCATATGACGTTCTTCCGAAGTCTAATACTAGCGGTTTCTACTCAGGAAACGCATCTTTGAAGCACGAGCATTGTCTACGCGTCATTGGCGTGTGTATTACGATAAGATTAATTTCAGATTGGCGATGGTGGTGCGTTTCAGATGCGTTCAAGATAATGTCGCCAGTTGAAAAATGTTGAAAAGCCAAATACATGTAATGTCCAGTGACACTTTTATACAATACTAGGGTTTCACAATAAAATTACAGTCCCCAATCAAAAGCTTTTTTATAACAATTGGATTGGGAAGCAGATGAAGAGATCTGTTAATATGCAGAATAACCCTCAGACCACAAAGTAATACTTACGGCAATATGTTCTTTGCAACAGCTTGCATCACAAACAGGGCAGCTTCAGTCTGCTCCCAAGACATGTCAGCTTGCAGCGTGGCGAACATCTGTCTGAACACTGAGCTTGAGCCCACTATGAACACCACATCCTTTATCAAGCCCATCACTTTTACACGGAATTCCTAGAACAAATAACTCTGGCTTTACTTTGATTAAATGAAATGCTTTATTTTATCATTTAGGTAGCAAGTAGTAATATATGACGCGCTTATGACGCGTCAAAAACATAACAAACAAAGTATACAATTCTACTTGTTCACCACACACATTTCCTGTTCACTACCGGGAGGCCTTTTCAAGAGAAGATACAGGCAAGAAAGGGTTCCATCGTCCCTTTATCAAATCAAATCATTTAATAGGGTACATTACATAAAATGTGATCTTATTATAACGTGGTACAGTAGACTTATTTAGCCAATCTTGACAGCATGCTAATATTTAAGTATATTGAATGATCATTAACAATTCTTATTACGGAAGAGCAAAATATTTTAATGGCAGGTATTCCCACTTTGGCATTGTGGAAACCTGTTTAAATCAGAATTAAACAGTAAGAGAAATCTGAAAAAAAAAATGTTACAGTTGAGGATATAAGAGATGCGTATTCGTAAACCGTAACACAATTAGCTGAACTTCTCTTCTTGAAAAAAAATCCAAACTTGCCTCCTCACGAATATGGTTATCGTTCGGTGCCTAAAGTAATACGATTTTGGATATAAATTTTATACTCATAGATAGAGACAATCATTTTCAAGTGATATTCCAAGGGTTACAAGATATATATATTTTTATATTTCATATCGAAATATTTGAAAAAACCATCGACAACCATTACGTCAGTTCCATCAGCCCTTCACACGTCGGACCTGCGTCAGTTGTGCCTGTGACATGTTATTAATGAAAATGAAAAATGAACGGGGAGAAGTAAATGCGCAATCCTGGTACACCATTAGGCACGCTTTAGATTGATCAGGTATCAGCAGAAGAGCAGCCCAACGCGAAGTCCTGTGACTGTGTCGCTGTCACGCCCCAGAAGGGGGAGAGGTGCCAACAATAGGGATAGAAATAGAATTTGTAGGGAGCATAGAACAAGCGCGGTGTGGGAAAGAGCATTCGCAAGTACACCGCGCTCTCCCGTGATTTGGTCTGTATGCTGTAAGTTAAGACCATGGGTGGGTTTGCTTATCAACTCGAGCCAAACAATTTAGATTTATAGGCTATCGTCGTCGGAGGTACATTTTGGAAACCCTATTGCATACGGGCGGCACACTTCCGACACATTTTTTGTCACAGAGAGCTAGAATACTATACATTTCTCTGTAAGTATTCAATGGTAGAATACCGACATGTTATAGCCAAAGAAACAAATTTAAGAGATTGTTGCGCAGTCGCACATGCACACAAGGACGCGTGACGCGCGCGCACGCATCACATCAATGCGGACGGCCGACTGCTGCGTCTTAATCGACTCCAAAAGTTTAAATAAAATAGAGGGAACCTCATATGGCCACACACTTCACAGATTACAAGACAGATCTAATCAAAAACTAATATATTTTTTACCTATCAAACCACACTTTTGTGCTCCATTTTGAATAGTTTATAAAATCTTGATTGTGGTGCTTTAGCTTTGAAAAAAGAATTTTTTTTTGTTTGTATAACAATACTTACAAAGAATTCTTCCCCCTCATCCGGCAGCTGTGTGTGGTCTGGCTCGCACTGGCAGTGCCTGGCAAGGGCTTCGATCAGCCTCTCAATGTGAGGCTTGAAGACATCCGTTAGCGGCTGGTAGTCCCTCTGATACACTTCATCTGATAATTTGTACCACAGGTTGAAAGTTATTTCTGCTACCTATAAATAGAGATACAAATTCACTTAGAACATATTAGTAGACCTGGTAGATTTGCTTTTGCATATTATATATAAAATATAATATGTAAATAAGAACATTAATGACTAATTAATAATTATCTTATCATTTTAGTAACGAATATTAATGGTACCTCATAGTCATGATGTCCAACACAAACAAGAGCTAATTCTAAAGATCTCATTGCAAAGTGGGTGTTCCCATTGGCTGCAGCATCTATAATTTTCCTTAAAAATGTCTCTCCCAACTCTGTAAAGAGCCTTGCATAATTAGCTGCCTTCTCCTCCTCCTCATGAGCCACAGCCATGTGATAACTCTCTTCAAGAGAGGCCACACTCTCAAAAAGCAGCTTCTCAATGTCTTCATGATTTTCTATTTCTTCAAAACAATGCAACAAAGCACAAATACAGTCACAAGCTGCATCATGTAACATATTTATTGAGTTATGATCCCTTAACACTTGCAAACAAAACCCTATTACTGCATTCTGTGGCACCTCTTGTACATTAACAGCCCTGACTTGAATCCAAGACGTTAAACATTTGACTATTTTCAGTGCAACATTAGTATTTTGAGAACTGACAAGACTTTCCTTTAAGAACAAGTTTACTATGTGAGCATTGGACCATAGCTCCTGCTTGACATCTTCTCTTCTGTTCTCACCAAGCTTTAGGTTTGAAGAGTCTATTTCTTGAGGTAGAACTGTTAAAATTTCTAATAGAGCATAGTCATTTTTATTGGAAAATGAATTTATTAAATCTGATAAGCAGTTTTGCCAGGAAGGCATTTGTAATGCTAAATCAGCCAACGCGAGACTTAGTTGTGTCAAAATAGCGGCGCTCGTGTCTGGAGACGTCCTCTCAAGGTGCGCTATCAAAGAGTCTCGAAGGGAAATCAGAGATTCAGTTGGCAACTCTGATAGATTGTGTTGAACTTTTGATCTCATGGTCTGAGCAGCAAAATAGCAAGTGTGTATATCTTTTTTCTGTTGCAATAACTCATCAGCTATTTTCCAAGAATGTATCTAAAAACAAACAATGCGTGGTAATTATTACATAGCAAAATGGAGCATAAAAATCTATTTACACAAACTAGTTTTGTTGTACAATAAATATAAACCAATGATAAGTAGTAGAGTAGTCTTTACCGATTTCTGAATATCTCCAAGCCAGATGGATGCTTTTTCCTTTTCACTTGCATTGGGGTTATCATATAAGGCGCTGATGGCCTGATGAACTGTCTCCATAGCCGGAGGTTCCATGGTGGTTTTAGTTTCACACGACAATATTACTGTCTTACTTTCACTCCACTACAATCAAGCACTTTCATTTCCAAAACATCACATAAATGTTACAAAAATAAAACAACCGCAACAATTCTCGACCTCAACGTTACAGTGAAATTTGACAACTTTGGCAGATATTTTTTGTGTTGTAAAATTCTCTTCTTTTTTTTAATATTCAGTTTTACGGCTCTGGTTGCAGGGCCTTTTGAGCCACACAACAGTAGAATACTTTTCTTCAGACATTTGCATTGAAATGCTGGTGTAATGCATTTTAATGCATCTTGGGAAAGTTTGGCGTCAAACGATCGATGGTAAACACTGTGGTGTTACTTCGATGAGGTGGATTACCACGATAAAAATCCCATCGTTTTTTACACCACTTGACGATTATATCAATGATTCTCCATATGTACGGTTCTAATTACCGCACATGACCCGCGTCAGCATATTCCGTTTAATAAATTAATATGAAATTATTGTATTCAGTTCACATTAGATCATGTTAGTGTGTACTCGTTAATATCAAGAAAATAAACAAGATCAAGTACTAAGAGTTGTCATTTACATCCGTAACATCAGCAAGTCATCAACAGATAGTACAGATCTACCAAGAGACTGTACATCTTTATGGTCCTTCGAGCCAAGATTTTTTTTTGTGATTTTCGAGTGATAGCGATCGGTTCCGTCGGCCTCCCACCAGCGGGTCTCACCGACGTGGATTGAGAAGGCGCTTGAATCATTCGGGGACACATTAAACAACGGACTATCAAGGCCAGCGAAATACAAATATTATCAAGAATCAAGTTTTTGGGGTCCAAGATCCTGTGGTTATTTGTTTGTGATAGTAACAACAATCCCACATTTTCATCAAGTTTGTGCACAACAAAGAAAATATAGTAAGGTACCTACTATCCTATCACTATAAACATAAATCAAGAATTTTTTTCGTTTGTGACGTGACGACGTCATAACAAGCAAGCAAGTTATAGTGATTATCAAGTTTATATCAAGAAACAAGGTAATTTTTTTTCCTTCATCATGGATGTAAAAGACATACTCTACGAACAAGTGAAAATCGCAGAAGAAATCAAGAAGGTGTTTATTAATTTTAAAAAAGATAGCCAAGCTCGGAAAACTCAAGAGTATATCAAGAGACGTCTGGATACGCTAGACAAGCTTTGGGTTCAATATGGAAAAAATCATGACAAACTCAAAGACCGGCTATCCGAAAACGAAGATTATTTTACAGACAATTATTACGAACACACACAGCAAGAATATTTGGCTGCCTATAAACACATTGAAAAATCAAGTTCTAGCAAGACTTCTGACGAAATTCAAGTACTACCGGGCCCCTCGCAAGAAATCGGGAGCTGGGCTGAACTATCTTTACAAGAAGACATCAAGACATCAAACATGCAACAAGGCAATAATAACCAAGAAGACGACGTATGTACAAAGCCTCAGGAAGTTACTGGGAAAATCAATTCGGGTAACAATAGTAAACTGGATGATATGCTAAAAAGGCAATTCAGTAACTTTAAGGCGTTTGCAAGAACCGCGTCTAATTTTAATATCGAATTTATGGAAGAGAGATGGGAATTTGAAGATTCTCTGAAGACCATTCAAGCGCGCTGGAATGCGATAGACACCCTGCATTGGGAACTGGACAGTGAACTTGAAGGATCAAACAAGAATTATGAGTCGAGATTCACTGAGCACGAGAAAAAGTATCACGAGATAAAAAGAGCCATAAATAGCAAGATATGCTCAGTTTCGCATAGGGAAAAATCAACCCCACATCTTGACATCCCTATATTCAACGGCAACTATCAGCAATGGATGTCATTCAAGGACTTATTTTACGAAGCTATACATAGCAACCCTACATTATCAAACGCACAAAAAATGCAATTCCTTAAAAGCAAGTTAAAGGGAGAGCCGGAGCGACTTATTCAACACCTACAAATAAGTTCTGAAAACTATCATGACAGTTGGGATATATTGAACTATCGCTACAATAACAAGAAAATGATATTTCATCACCACATGGACACCATAATGAATGTTCCAGTTATGCAACACACAAACGTCAACCAAATTAAGAGATTGCATGACGTCACTACTGAATGCCTAAACGCTATCAAGAACTTAGGTATTGATATAGCCACCTGGGACCCTATTCTGGTGTATATTTTAATACAAAAACTCGATTCAGACACCTATGATGACTATCAAGCATGGTTGAAACAACCAAGAGAATTACCAACCCTAAAAGATTTTTTGAAATATTTGGAATTAAAATTTACAACGTTGGAATCAAGCCGCCGAAAATCTGAAAATTATCATAGAAAATTATTACCTCAAGCAAATAGACAAGAAAAATCATACAACATCAGGCACTTCGCTAGCAACAAGGCTACTACGCAGCCTAACTATTCAAGAAATTCCATATTAAAGTGTCCCATTTGTAACAGTAATGAGCACAGAATTTATTTTTGTAAGCAATTCTTGGAAATGTCGCCTAGCCAGAAACGACAATGTATTTCGAAACTCAACTTTTGTTACAATTGCTTATACAACCATAATGGAAATCCTTGTATATCAAGTAAAAGATGCCGAGAATGCAATGGGAATCATAATACGATAATGCACTCCGCTTGTGGGAAACATAATTCGACACCGCCCGACGTGTCGTCAAGAGCTACGGCTAGCAACGCCGTATCGATAACAAAACAAGGCTCAACACACGTGGCTCAACTAAACAATATCACCGAAATTTTATTAGCTACAGCTTTGATTAAAGTTCAAGGAGCCGATGGAGAATATCGAACTATGAGAGCACTTATAGATCAGGGGTCACAAGTCTCTTTGATAACGTCTAATGCTGCTCAAATTCTGGGAATCCCGCGACAAAACTGCAGGGGCATCATAACAGGAGTCGGAACCAAGGACAACACCTGCAAAGGAATGATAAATATTAGATGTTGTTCCAACACTGAAAATTATGTATTTAACACAGACGTTTATATAATGAAAAACTTAACAAGAAACTTACCCAATACGTCATTCATAAGGCCATCATGGGAGTTCCTAAATACAATTAATTTAGCTGACCCCAATTTCAATACAAGCAAGTGTATTGACATTTTATTTGGAGCCGATATCTATTCAAGTATATTATTACATGGAATGCACAAGGTTAATAATATGACACTCGTCGCCCAACAAACAAGACTAGGTTGGATTTTATGCGGCAAAATAAATACTTTACAATGTAATATTATTGTGAACAATATTGACGAGATTAAGACATTTTGGGAAATAGAAGATATCCCGAATGATGCGTCTACTTCTACTGAAGAAGATGACTGCCTGAACTTTTACAAGGCAACAACAACAAGGCTCACTGATGGGAAATATCAAGTCCGACTACCATTAAAATCTAATATTCATGAATTAGGACAGTCCAAACACAAAGCCATCGCACAATTCCTCCAATTGGAACGAAAATTGCAGAGAAACACAAATATCGCAAAAGAATACAAGACTTTTATTCAAGAGTACAAAGAATTACGTCACATGAAACTCGCCACCTGCCATAACAACAATCAAGAATTTTACTTACCTCATCATTGCGTCCTGCGTGAAGATTCCACAACAACTACCCATCGTGTCGTCTTCAACGCATCCCAGAAATCAACAAGCGGAACAAGTCTTAACGACTGCATGATTAAGGGGCCAAATCTCCAAAAAGATCTTTTAACGCTTATTTTAAGCTGGAGACAATATAAAGTGGCCATAACTGCCGATATAGAAAAAATGTTTCGGCAAATATGGATGCATGAAGAAGATCAAGCTTTTCAAAAAATCATATGGCGAGATGACCCACATGCGTCAATGAAAGAGTATCAACTTACAACGGTTACGTACGGCACCAAGGCCGCTCCGTTCCTTGCAATGATGACGCTGCGGGAGCTGGCGAATGACGAAAGAAATAATTATCCGGAAGCTGCGAAAGTCGTAGAAAACTACTTTTATATGGATGATTTACTTCATGGAACCCATACCCTGGAATCAGCTCTTCGTTTAAAGCAAGATCTTATGAAACTCATGAAATGCGGTGACTTCAATTTAAGGAAGTGGAATTCTAACTATCAAGAGTTATTAGATGAACCTAGCAAGCAAGATCAAGATAACTATAATTTCAAGCTAAGCAAGTCAGCAAAAACACTTGGATTGTATTGGGACCCCTGCAAAGATGTTTTTATTTTTCAATCGAAAATAAGTGAAGATTACACAACAAATAATACAAAGAGATCGCTTCTATCTGATATCTCGAAGCTATTTGACCCTTTAGGGTGGCTGACTCCGCTCTCTACAAAATTAAAACTTCTTTTTCAACGGGTCTGGACAATATCCCTCACCTGGGATGAAAAACTTCCGGAAGACATCAATCTAGAATGGAAAAATATCAAGAAAGATAATATACATATTAATAACATACAAATACCACGATGGTTGAAAACGAACGCTACATGTAAGCTCGAATTGCACGGGTTCTGTGACGCATCGCAGAAAGCTTACGCCTGCGTTATATACAGCAAAGTACAAGGTTCAAAACAGACTGAAATAAAATTGATTGCCGGAAAATCAAGATTAGTTCCGAACAATAAAGAAACATCCTTACCAAGACTGGAGCTGTGTGGAGCACTTCTTCTCTCGAAATTGATGGACAAGGTCAAACAAACTCTTTTAACAAGTCAAGAAGTCAAGATTTACGGCTGGATCGATTCTATGGCAGTGTTGGGATGGCTCCAAGGAAATCCTGACCGTTGGAAGCCTTTCGTAGCCAATAGAGTTCGCAAGATAACGGAGATCTTGCCATCCCAGTGTTGGCACTATGTGAAGTCTTCAGAAAATCCCGCTGACTGCGCAAGCCGTGGATTATCAGCAAATCAGTTGGTGCAACAGCCTTTATGGTGGCAAGGGCCAGAATGGCTATCTAATTCAGAAAGCTCAAACCAAGATGAACAGCCTGTATATACTACATGCGAAGAAGAGAAATCAGCACAAAAACAAGTTTATGTAATATCACAAGACAACCATAATACCTTTATAAATGGGTTAATAGACAAGTATAGCTCATTCACTAAACTTGTAAGAGTATTCGCCTGGATACGCCGATTTGCAACTAGAAAACACCCGAGAGAAACAAGGAAGTGGCTGACATTATCAGAATTGACTCAAGCAAAACAAATAATAATAAAACAAGTACAAAATATAGAATTTGAAGACGAAATAAATAACCTGAAAAACAAGAAACAGATACCATCAAAAAGCAAAATACTCACCTTAAATCCTTACCTGGATGATGAAGGTATCCTTCGTGTTTGCGGACGACTGAAAAACGCTCATCTTAGTCCTGAAATGAAAAACCCAATTATCTTACCTCGAAATCACCGGCTCACAGAACTAATAATCAAGCATTCGCACGAGCTCACATTTCACGGAGGAGCTCGCATAACATTAGCATTTACTCGACAAAAATATTGGATACCGAGTGCTATCAGGACCACAAAAAAAATTCATTCACAAGTGTGTTACCTGTAAGAGACAGAAGCCAAGCATGCAAGCACAAATGATGGGAGAGTTACCGACATCAAGGGTGAATCCGTCACGTCCGTTCAAGCACACTGGCGTGGACTTCACTGGGCACGTCTTTTTGAAGGCCAACAAGGGCCGCGGTATAAAAACTACAAAAGGATATGTGGCAGTATTTGTGTGTATGGTTACAAAGGCTGTCCACTTAGAGCTGGTCTCTGATTTGTCAACATCATCGTTCATAGCGGCTCTACGCAGGATGGCCGCGCGAAGAGGAACGCCAACAAACATGTATTGCGACAATGGCAGCAATTTTGTTGGAACAAGCCGAGTACTACAACAAGAATACAAAGAAATTTTAGAAACATTTAATGTAGAGCTACATCAAGAGTTAGCTAATATGGAAATTAAGTTTCATTTCAACGCACCATCGTGGCCATCAGCGGGAGGTCTCTGGGAAGCTGCAGTGAAAAGTTTTAAATTTCATCTCAAAAGAGTCATAGGGCACCAAAAACTCACCTACGAAGAGTACACAACATTACTTACTCAGATCGAAGCGTGTCTGAACTCAAGGCCACTATGCGCCCTAACAGAAGACCCAGAAGATCTAGACTTCCTAACGCCGGCACATTTCCTTTCAAGTGGACCAGTTTTGACATTAGTAGAAACAGAGAGAGATTTAAGAACACGATGGCAATTGACTCAAAAAATCATGCACGATATTTGGAAGCGTTGGCAAACGGAATATCTCACTCAGCTGACATCAAGGTCAAAATGGAAACATTCAAAAAGTAATATCAAGATTAACGATGTAGTTCTCATACAAGAAGATAACCTCCCACCAGGCAAGTGGCTCATGGGAAGAGTAGTGGAACTACATCCAGGCCGTGATAATTTAGTTCGTGTTGTCACTCTCAAAACTAAAGGTGGCTTCATGAAACGCCCAATTATCAAGTTATCTATACTTACCAATCACGAAGATGACCCTGAAATCAAGTCAAAACGAACGGAACCTATTACACACGAAATCCTTTTTCACTTCATTGCTAATGACATTCCTTCTATTCATGTCTGTCTTAGCAAATTCTGAAGCCAACGTAAACATAAGCAAGTTCAGAGATAACCAAAGTTTATACTTCGACAAGGTCGCCGATATGCTATTGATCAAGGATGAATGGAAACTTATTGTATATTATCAAATGGAGCCTTATTGGCAAGGAAACAAGACGCTTGATACATATTTAAAAACACTCGCTACGACATGCAACAAAATACGAGAGCAAGCACATTGTGACGCGATACTACTCCAGTTACGTCACGACTACGCGGAACTACAATACTATAACCAGCTGCTACTGAGTCAGCATCTCGACCAGCGCCCGGCCAGACAACGGATACGCCGAGGTCTTATAAACGGCGTCGGCTATCTAGCGAATACACTGTTCGGTGTTCTAGATGAAAGATTCGCTGAACAATATAAGACCGACATAAAACTATTGCAAGAAAACCAAAAACATATTGTGAACCTTTGGAAAAATCAGACATCAGTTGTCGAATCTGAAAATAATTTATTGAGACAAACAGAGTATGTGATGGACCAACAGCGTAAAGTATTAACTCAACATATGAATATGCTAGAAAATGCCATGAAACAATTGAAAGATGAAACACAAGCAAATAGCTACGCTAATGACTTCGCAATTGGGTCCATAATAGCAAGTAACGTTCTAAGCAACTTAAAAGGTTTACAAAATACACTACTAGACACAGTGACCGACATTTATCAAGGACGGTTCAACTTACATTTGCTGACGCCGAACCAACTGACTGAAGAATTAAGTATTATAGCAAGCAAGTTACCTAAAGATGTGTCTCTTCCCATCGAAAATATTCATTCGGACCTTCGAAAATTGTATAACCTTATCAAGATCAAAACAAGGATGATGCAAGATTATCTTCTATTCGAGATTAAAATACCATTAATCAGCAGGGAGACTTATGAAATTTTGAAGATCATACCGATACCGAAACATCAAGACACCAAAGTCATCGAATTGGTTCCCGTATCAGATTATGTTGCAATGAACATCAAGAAAGATACTTTTATACCAATGAGTGAAATAGATGTCAGATCCTGTCATACAACAGAGGAAATGTATTTCTGCCATAGTATGAAACCAGAATATTTGATGAAAGCTGACAAAAACCTGTGTCAATTACAAAACAAGGAATGTGAAACTAAAATAAGAACGTGTAAAAATACATGGCAAATTAGCTATTCTATCAACACATATATCTACTCATGTTGCGAGCAATGTCAAGTAAGAACAATGTGTGGGAATCAAATGACCGCACATCAGCTGACTGGCGCAGGACTCGTAAGCGTAGGTCATGGATGTATAATCAAAACCGACGAATTCACCATTTATCCTCATAAACCTCATTCAAGCGAGGTTCGCATAACTCCAGATTTGTATACACCAAAAATTTCACCAATTAATCATTTGATCAACATAAGCATACCACATTTGAACATGACCAACACGTCACACATAGAATTCCAGTTAGAAGCTTCACTAATCGAAGACAAGATACGATATATGAAGAACAACAAGATTCTACTGGACAGCGTGTCTCATCATGATATACATCACTACGTCATGATATACTTCATAATCGGCGTAATGATTATTGTTGGAATGATCATCATCATCAGACGGATACGACACAGTCGTATGACAATGCATCCAAGTGCGGCAGAGCAAGCAATCGAGATGCGTGTACTGAGCGGACCTCCAGCCGCCCGCCCGCCGGCGGCCAGCGCGCGCGCCGGAGGCAGCGGGAGCCCGTCCTACGCAGCGGAGACACGGTCGCCTACCACCGGATTCGAAAACAAGTCTACGAGCCCCATTTTGCGTAAATTCAATGAGATGTTTAATAGCTCTGTATGAAATATTTAAATTTGTTTCTTATCATTTGTATTTTTATATAAATTTATATCTTAAGTTTTACAAAATTATCTTAATTACTTTCTCTGGCCCGGGAATATGTACGGTTCTAATTACCGCACATGACCCGCGTCAGCATATTCCGTTTAATAAATTAATATGAAATTATTGTATTCAGTTCACATTAGATCATGTTAGTGTGTACTCGTTAATATCAAGAAAATAAACAAGATCAAGTACTAAGAGTTGTCATTTACATCCGTAACATCAGCAAGTCATCAACAGATAGTACAGATCTACCAAGAGACTGTACACCATATTGCTCTTTATTATTGACACTTATTATACAAAACTACACAAATTATACGCAACAAGATCCACTCCGAAACAATATTACAATCACTGAAATAAAAATCACGTCCGCTGTAGTTGAATGCCGCCGAAAACTCCTGTAAAATTCTCCCGTGTAGTGAAGGCAAAGAGAACAAACTCCATACAGTCATGTCTTCGGTATTTTTTCTTCAGTATTTACATTGAAATGCAAGTGTAATGCATTTCAATCTCAAGAGATTACAGATTTCAATGCATCTTGGGAGAGTTTGGCGTCAAGCACTCGATGGCAGACACTGTGGTGCTACTTGTGTTTGGATGAGGTGGATTACCACGATAACAATCACACCACTCGACGCGTATTTCAATGATCGATTGTTGATGTCGGGCCGATTCCGTTGTCACAAACTAGACTAAACTATATTATATATCTGTCTCTCTCTAACATCAAGGATAAGACAAGGATAGAACGGAATCGGCCCTACCTACTGTCTGTATTCATGGCTGTAGACCTAGATTAATTTGTTTTTTTTTCGATAAAAAAAAACATTAAAAAAAATAACGTATATGTCATTTCGACATTTTGTCCCATATTGTATACTCTTTGTTTTGTCCTTGACCCTTGTCCTCCAAGCTCAGTCGACCGGATCGATACGAAGTTGTCATACTTGTCATAGAATTTATTTTAAATACAGTAATTTACAAATGTTGCTGCCGCGTCGGTCAATTGTGCGCGGCTTATCGGCATTCAGCAAACAATCGAACTGCCGATCACTTCACAAAACCCCGTTAGCCATGGCGCCCGTCAAGGTGAGCATACTTTATTTATTGTTTGTTTTGTTAATTATATAACTTGCTCCCTGATTGAGTGGCAAGCAATCCTTATTTTTAGGTTGGAGATCAACTTCCTGCCGGAGATTTGTATGAAGATTCACCGGCAAATAAAGTTAACATTTGCGATCTGACTGCTGGCAAAAAAGTAGTAATATTT
Organism: Parapoynx stratiotata; assembly: GCA_910589355.1. Lineage (NCBI taxonomy): Eukaryota > Metazoa > Arthropoda > Insecta > Lepidoptera > Crambidae > Parapoynx > Parapoynx stratiotata. The sequence goes on from OU342465.1 coordinate 788,906, forward strand.
GGCGTCCCTGGCGCCTTCACGCCGGGCTGCTCAAAGACGCACTTGCCGGGATACGTCCAGAATGCTGACAAGATGAAGGGTGAAGGCGTCGCTGAAATCGTGTGCGTGTCTGTCAATGACCCTTATGTGATGTCTGCATGGGGAATACAGCACAATACAAAAGGAAAAGTAAGTAAACAAGTGTACCCATATAAAAATTCTGTTTGTTCCTGATGTTTAATTTTAATCAATACTTAACTTTCGTTATGAACATTCTAGGTGTTTAAGTCTGAATTAATATTGATAAATATTTAATGAGTATCAACCGCAACTGACCTCCCACACAACAATTGTGACAGCATAATTTAATTAAGTAGCGAGGATGACCTTCAACCTATTAGATAGTTAGGTTGTTTTAAGAACTCAAGTATTTATTTAGTCTTAAATATTTTTGATAAGAGAACTATTTGATGCTCACTAATGATATTATTTATGACTTTTAATTAATGTATGTGTTAGTGTATAATAGTGGTATTTAAAGTAGTTTTCCATTTCTCATATATATTTTTATTAAATAAGTCATACAATTTGCAACAACCGTTTATTATTATATTATTGACCTATATTAAAAATTCATATAAATTAAAAAAATTGTATACAAATTTAAGTCTTTATCTTTGCAGTTTTATAACTTTAAAGTACAACTAATATTTATATTATTTCTTAATATTTTTGTAGTATAAAGTTTATTTAAATACATTTTTACATACCTATATTATAAAATAAGCTACATTGATTACTAAACAGTAGAATGTTAATTTAGGCTTATTAGTACCTGTATTTATCATCTTTTTTCTTTGTTAGGTGCGTATGCTTGCAGACCCCAATGGAGTGTTCATCAAAGCCCTGGATCTTGGGACCAACTTGCCGCCTCTAGGAGGATTTAGATCAAAGAGATTCTCTATGGTCATCAATAACAGCACAATTGAGGAATTAAATGTAGAACCAGATGGGACTGGACTTTCTTGCTCCCTGGCTGACAAATTAAAGATTAAAAAGTGAATTTGTAGGTTAAACAATACCAATAGTCTATTGTTAAGGGTTCCCTCGCATGTGATTGTTGTTCAGCTTTACACTGCTCATAGACTGTTGAAGCACTCCTTGTGATAATAAAATGAATCAATTACATGTATGTAATACAATTATACAATTGTAATAGTGTTTTATTCTATAAAAATAAATCCCTTTTTAATCAATTTCATATAAATAATGAAATTTTTATGCATTTGACTTGAAAAAATATTTGGAATAAGGTTGTCCTCTGATCATAAAACTCGTCTACAGAAAAGGACAGTCTTGGCCTTATTGATTGACTTGCCTAATATAATAAAATAAGAAGTACGATATGATATATAATTCGTTTTTAAGCTATTACATAGCTTCTATCGCGGGCCTTGAGCGCGGGGACCGAATCCAGAAATTTCGTAACGAAAAAACCTCACGCCAAGGGCGGATCCAGCTTTGGCGCCAGGAGGGGGTCACATAGTCGTGGTCAAGTCAAGAACTTATAATTTAATTTTGATAATAATAGATACAAGTAAAAAGTAGGTATTTTATTAATGTACGTAAGTACTGTACTTAAAAATATTTATTCTTTATTGAACACTTGAAAAAAAAAAACACATAATAACTTGTACATATACATACACGTACTAAGTACATATTGCAAGTGCGGCGCGGTAAAATTCAAATTTTCGATGCGTTCGTTCCCAAGCGTTTGCCACCATACAAAGTTATTATATTATATTAAATTAATTAAATATTGAAGGTATACATATACATGCTTCCAGGACTCATTATTGCGTTGTCATGGGAGATTTCAACGCCAGGCTAGGTAAACGCAGCGAAGATGAGCTGAAAGTGGGGCCATTTGGATTTGAAACCCGGAACTACCGTGGTCAAATGCTAGCCGACTACATGGAGAGGGAGGGACTCTACATGATGAACTCTTTTTTTACAAAACGGGAACTGCAACGAAAACGGGACCTGGAAAAATCCGGATGGTCGACTAAGACTCTGATGTCTCAGTGATCAATTCGTTAAACAAGGGAGCGATTAACCGAATGGTAAGAGGCACATTAAATCTGAACTTGAAATCTGAGAGGTATCGACTGATGAAGTCCACGCTCCGCCCTGAAGCCATCCAAATTCAGAACCCCGAACTTTCAAGTCGAACTGCAAAATCGCTTTGATTGCCTGGAGGACTGCACAGATGTGGACACATATAATGACAGGTTCGTGGAAACTGTCCGTACGGTGGGTGAAAAGATCTATAAGCCCAGTCGTACCAAAAGAGGAAAGAAAATCTTCGAGCCAACACTAAAGCTGATGGCGGAAAGATGATTAACGAGATGGTTCTCGGTCATCAGATGATACTCTCTTCTATGTCGGCAGCTCAACAAACAGATCTCGAAGTCACTGGCTCGCTCACTGACTCCAAAATTTTCGCAAGAGATCTGTGACTTGGACAGAGTCTGCTGACGAAGTTGAAGACAGAGGACGGCAGAACTATTGCATCCCGACCTGAGCTCTTGGCGGAGATTGAAAATTTCTATGGTCAGCTTTATGCGACATCGAGCACTCTTGTCACTCAGGCTACAGACCCTAAAGCCAAATTAACCCGACACTACACCGAAGACATCCCGGACGTCAGCCTGTTCGAGATTAGTTTGGCTCTCAAACAGCTTAAGAACAACAAGGCACCGGGTAATGATGGAATTACAGTAAAGCTTTTAAATGCCGGTGGAAGAGCGATCCTGAAAGCTCTTCAGACGCCAAATTTCAGAGGATCAATTTTAGGATAATTATAATTTATTTTGTTTTGACTTGTCAAAAATGTATTTGGTGATACCAATTTGATTAAATGACTTTGAGTTTGAGCTATTTAAATCCATCATACTCGAGAGAAAAACGCCAAAAGCATAGCATGTGGGCATGGTGTCACTGTTCTTCATTCTTGACGAAGGTGACAGGGCCCAATTGAAGAACTTCAGCTCCTTAGCCATGTTTACAATCTGTTTTCGAGAGTCCTAACGAATCATCTTGCGCGCAGGCTTGACGACTTCCAGCTTCCCGAACAAGCCGGATTCCGAAAAGGCTTAAGTACCATATACCACATAGATACGCTTCGGCAGGTTATACAGAAGACCGAAGAGTATTATCTGCCATTGTGCTTAGCTTTTGTGGACTATGAGAAAGCCTTCGATTCTGTCGAAACCTGGGCCGTGCTACAATCGCTCCAGAGGTGCCGAATAGACTATCGATACATCCAAGTGTTGTAGTCATTGTACGAAAACGCCACTATGTCTGTTCGTCTTCAGGACCAGAACTCAAAAACAATTCCACTCCAGCGAGATGTGAGACAAGGCGACATCATATCGCCGAAATTGGAGAACGTGTTTAAGCATCTGGAGTGGGAAGGACATGGCGTCAACATAAACGGTGTGTACATGACTCACCTTCGTTTTGCTGATGATATCGTGATCATGGCTGAGACCCTGGAAGACCAGGAGGTTCTACTCCTGTGAAGGTTGGAAGCTCTAGACTGGAAATTGTTGACGAGTATGTATACCTGGGTCAAGTAGTCCAACTAGGTAGGTCCAATTTCCAGAAAGAGGTCAATCGACGAATCCAACTCGGCTGGGCAGCGTACGAGAAGCTACGCAGCGTATTCTCGGCTCATCTACCGCAGTGTCTTAAGACTAAAGTCTTCTACTCGTGCGTGTTGCCAGTGATGACTTACGGTACTGAGACGTGGCCGCTTACAATGGGCCTCATAAGAAGGCTCAAGGTCACTCAAAGAACAATAGAGAGGGCTGTGATTGGAGTTTCTCTGCGTGATCGAATCAGAAACGAGGAGATTCGCAGGAGAACCAAGGTCACCGACATAGCCCACAAAATTGCGAACCTTAAGTGGCAGTGGGCAGGGCACATTGCTCGTAGAACTGACGGTCGTTGGTGCGGAAAGGTTCTCGAGTGGCGACCGCGTACTGGGAGGCGCAACGTAGGGAGGCCCCCAAAAAGGTGGACCGACGATCTGGTGAAGTTCGTAGGAAGTAGGGATGGTACGTATTTACGCGACCAGGTTTTAAAACCTGGTATTCACCTCCAAGTACGCGCACCAGGTACGAGTCTGAAATACTTGCAAGTCTTGAAAGTATTTTACTTGATCGCGCCCTCCGGGCTCGCGGGTCAACGCACCTCGCCATGAACGAGGTGCCGTTATTAAAAAATAGGCCTTAGTATAATAGAAATAATAATTAGGCCTTATTTCCAGCAATTAGAGTCTGATATTCTCGGACAACAAGTTGCATTGATTTATGCATGTGGCCGTATAAATCCACCCCGTGGCCGAAAGGATTTTGCGCCGCGGTCACATCTAGTAATTTCGGGTTCAAATCTTGGTTCAGCTGAAACTTTGTATGATGAATACAGACATTTTATCTTGTTTTTGTTTATCCTATAATTATTATGATTTATTTGTCATCTTGTACCAATCAAAAACACAAATTATGAAATTATATTATAGTAAAGGTACATGCAATATGAAGTTAATAATTATAATTCAATAAACAAGAAGTAAATTTTTAATTAACTATTGATATTACATATTGCCAATTATATGTTTTTTAAATTCATTTTAATATTAGCAAATTATGTATTATTCATAATAAACTGAAAACATATTGTTCGAGAAAAAATGCTTAATCAAAAAACATTCGTCTACACTTGGGATCGAACCCAGAATCTCTGAAGATTAGGGAGACGTCGTCGTACGTAGTCCAAGACGCACTCACGCACCCTGCGAGCCAAGTCTTTTATTGAAGTATTTTATACTTGTGTGCAATGCACGCCATAATACTTGCTGGTATTTTTCGGACGCACACGGCGCGGCCGCGTCGCGCCCCGTTCGCCCTGCGAGTCCAAAAACCAGGTATTTTGTACTTGTTAAAGGAGCTTCACGCCATTATACTCCTAATGGTGAAAGCAACACGAACGAATTATCTATGAAAGTATTTTTATTCTGGTATTTCATTAGAAATTCGTTCTCACGCTAATATAGTTAGGGTCTATTATATTATTGGCAAAAAAAACTTGAATGGCTTTTTCGAGTTTCAGATTAACATACAAAGTTTTCTACGACTTCGAACAGTGTTTAATAATTGTATTTGCTTCTTTTATTGTATTGTAGACTATGATTTGATTTTTATTACGTAATTGTATTATTGATGTTGACTTTGAAGCACTAACTAGTAGATTTACTTTTGTTTTTGTCTAAAATACTTTTAATTAATTATATCAAATTCTAAAAACAGTTCAAATTAAGATTTTTTTATTGTATTAATTACAAGTAAGTAGGTGACTTCATCTTCAAGAATATCTTAGTATGTACTTACTAAAGAGAACTTGTACCTATACGCCGGGAGGTTTCAGGGCGTCACCGTCCCCTCTAAAGGTTCGATTCCCGGTGGGGCCAAAAACTTTGTGTGATTAAGACATTAATTTTGTTTTTCTTTTTGTGTGTACTTTAACTGTTTTGTGCACATATGTGAATGTTGTGTTATTTTTGCATTAATTAATAAATTAAAGAATGAACTAACTTAACTTTTAGACAGTGGTAGGTAGGTATGTACATACATAGGCTTTGTGCGTTCGTTTGTCCCGTGTTTGTCCCACTCCGCCCGTTGCCTCACAATTACCAATATACATATTTCGTATGTACTTTTCTCATCTACCTACATTATATACAAATAGGTTCAATTTCTGCTTAATTCTAGTTCGATTACATGGGATGCTTTTTTCAAATATGTACCTCTTTGATTTAGGTTTTTTTTTTCGCTAAAACCTACCTATTATTTTATATCCAATTAGGCTAATAAAGACAATATAGAATTATTACAAAACAATGTCAAATAATCTGCTCGAATCGAAACCGTAACAATACAAAAACTATGCAAGGAGTTTTTAATGTGATCCTTAAAGTCTAGACACCAAGGTTTATATTATTTTATTACAAATAATATGTCTCCGCTCGATCGTTTCGTGAAATTGCACTGTCCTTGACCCCTGATTACTAAAGTCAAGATGCTTGAACACATTTCACGCCTTTTTTAAAGTATTCCTAATTCTCATCGGTAAGTTGTTCTCTCCCTAGAAGTAAGGGGTTCGATTCCTTGTGTGGCAAAATTTTTGTGTAATGAATTCAGGCATTTTTTCTTCTTTTTGTATGTACTATAATTATTATGCATGTTTTTTAATCAGAACACAAAATATTGAGAATCATAGTATTTTTTCATTTGAGTTTCAAATTATCTATATATTAATATAATAATTACAAATCATTCAACAAAAAGTAGAATTTTAATTACCTCGAAAAAGTAAAATTTTAATTATTTTATCGATACCGATCTAATTTTCGCAAAACCCCAAAACATCGGACGTATTCATATTCTAAAATATATTTTAAATAAAAAATATAATAAAAAAAATATTTGAAAAAATAATGGAGAAAGTGTTTATATTCATACATTTGTTCTCACCCGGATTCGATCCCGGAATCTCGAAAGCGCGAGTAGCGCGCGACTGCGAGTCGGGCGCCGAAAAACCAGGTATTTATACTTGTTGCAGGAGCTTCACACTATAATACTCCTAATGATGAAGGCCACACGGGCTAATTATCTATGAAAGTATTTTTTTATTCTGGTATTTCATTCGGAATTCGGTCTTACCCCAATATGATTAGGGTCTATTATTTTATTAGCAAAAAAAAAACTTAAATGGCTTGCTGGTATTTACGGATGCACGGCGCCACGCGCCCCGTTCGCCCTGCAAGACGAAAAACCAGGTATTTACTTGTTGCAGGAGCTTCACGCCATAATAGTCATAATTGTGAAGGCTATATGGACTAATTGTCTATAGAAGTATTTGTTATTCTGGTATTTCATTTGAAATTCGTTCTTACCACGATATAGTTAGGCTATGTTATTTTATTAGCAAAAAACTTGCATGGCTTGCTTGCTGGTATTTCGGATGGGATTTGGATTTATTTAATTATTGTGGATTTGTACGACTTCGATAAATGTTATAGTGTTTAATAAAAATAATAATTGTTTTTAATAACATATTTTGAAAATTGTTTGTTTATTGTTGTAATTTTTATTTTCATTTATTTTACAAAAGGTAAGATTTATAATTTTATTGTTGATGTGGAGCTATTAATTATCAATGCAATGATTTACCTACAATTTGTTTTTTTTTGTCTAAAATACATGTAAAATTATTTTACTCACATTTTTTCAAAAAAACTATGTATTTAATTTTATCAAAGTCTATAAAAGTATTTATTAAGTAATTTTTTTGAATTAGTTCGTTGATGTTTCACTAGATGCCGCCACGTGGTCTTTAATTCGCGCTAACGTTTGTTTTTCAATGTTGTCCTAATACTTAGAAGTATTTAAAAACCTGGTATTTGACCCTGGTATTGGTACATGGACGTACTTGAAAGACTTGGTATTCAATATTGGAAGTATGACCCATCGCTAGTAGGAAGTCGTTGGATGCATTGGGGGAGGCCTATGTCCAGCAATGGACGACAATAGGCTGATTGATTGATTGAAATATTGAAGGTATGTAATTACATAAAATCTGTATGGTACTTAACAAAATATATAAATAAAATCATGATGTTCAATTAGTGGTCCACCTAAGTCCCGGAATCGGCTCAGGGGGGGGTCATGACCCCCATGACCCCCCCCTTGGATCCGCCGTTGCCTCACGCTCCCCACTCCGATGCGCAAGGAGGTGTGGCTTGAAGGCCGTGCATGTTAAAACCCAAGGTGGTTACCAAAATGAAACACCGTGTCCAAGGCGAATACAAATTTTAATTAACATCGGTTTGACCATATAAGTCTATGAGAGTAAACAATAGTGCGTTTTAAAGGATAGGTGGCGCCATCTAGTGATACAACAAAGAACTAATTTTAACAAAGACGCCACTTTGGTTTTATTAATAAGCTAACTATTACACATTGTTTATTATGAGTTTTGTTATTTTATTAATTAGTTTATTAACATTTATTTTAGATAATTATTTTATGATTTAATTTACTTATAAGTGATCCGAACGAAATAATGTATATGCAAACTACCAACAGTTTATATAATATGTTTTCTTATCGGTCACCACGCTCAAAAAGTGTAACTTGAATTAATATCAAAGAAAAAGAAATACTGCATGAATAAAATAAATAAATAAAATTATAATTGCATAAGATGATACAAAATGCTATGCAATAGCTTTACCGCGGTAGTCCCCGAGTGCCACACACAGATTAGAGAGATATGTCGTGCCACACGTCTTTTTAATTTTCTATCACGCGTTATTGTATTCCATTATATTCTATAGTAATTTGAGGTTAATCGTGATGAAAACCCGATTATTAATTGTTTCTATTTAGAGCTTTACGCTATGTACCTACTAAAATAGTTAATAGAAAAGACATGCATTTTTATGTACGCTACGTACTTCTGTACTCTTCTCTTGTAAGATATAAATTAAGTTTTTGCTTAAATGTCAAAGAATTATCTGTGCCTACGTCACGATTATTGTAAACCTCAGAGTAAACAGAACTGGAGTAGCCATTAGTCAATTTCTCAAACATTTTTTTCTGCTATTTCTTGCGGGGGGTGAGGTTACCACTACACTCAAAGCCAGCACAACGCACAACGTTTTTACAAATGCACACATGCATAATTCGACACACAAATTTAAATTTCACGCACACACACGCTTAAAATAGTCACGTGGGGTGTGCGTTTTGACAACGTCACAGCCGCACTCCCCACGAGACTAGCGCTCGAAATTTGAAATCGTAGAATTCTAAAACAAGAAATAATGAAGTAGATAATCATGAAATCTTAAAAATTATAATTACAAATAAAAGGTGACACCATCTTTTAGCATACTCGATGTTTTCTATTTATTTTTACAACAAGAAACAGCACAGGCAGGCATTTTTGCGGGAGCTCTGTTCGCCGCAACGTTTACAAAGTTATGGCTGTGAAAATGGCGGCTCAACTAGTTTTATTAAACGTGCAAGCATCCGATGCTTGTGCATTTGGCAGAGGGGAATGTTAGACAAAGGCTACTCCAGTTCTGTTTACTCTGAGTTGTAAACTAATTCAATACGCATGCGTGACATAGCCGACAGTTATGCTTGTTTGGTTGCGACTGGCGTTTGACGGATTTTGACCATGCGTTGTAATTGTTTACATGAAGCGTTACTCAACTAATTTCACCAACATGGTAGATAGCGTTTTTGGCAGATGAAAAAAAAGGATTAATAAAACATTAAAATTGAATTTCTACAGCAATCCCTTATTTATATTTATCATACTTGGTATATTTCGGACCCTTGTACTAAATATTATGTGAATGACACATTATTTTCATTACTTTTGTTAAATGAGTCAACTAGCCTTATCAAAGATACATTCTTAGGAAATCAAAGCCACATTCTTAGGTAAGAAAAAGAAGTTCTTTTTCATAGGTAATAAATAGACATTTCTTTTTCCATTTTATAGCAGTAATCGTTCTGCTTCTGACAAATGAATGATGATCATAACGACCAATACACAAACTAAGAAGAGATACTAATGTGCCTCAGTAAGTGCAGATTGCATGCGATTGATCTTTACGATTTATCGTCACGATATATCGTAACATGTTTTTACCGTAATCAACAGAAGCTACAGTATTTTATTGCTTTTCCTTTCTCACAAATAAAGCATATATACAACAAGTCAGTGAAAAAAAAATATTAATCTAATAAATCTTAATATCGCAAACGCAAATAAAAGTATTTATTATAATAATATGCAGCTTTTCATCACATTCAGCGTAACGAAACGCAAAACGTCAATATCATGTTGACCCACAGATTACAGAGATATGTGTTGACCAAAACAATCACTTTGCAGTACTTGTTTATTTTTTAAATTGTAAAATTATTGCAAAAATGTTATGATTGTAGGCAATATGTATAATAAAATTCGTTATTTGGGGACAGCTTTAGTTTTATGTTCAGTGTTATATTTGGGAAGACTAGTGGTGACAGAGATATTTGAAGACGAAAGCGCTCTCGTGGACGAGTGGTTGGATCAGAATGATCTTGGCGAATATAAGAAGCTATTCAAAGAATATGGTGAGTTTAATACTAAAATCGTTTTATGATAACACCGCCAATGATTAGGAGAGATAGATTACGTTAGTGGAGTACAAAATGAGTGTCTACTTTTCGAGGTCGGATGTTTCATAGGTGATAATTAAAATATGGTCTCTTGCACGCATTTTGTTGATGGTAGCATTTAATTGCAGATACTTCACCTACTATTTAACGATACAAAAATTTTAAAACTCCTAAAATTCATAATACATAAAATTACACCTTTTTCCCAGTGGGGTAGGCAGAGCTTACAAGGCCCCACTTGCTAAGATCCTGGTAAATATTTTTCGCTTCCTCTACTCATTACTACCTTCATACATGCCCCTCAGTTTGAGGTGGATTTGATCTGGCCTCTTTTCAGAACGCCACCAATTTGGTCAAGGTACATTCACCTTGGCTGCCCACCTCCAAATTATCTCTCACCTCCAACTTGAGTCTGCTTATATCCATCCTCTCAACATGTCCAAACTAACTAAGTATCTCTTTCTCTATTTTTGTCACTCTTACACCACACCATTCTCTTATCTCACTATGTCTTGTCTTTCATTTATAGCCTTATTAATTAATTGAAGTTTTAATTTAATTACTAGGTAGACTAGGTTCTAACGTTGACTTTTTACATAGTCACAGGGACAAACAAATTCACTCATGTAAATCAAAAGCTGTCTTAATGTAGAAATAATTGCATAAGAATATTAATCATGTCAAAACTTTTATTTGAATAGTAATCTTTTCGTTTGCAAAGAATTCATCTTTATTTAATCTTTTGTATCACACCAGGAGGCAGCCACTGCTATGCTTGTAAATATATATTTTCTGTTTTTATAAAAAATGAAATTGAAATGAAATTAAATTCTTTATTTAATCATTTAGGTAACAAGTAGTTACACTTATGATGCGTCTAGTGTGACATAGTAAGTATTTTAAACAATGACTTAATTATGTAATTTTATCATTTTTATACCCTAAGAATTATTCTTTGGGATATTATTTTATTCTGAACTGACATTATTTGTAGTAAATTGTTTTAAGTTTAATTAATTTTTACTGAAAGGTATAACTACACTCCAGTTACAGCTAGTAAAAATTATTTCTTGTCTGTGACAAAGAGACCATTGTATGATGAATCCTTAATTTCCTTATTTATTTAAAATAAAATAACAAAATCACAAATGAATAAGTGCAGTTACTTCTATGATCATATTTATATCTTATCTGTCACTACAATATTTATAATGTTATTTTTAAATTCAGTTACAGATTTAAACAAATGAATTTGGCACAATATGTATGAAACGAAATAATAATCAACCAAACTAAAAAACAAATAACTAATGTTGTTTCCACATTCATCAAATTTAATAGGAATGTATATCAAATAGTAGGGTAGTTAAGAATATTTTATACCAGTTTCAATTATTATTTGATTAAGTCTGCCTGCTGTTATTATCCCATGAGTACGGGCGGGCGGCGCGGCCACCCTTGACGTCACCTTATCGGCCGCCCCTACCGACTCGCGCGGTGGGTGGTGGGGAGCCTCAGTCGCGACGCAGCCTCCGCGCCGCGTGCAAGTCTCTTCCGCTTATGCATATCTTCGCACATCACTAAACAAGATCGCTTTAATTCTCTTTGTGATAAAATACAACCTATATTCCTCGTATCCACCCAAAATCTTATCAATAATTAAAAATATACGAACTATTTATTGTTGGACAGAATGTATATAAGATTCCTTTGTGTTGGGCGTAAATAAGTTCACAATAGCGGTCTGATGTGTTGAACCTTTGTTTTGAAGAATTTGATGTTTCCCACGATTTAAATCGAAAATATTGCAAAAGTATTGGTACCGGGATGTGGCAGTTCGAAGATTCGGAGATATGCTCCATTGGCATGATACACCCGTCTCACAGCAGGCACTCGGGGCTGTCTGTGTTGTCAACTATATCGCAGTTCTCAGGTATCTGGTGAATTATTTTATTTATTGGAATATATAACATAATTTTTTCAAAACAGTATTGAATACCTAATTTTATCAACCCATTTGTAGTAGGTGAATTCATGATACGTTAACGTATTTTCAGACCACCTTTTCGTTGTTTTCTTGTTACCTGTTTTCTTACATAAATAAGAGTACATACATATTTGAAATACAATTTTTTTTGCCGGGTAGCAACTTGAAATTCTGGAAATGGTCTGTTCGGATGAAATGCTTATTTTTTCGGAGTAAAGTCGTCGTTTCGTTTTGTATATCACATTCACGTCCAACGCTTCTACCTACAACCAACTACTTATTTACATATAACTTATTTAACTTTTTCCATAAAAAGAAAAGGAAATAATATATTTTAACATTTGACGGGTAAGTCTCGTCCAGTTAACCCACAAACCCCAGCGAGCACGGTATTTCAGATTTCCAGATTCAAACTGTAGAGTCGTTTTTTGCCATGTTTGGCAAATAAGCATTGGGTGTAACTGTAATGCATGAGGAATAATGAAGAAAAAATTTTTCATTCTGATTTCGAAAAACCTTTATAAATGCAGGTACCTACCTACACACGCCTACCTACACACAGGTTTTCATCGAAATGTTGTTTTTGAATGAAACAAATTTTTTCCCTGTATGTACCTAAGTTCAGTCGAGGGAAGCTATGGGATTTAATTCTACTCTGTGCTATAAGAGAACTTTTCTTTATTACTGATTGTAACACTTTAATGAAATAAGTTCTTTCTTATTTCAAGGATTTATTTGACTGCTATTGGACACCATAGCAATAAAATAATTGTGGTGTCAGTCCTTCGTAACTGAACTAACAACGACATAGCTTAAAAAAAGCAATTGCAGCGGACAAGGAACATTGCTCGCAGAACTAACGGCCTTTGGGACAGCGTCATTGTAGCTATGAAAGCTAATAAGTCTATAACCTTTGGAGACAGACACAAAGGCCCCTTCTTCTTTTCGTGTCGATGGAACCTAAACGGTGTCTGCCCAAAACTCTGCCACAGAAATTGCACTGTCAGTGGCAATCATGAGATCCTCCCGCGTGCAGCTGGTGGGGCACGCGGGGCAGGATATTAGGTCTTCCATCGACTGTGGATACGCACCGCAACTGCACTCCAGATTAGTACCGTCTGAGAATAGGTCCCCGAGAATAGACTAGGGCCTCGATCGCGCTAATTACCAAACCAAATGTTAGTCGAAAACGTTATGGCCCAATTACACTGCACGAGGCGACACGAGGTAACGCGAGTACAAGAGCATGGATTGTAGTTGGGCCGTAACGTTTTCGACTGAGCTTTGGCTGTGGGGATTGAGCGATCGAGGCTCTGGCTTTTTTGGATAACAATCTTCGCCGTCGTATCGCACCCCTTAGAGACCGAATTCGAAAGCCACTAGGAATATTTAAGCAGGGGTAGCTGAGTTGGGACGGACGGGGTACTACTCGTTCGAGAGGTCGCAGGAGTCGCAGGATCCATCCCACGCCTGTACCACTGAGCTTGACTAAAGTTTAGTACAGTTGTTTGTGAACGTCGCTTGCCACAAATTGTGCCCGGTGGCGGGCTAGTGACCTGTTACATGGGGACTTAACATATCTGGCGAAATGTGAATGGTTCACTCCTTGGCCGACCCTTCGAAGAATGAGGCGTGATGATGGAGGAATTATGTTATGTTACATAACGCCAAGAACATACCGGGAGGTATTTCAAAGGCATACAATGATTACCTAAATCCTAAGTACCTAGTTATAAAGATTAATTATGCTTGCTTATCTATGCAGAAGGGAGCAAGAGACAATGGGTATTGGTCAGGGAACGATTGGTCAATTGAGTTTTGGGTATCATGATTGCAATATGAATGCGTGTTGATACCTACATCTATCTATTCTATACATATTATAAAACTGTAGAGGTCGAATGTCTGTATAAAAAAATGCTTAAAACCAAGTCAGGGGGATGTAAAAAGAGGGAAATACAAAAAAAAATTTTTTTTTAATTTTTTGTTTATCTGTCTGTTTGTACGGGCCAGGTACGGGCTAATCGCCGAAATGGCTGGACCGATTTCAATTAAATTTTGCATGGTGATACCTTATATCCCTGGTCAAGATGTTGATACTTTTTATTCGGGAAAATTAAAGGATTCTCGTGGGATAGTTCCAAAACCATAGTAACCGCGGACGAAGTCGCGGGCAACAGCTTGTGTAATTTAAATTAATAAGATTTGTGTATGGCTTCACATGATTTAAGTTCAATGGAATAAAACCGGTCAAAATGCGGGTCATACTTGTGCACACAGGGTTCTTACCATTATCTATAAATCAGGAGCATGCCATGTCACATTCCTATGATTTCAAGCCTATGAACTCAAGCACTAATTCTTTGCAGCAGAAATAGAAAAATTAAGTAGGAGGTGGCACGAGTATAAAGACCAAAGCGATGTAAGTAAAACATGGTAAAAACGAATTGTGTAGAATTAAAAAGGGAACTTTCAGGCATCCTGAAGTGCCTTAATTACTGGTCATAACTAGAATTGTGTGAGTGCAGCCAGAGTCAATTGGTCCATCCGCAATAGCGCGCTGGAGCTGCGCCAAGTAGCCACTGGTCTCTGAACGCTTTCACTTCTGGCGGTATTGAAAATTTTAATAATTTCGCCTTCATTTTCTTGTGTACAAAGCTGAATTCTCCCTTGAAGGAATTGTTATTGCCTACACAATTTGTTGAAATTTTAGCCAGAAAATGCTCTGTATTTTTTTATTTAATCCTTCTGGGTGTTATAAGCTCTATTAAGTTTGGTAAATTATGCTTGTTTGTAGGTATTTTACATCCTAATCAATATAAATTTAATTTCCTAGATAGGGTGGAAAATACATGATACAATTTTGAATGAGAAAATATTGATCTTCTTTTGCCAAAATATTAGGTCCTTACCTATGAAAGTGGTGTTGTGATTTTGGGGAATTCTGCATTTTCCATACTAAATTTTTTTCAGATTTCTTCACAACGATAAATCCAAAGATAATAATATTTGGCATCTATCATTAGACAAGCTTTAGTAATATGTGTAATATCACACTTCATAAAAATTATTTATCGTTTTTAAGTGAATGCAAATAAAATGATGTATTCGGGAGGCACTTAAAAAGAGTTGTCTCCGTGTCCAATTTTAACACAATCAAACTTACAACAAATTATCAAAACAAATCAAAAGAGCTCAAAAATATAGTCTATTTTTAGACGAGGTAATTATTTTTTAGGAATACTCTGAATCTTAATAGTTACAGACAAAATACTAAGAGAGAGAAAAAAACAAATTTCATAGGTAAGGACCCAATAGTTTGTTCTGCCTGCCTAAAGATATCACGTTTAAAACAATGCCTTTGATCACTAAGGTATTGAAATATTTTCAAAGAGAATTTGGAATTTAAAGCAATATCGGGGCGTGGGTTGGGGCGGCAAAGTTTTGGAAGCAACCGAAGTTGTAGGCCCAGATGTGGCGCGTATGACTTCATTTGAAATGGCTTTGCCACAAGCACATGTTATAGATTTTGATCTCAGTTTGCATATAAGGAATATGAAAAGGGAGCTCAGTGGCTTATGGATATTGAGAACAAAGCAACATTCGCCATGGATACACTTTGATCACAAAACTGTGATTGGTCTCGGTCACGATTGATATTGATCTTTTCTACCCACCAATCCACCTTGGGCCACAATCATCTTTTTATATGTTGTAAATATACATAATATGGATTAGGAACAACATTAATTTAAAAAAATCAAAAGTTACCAAACTACACCCGAGCTAACCCTTAAGTTTTTTGTACTTGAAGGTCTATGCGGTGACAATTCAAGTCAATCAAAAAAATCACAATGCATGATAAAATGCGGATTAAAATTTTTGTTTGACAAAGGAAAAATTTTAAATTTATTATCACAGATCACAGCCCTTTTGCCAGCTAAGAAAGAAAAGCTCATATGCTAGCCATGTCTTTTCTAGTCCAAGGCCACTTTTACATAATTACTGATTCTCGTTTCTTCAATGTGAAGAGTTCGTAATGCCTAATTTAAATCTTGAAATAAGGTATTAAACACGAAGACCACGTCATAAGGCGTTACATCACTTCATCCACAAAATAGACAATTTGTTCACGTGCTAGAAGTTTTGTTGTGTTGGAACATTTGTGTTCCAAATTCAAAAACATTATATCGCACTTTTAAAACATTTCTCTCGTAAGAACTTGACTACCCTTGGGTATTCGACTGTGAAATATGTCTCTGCAGATTTTTTCTTTGATCATAATGGTATGTATTGGACATATGAATAGTTTACGATAGGTCTAATAGGGCGCTTTTACATCAAAGGCACTTTTGGCTTTAGTGCGAACAAAGTCGGTAGGGTTCTCTAGTCAACAAGAAGCATTTATAGATTTGCCATCTGTGTCTGTAGCATCAGTCGATGACGCTTATTACATATTGGGATCTGTAATTTCGTATTATTGTTTGTGTTGATATACTTTTCTTAATTCTTACTTTACACTGATTACATATGTGGTCTTAATCATATGCCTATAACTCGCCATGTCAGCTGTAAACGATCTTGCTTACGATTACTATATTTTCATGGATTTATGTAAGCTAAATAAAAATCCTGTGGTTTTTCTGGGTAAATATCGGATCGTCTAATTTTTTGTACTTCTAATTGGCAATGGCACACAAACGGTTAGCCAAAAATTTTTCCTAATTTCACTTTTCATAAACGTGTTTGGTTTATTTCGCTTCGCCTAATATTTTATTGCCGTATGTTATTTACCGAACGCGACATTTGGCGGTACAATTCGCAATCCCTAAAATTTGTCAATTACTAAACATAAACTCGCACAAAATTAAAAATCAAAAAGTATTAAATAAATAAAACAAAATCAGTATATCCAGTAGTAATCTGCCAGGTTTGGCACTTCAAATAGTCAATATTGAATATATTTTAGATACAAACATTATTAATTTTCATTACCGCGAGCGCTTAAAGCAAGTACATCCACAGGGCTTGGCTTAGACTGTGGTTGTAATACAAGCGGCCGGATTCCGAGAGTAAGGCTTTTCCGAGAGTAAGGCATGAGCCACTTTTTTTTTTAATAATCACATAATTATTGTGTACTACAATTGTCAAACGCCTACTAATTTTATAAGGCAAAGTAACTTGTTTTTACATTAATAAAGAACTCGATACATGATATTGCATTTGTCCTTTTAATTGTAATTATTTATTAAAGATATTGCAATTCACGAAGGCGAATAAATCATTTGACTTTAGAATCTATCTTAAGCCGTTAAGATCGAAGCTACTCGTCATCATAAAATGCAATAACTATACACATACAGCATATTTTAGTAATAATAAAGTTACACTTTTAAAACAGCAACAAGGCATCGGCCTTGTAATTCGGTAGTTAAACCATAAGGTAGTCAATATTTTTTGACCTCGATTTTGCTTGTCATTTAATTCACTATAAATTAATTTGTACATACTACGTGATCTAGTACATCTTATGCTGGGTTACAGAAATTTGTGTAATACTCGTACAAATAAATAAGTATTAGCCAAGGCTTCTTATTTTGTTATCTTACACAAAAATGCAAAATTTCTCATAACCTAATTCTTTGATCCCTCTGAGTTTGATCCATGCCACGACTTATAAAAAGCCATCTTGTAGGTAGAGTTATTTTCTGACTTTTATAGGTTCTTCAGTCGCGGCTCCCTGATAGTAATCTTACGGTTGGCATAATTTTCAGAGATATAAGAGATCTTGAATAATCAGGTGTAAAATAACCCTTTTTGCCTTAGGCACATTCATAATAAACTGAAATGTTATACAAAACAAACTCGGTGATCCAAGCGTAGATTGATGTGATCAGGTATCGCTAAGATTTCTACTTAAATGTTTTTGTAGCTTTTTAGTTTCTAATTGATATTCGTTTAGTAACGTATGCCCATTTTTGCCACTCCACACATCCATCTCAACATTCGCATCTTTGCTGCGCGCACTTTCGAGTATGTACGTAACTAAATTGAATAAATAATGCGTCTGTGGCTCTAGGTGTCAGTAATGTGGGTAAGTGGGCTAGTGTTGTGGTGCATCAGCGCCCGGTCCACCTGTGGCCCGGTCAGTGTCCCACTTCCGCGCCCTACTTCGGACCCCGCCCGCAACAAGTGCCCTGTACTTATGTAACCACGATTTTTTCACTCAATTTTTACGACCTCTGTGGTCGAGTTGTCTGTCTCAATTCGTCGCCATCTCGTTAGAGGGTTCGACCACGCGTGTTCATCTAGTATCCGTAACACTAGCTGCATTATTTGCTTAATATGCAGCTAGTTGATAGATGTGAATGTCTGAACTGAAGATATTTATTTATTTATTATTTGATATACAGGTTTTATACAAGTTTTACAAGTTATAGTGTATAATATATCGCACACCCAGATCAACACTGCGCTATTTCAAAATAGCTCATTTTTCACAATTGACGAAAAACCGTTATCTCAAGCTACGTCACAGTTATCACAAATGTCTTAAACATTGCTTATGCAAAATACCATCCGCAACTGCATTTTATACTTCAGTCGATTCTAAACCCCATAGTTAAGCATAATTATGCATTTTTTGACTTAATCCACTGTTGAGCCAAAAATGATACAAAAAAGAAAAGATTATTTCGAGTTACGCGCTTTTTATTGATGAATTCTGAAATAATCCACTCTTATTCTACTGTTTTTTTACTAAGATGCAACGGACAATAACGATTTATTTATTTTGTGGTTAAAAATGGAACTATTAATAATGAAATACAACAGTTACACACTGTGTAACTGAAATCAGTAAGTAGTTAATATTTTAAATACAAGCAAGTACTGGCTTTGGACCCATAGTACTAAAAATCACACAAAATTATGTTATAAATACAACTTTAACAAATGGCTTCTTTACGACTCGTAACATAAAAACAAAATAAATATATTAATAAAATTCTTATTCAGAACATAATTAAACAAAACAGTAATAAAAAATTAATAACTTAGGTAGTACCATTAAATAATAATAATAAATATCCTCGGACATTCACACCTATCAAGTAGTCCCATTTTAAGCAACTAAATGCTGCTTGTGTTACGGATACTAGATAACGGACAAATATATTTAATAGATAAATACATAAAATTATTGAGAATATACATAATATAATAGATATATAATCAACATCCAAGACTGGAGAACAAATGTCTGAAAATTCTTTACCCAAACACTTGCCTCCACTGGGGATCGAACCCAGTACCTCTCGAGATTGCGACGCCTTGAGACCGGCGTACAGACCACTCGGCCACGGAGGTCGTCTTAAATTATTAAATAGGTATACTGTGTAGTATTACAATAATTTATGGCACATCACATCACATAAAACATAAAAACTAAGTAAGGTACTTTAGTTATTTTCAAGCGCCAGATAACTTATTAATTCTCTATAAACAAAACATAATCTTCATACAAGTTGGTAACAAACAATGTTCAACCCTATTTTTATCACTGTGGTGAGGTAAACTACATAGTCTCTTTGCTTCTCCAAATCACCCGATTGCCAAAAACTGTTTTGAAACACTCTTATCTAACCGTTTCGTCCATTTTAGTTTTACAGTTCAACCTGCATTTGTCAAAGAAACATACGCTATTCCTATATTCCGTAATGCCTTAGCAATCTGAGACTGCCAGTTAGCAGGGTTCCGTTTTCTCTTTCTACTTAACTTAGATTCTCTTGTTGATGGAGCAGTGTCGATGGTAGAACAAGGTGTGTTTGTTGGAGTACTAGTTGTTTGAGAAGAAGGACCCGGTCTATTAGATTCATCGTCAGACGAACTAGCTGAGCTGCTGGAGCTTGATAATAAAAGTGGAGCTTGACGAGAAGCTTGAGGAAGAATTAGAAGATGATCTTCCAGGGTATATTAGAGGCCGAGATCTTTGCTTAACAGGCACAGAAAAAGTAGGATCCGCATCCGAGTCATCTACACAATCTTCTACAGCACTATTTTTAGATGAAATAGGACCAGTTACCTGTTTGTCTGATACTTGATCGGATGTTGTTACTATTGCTAACCGCTCATCAGTTGATGCTGCCATGTACATATTTTTTTCCAGCCTATCTGATGTTATAACCGCCTCCTCTGTTGATGGTGCCATTGATATATTTTCTTCATGCATATCTGATGCCTGATCAGCTAATCCTATAAATGATGACGTCTCATCGGTAAATGCTATTCTCATTGCCCTTTGGAACAACTGGAGACCACGACCTTTCATCTTCTGCCAAAAATCATAACAAATAAAATAAATTCAACAATACTGAATTATTTAAAAAATATATATTAATCTGCTTGTATATAAAGAACTGTTTATATTGTAAATATTTTTCTTTTAATTTAACATGTAAGTAAAAACTCTGAGTATAAACAAATGTTTTTTATGATTATTTAACAAAAATAGGACATAATTTATATCTACTATTAATAGTGCATCATTTCAAAGATTTTCAACTTTTCGGAATAACACAAAATCATTTTGGAATAATACAAAAATTATACATACCTTCACCAAGAACAGGGTACTATTTCGAAATAGTGTCAAATAAGTCGTATAATCACAGTCAGTAATACCACCAACACTGTATTAAAACTAAATGATACACTGTAATTATATTGCTACATTTAACAACGCCGCATTATTATGAATTAATACACTGTTGCGTAAAGGATATGCGGGTAGTTCAACTGGACGACAAGTTGCAACTGGAAATAGATTCGTGTTCGCGGTGTGACTCTGACAGCGCGGTACCACCAATAGAGAGTTAGCGCGCCATCTAATGGTCATTTTTGTACTTATAAATATGCCTGTATTATTGGCATGTGCGGGATATTTTGGGCTATTAAAATTTATAAAAATGTCGATTTTGAGGTTTTTTGACATAATACAGTATTGTTCTGGGTGTGCGATATGTATAATTCTTAGGTTTAGTGATCGAAGCTCAGATCATTATAAGAGGTTGCAAAGTATGTCTTATGGTTTAGGTTTCAGTTCAGGCAGGGGTAGATTTTTGTGTGATTTTTGAAGCTAACGCGTTACTAACGTGTGAATCTATTATTATCATCAGCTCTCTTCCGTCCTGTTGCTGGGCATAGGCCATCCTATATGGAGAAACTCGGAATAGCGAGCCTAAAAGTGAAGTAGGTAATACACTTGCAATAACAAACAGGATCAACGACTTAACGTTTCTTCCAAGTCACGTGAAATTGGGATTGACAAATCTTGATCACCCATCCAGGATATGATCATAGCGAAGACTGCTTTGTTTTCTTAATTATCTACAAACCACCTCACCGAGGGTTCAACTATTTCTTAAAGGGGAATCCATCATTTTATCGCAATTCCTTTCAACGAATTTCATTCCCCATAAAACGATTCGCAGAACTTTTTTTTCAATATTTAACAAATCCTAGAATTTCGTTTCATCGCATTTTCATTTCATCGAATATTCATTATCTAGAAGCGCAGTTCATCGTTATTTCATTTCATATTTTATAAATTTTATCGATATAACGTTACATCGAAGTTTTGCTTCATCGTAAATTTCAGTTTGCAAAATTATTGAAACATCAATTTTTAAATCAATGTATAAACAAAACAAGTAACAATGGAAGTTCTGTGCGGGAAGTCTTTTTAGAGCATTATTTAAAAAAAATTAGGATGAATGAAAAAAAAGGATTTTGAAACGACTCAGTTTACCCCGACTCCACGTAGTGTTATCTGTCCTACCCCTAGAGTGCAATAAAAGCCGAAGCTGCGCTGGCGAGCGAAAACCCTCTGTAACGATAAGCTCGCCTGGGACCGCCGAAGCCCAGAAGCGCCGGAGCCGTAATCGAAACCACTATAATTTGAAGTGTTGTACCGCAACACAAATTATCGTCAACAGGCGAATGCATCGTGCGATGAAACGTTACTACGATAAAAAGTTGTTATGTGAAAAAGTATTATGGGTTCTGATACATATTAAATATAACCGCCTCTCTGGTCTAGTGGTTCACACAACCGGGTGTTGATCGGAAGGTCCGGGATCGATTCCCCACGAGGGCAGAAGTTATTCTGCTCGGTTTTATTGGTGGCAAGGCTTCTGAGCCCGCCTGGCTAGCTACCACCGTCTTACCTAAATTTGCCGCCATAATAACAATGTTGTAAGCATTGTTGTGTTCCGGCAGTCAGAGGTAAGATAGCCAGTTTCTCAGTTGTTGAGGATTAAAGATAAAACTCGCTTCCACCTTAGGCCTTATCGTCACTTACCATCAGGAGAGATGAAGGCCAAGAGCTTACCTGTCATATGTAAAAAAAAACACAAAAAAAAACATGTTTTTGCGAATGGTTTCTTCGTTAACTTAATTCTTTTATGAAATGTATGTGAGATGTACCGTTTTTCTGGGAAACAAAACAATTTAAAGGGACTATTTTAGGAAACGTCTTTCTATTATACTATAAAACAGTGATGAATAATTTTTCGATGAACTGAAATAAAAATGTATTAAAATTCGTGGAAATGTTTTCAATGAACTGAAATTCGATAAAAAAATTCTATTATTAAAGGGATAACTTATGCTCATTGTTAGTATAACTATGTTCAACAAACAAATAAGCAATATCTCCACATGGGCTTTATACGACTTTTCGAATTTATACCTTGGGCTTATGTGTAATCTTGTGATATATTAGCAGTGTATCCTGCTAATTAATCCGCGATGGACTCGGTAATATAAGCGTAGGTCGAAAGCTTTGACCTACTAACTAACCGAGATAGTTTAACCCGCATTGTAAAAACGTGTTTTACGCTCCATCTAACTTTCTTTAATGTCTTCTGATAGATAAGAATCTAACCTGTTAATTGTTCTTTAACTATAAAAGGTACTTACATACATATGAACACGCCTACAACACACTCATAGTTTGCCAGTAGTTTTGTTGGTCCTACGTAATGAAATGAAATGAAATGGAATGGAATGAAATGAAATGCTGTATTCAATCATTTAGGTAACAAGGAGTTACACTTATGACGCAATGGGCAAATATTGCCGATATTGGGCACTCTAGAAATTCTTTTACTACTCTATAATTCAAATCAAAATTCTAACAGTCTCGACAGATTTTATATACTTTTATATACTAAATAGAATCCCCGCAGTCCCAGCATAAATAATATCTATAATTAAAAAACTTTCGTGGACATTTCAAACCCATTTTGCTGAAAGCCATTAATAACGCAGAATCTCTGTGCCTTAGTTTAAACATGTTTGATAATGACTTATGTTTATATAGGATTCCCTGTTCTAACCTTAACACTGGACTTTACCTGCATTCCCGGACGCCCCGTTATCTGTACAATAGCGTTTCTACTTGGCAAGTTATAGAACCATAAATTGTTATTCGGATTTCCCGTTCCACGCTAACTATTTGTGTTTCAACTAAAGGAAATTCAGAAGCTTTGTTCGAGCAAAAGCACGTAAATCAAATCAGGGGCTTTTAAAGCGTATTGTGTAAATTGTTATTCAAATTCGGTACAAATTGCTAGGGTTGATGAATTAGTTTCACCTCCACCTGCTTATATTTGAATAGCCAATTAAATTTCTTGGAATGCAGCGACTGCTTGAATTGGCTGAAAACTTACAATTTGGAAGAGAAATGAAATTACCTACTGATTTTTCATAATATCTCGTGCTGTGTTATCATGAATGCAAAGTCAAAATCGCCATGTTGATGGTGCAACTATTTTATTTTATTGTTAACTTCTTAAAAAATTGTAAGGACAAAGTAGTGTTTTTAGTATTATACTATAAAAAACAATTCGCTACAATGCCAAAAAGGAAGTCAATCTTTCTACGACAGTGTGGTGGGGAAATTACCCCGAGAGAGAAACGTTTGTTTCTTGATTTGACCGTCATTGTGAGGATAGGAATCGACACTTTGACTGAGTGTTGGCCGAAGCCTGGGACACGGCCTCGAGGGCCGAGAATCGGACGCCGACGCTGGTGAGGACCAGGCGCCGGGGTGAACACGAGCGCTGGACAGGGCAGTGCGTCGAGTGTTCGGGGATGGGGCAAATTTACAGCTCTGCCCCCAAACTGTTCCACTGCGTAGAAACGGACTCCCCGATGTGTCCTTCAACGCGACCGTATATATACCGAGCGCCGGAGAAAACTTCGTCACCGCGATTCAGGACGACCCTTTTCGACTTCAACAAATGATAGGTAAGCATTGTTCGGTGACCGGTTTTTGTATTGCATTTTTGCGTTGCAATATTTTTATATTGGTATTGTCGCACCTTTTATTATTTGAATAGACGAACCACTTTGTTTATTTTTTTTTCATTTTCATTAAATTATTTTGAAAATCAACAGTTACAATATAACTATTTTTAATTTAAAATCCAATTAAATAAAAATGGTGTATGCACCAGTAGGCTAATTAATAATCAGAAGATCAACGATCGAGTGCGTCAATCAATACAAACTTACATAATTTCATACACCTTGTAACTTTATGGTAATATGAAAATATTATAATAATATACCCTGGTAAATAAAACTACTTTATTTAAAACTTAAATGCAGTTTATTGCAAGTATCGCTTGCTAAAACACTGCGCCCGGTGCATGGCGCACCCCTTGTAGATCGGGACTTGAATATTCGGGGAAATGTAGATGTCAGTTAATACCGTTATTTTTTTTATAAACATTCTGTTGTGCTATTCGGGGCGGAGACAGAACCAACAAATCAGATATAATTAAATACAGACGATCCGTTTTCAGTTATAGATGGTGTGTAAGTAACAAGATTTTGATTTATTAATTTTACGTAAACCATAAGCCAAAACTGATGGTGGTGAATGGTGTGAGAGTGAGATCTTAAACATATATTAGAAAATATATGATTGCAGTGGAAAGGCAGAGTAATATATTCCATTCCATGAGATTTCGGCACAATGCCAATGCAGTTAGGTAGGAACAAGAGATATGGCAACACTCGCAGTTCCGCGATACGATTTGTTCATTTAAAGTTGTGTGGCTTGACATTGGTTAAAACATACAATAGAAGGCACATACAACTATGTATTATGTAGAAACTTGGTATCTGTATTATAAGTTCATATGTAGTAACTTTTACAACTGGTTGTTCGCGGGTTTCAAGATAGTAGGTAGTAGTATCTCTGAGGTCCTTGGTTTGAGTCTCGGTATGTTTGTGTTATGTAAATAAAAAAATGTTTTAGGAGTTAATGTGTGTATGTTAATGTTAATGGAGTTTTATTTTTTATAATTTATATACTGTGTAATTATTATGTAATATTTATCAGTTTTAGGTTTGGATCGCGTGTGATCTATTATTTATATTTTAAATACAAATAACGTTTTGGTTTTCGTAACGTTTTCAATGTTTTTGCACACAAGTTCACAATAATAGGACGAACTTCGGCGAACGTTCAAATGTAGAGGGCTATTTGTCTACATTTGCCTTACTTCGTGTATCTTCGCCGCTTTGTGTAGCGACAAAGCGGCAAAAAATGTAGACGAATTAGCTCTCCACATCTGAACATTCTCCAAAGTTCATCCTAAGTTAAATTATTAGATATCTGAGGGTATAATTATATTTAAATTTCGATCATTCACGTTCAGTAGCGTGTCGTGGTCGTCGCTCGTGTCGTGTCAGCGAGCGGCCCGCATGGAGTAAGTTAGATTAAACCTTCGCGTGTCTGAAACTACGATTTAGCGTTCTTTGTTTAATTTTTTTGTTTGTACTTGTTTTTGTTGAAAAAGTTCAAAGCATTTGGTACTCTATTTAAAATGCTAGTGGTGATTGGTTTAGATTGTTCCTATTCTATTGCTAAGCCAAAAACTGACACGTCTCTTTTAGTATTTATTGATACTAAAAGTGACGTGTTGTCAGGGCTCCCCCGTTATGTCCGGAGTTAAGTCGTCTCCTTTGATGTCATCATAACGCTTTCTCTTGAGTATAGAGGGTAGATAACTTGGGGGTACCGCATGTAAGCATGTACTGCGACCGCTTACCATTAGGCCTTTCGTATGCTTATTTGCCACCATTATCTTATGAATATAAAATATATACTTATGTTTCCTAGCATATTATGCGCACTTCTTTGCAACTAAGGAACTATCTACATTGTCGTTAATTTCAAAGTTGTGACTACTAAATAGGTTATGTCATCTCTCTCAACTTTGGCGGGTCGTGTACACAGTGATGTATTATCGTCTGAAAAAATTGAATTACTTTTGTATCCTGTACCATTAAGCCTTTATAACATGAATTCTACTTTTATAAATCTTTCCGGGTAAAAAGTTTTTAATCTATAAATATAAAAATGAATTGCTCTTCGTTAGTCTCGCTTAAACTCGAGAACGGCTGAACGGATTTATCTTATCTTGGTCTTGAAATGTTCGTTGAGGTTTAAAAGGTGAGAAAATTCGATTAATTGCCGGGAAAACCCTTTTCTATTTCCCATACAAACGTTTTCTAAAGAAATGGAGAGCCAATTTTAATGTATTACCGCTGCATAAAGTTCAAATTGACGTGAGCGTTGGAAGATCTAATGTCGCGTTCCGAAAATCAACAAGAACGCGACAAAATTGCATATTCACAAAATACATAGTACATTAATAGTGGTAAACTTCAGTTGTTAATCTGTCAGTTTTTTTTTATAAAATTAATAAATCTTAAGTTTCGTCACAAATTTAATTTCTGAACGCAATCATAATTAACTCATTTAATCTAGATATAGTGTAGATATAATAATTATTTTGTATATATTTATTAAGATTGAAATATATTGTCTATTACACCTGAGATACAGGGGATCCTACTTCTGGTATTATATAAAGTTTTGTTTTTAGACTTAAGAAATATTTTGTTAATCATGCTTAATAATAAAGATTTATTTATTAGATAACAACCAACTAATATGTCAATCCATCCTGTCGCACATTTAAAAAATGTTTTTTTATTAAATACGGATTCGATTTGTTTGTTTTAAAATCATTTTATACAAAAGTTTACGTCTCTTATTTATCGATGAGGCAGTACGAAGTCTGACGGGTCAGCTAGTGTAGGATATTTTTGTATATTAAAATGGATATGAATAGATTATGTTGCTGTGCGCAAGTACGGTTTGCTTACGTAAGTATAAGAGTATGTCCTTGTGTCCGTTGTGTCCGATTTTTTAATCTCTTATTCCTCCGTGCTTTAGTTGGCATGTCGAGCCGTTGATTCCAATTGCAATTGTAAGTCAAAATTCCTACATAGATTTTGAACCTTCAATCGGTAAGCGGTCACAGCTAATACTCGGTACTCACAAGTTATCTACCCTCTAAACTCAAGAGAAAGCGTTATGTTGACAGCATAGGAGACGACATAACGCGCATGAGGTCTGGCGCCCTTCCACACCACAGTATCAAAGTCACCACCTTGAACCAAGTCGTATTATTGGTACTAAAAGTATCGTGTCAGAAATTATTTTTGGCTAAGCAATAGAATAGGAATAAAATAAATATAACCGGTCACCACAAGCATCAACAAAAACAAGTTCAAAGAAATTAAACGAAGAACACAAAAATTATGTATAGGTATTACAAATATATTTCTTTTCTGTCACCTGCCCCCGTCGTGAATTACATTGAACAACCTCGCTGATAACATAATAACGTCTGCATTCTACAAATAACAGAGTAAGTAATAGTGGATTCGAGACTATAATTTGTGCTGTGAGCTGTTCAGGCAAACAAACCAAGGTTAAGGTTTCAACGGTCTCTAAGCAACACGGTCACAACAAACCATCGTATTTATAATGAAGAACGTTACCAGCGAAATGCCGAGCTGTCACGCACGGAATGATTCTTCTTTTTGACAATGTATGAAATAAGTAATTCATTAAAAGTCCCACGGTGGGCGCCAAATTGTTTTAATGTTATATTTTTGCCAGTTGACTTCTCTGACTATCAATTAATTGCATTTTACTTTAATTTACGCATTATCAAGCATTAATGTTGTCTTTTGTTTATTTCTAGGTATATAAAACAAGAAATATTTTTTTTTTTTATTTGGTTTGTAACTTAGAAACACAAAGATACTCACATATATACATACTCGTATAGCTATCGCTGATGTTTCTTAAAATATTCCATTATGTTTTTTCATTCCACCGCGAAATTAATGTGTCATGCAGTAGGCGAATGCAGGTGATCATTTATGTCTACTTATCTTTAATGAGTTTTTTATCGTGGTAATCCACCTCATCCAAGTAGCACCACAGTGTCTGCCATCGATCGTTTGACGTCAAACTCTCCCAAGATGAATTGAAATGCATTACACTAGCATTTCAATGCAAACTACTGAAGAAATATATACTGAAGACTTGGCTGTATGGGCTCCGTTTCCTTTGCCTTCCCTACATGGGAGAATTTTACAAAAAAAAAAATAAAGAAAATAATCCGACTGAATCTAATTGCCCATAATATTGTGATCCAAATCTACATCTTGTTAGGTTTTTAAACATTTTCGTTCTAATATTCCCTTAGGTGTTGTGTTGTGTACATAAGTTGTAATTTTGCATTCCAAAGGTGCTCTGAATGTGGGCTCAAACTGTATAGAAAAATATTCTCAGTAGGCGGTGAATATTTCTGGAAATATAATAGTACCTTTATCATTATCTCAAGAGGTATCTAAGAAATATAACAGTACCCTAAATTATTAATTCTTGTGCCAGGTATCTCGACGCTGTCGGGTTGCGGGTCGCCAGAGCACCTGGACGGGCTGCCGGAACTGCCCGCGGCCGAGGAGCGGCGGCTGCGGCGCGCGGCGCACGTGCTGCAGCAGCGGCTCGTGCTGCGGCAGTGGCTGTCCACGCACAAGCTGCAGCACGCCTACACCAAGTAAGTAATGACTGACGAGATGCCGCGGCGCACGTGCTGTCAAGAACTATTCAAGAATGTTGGTTTGTTATTTATAATATTTTGAAATATTTATATAATTCAAAAAATGAAAGTAATAATAGGTCTTTAACTATGAAATGGCCGTTTTGTATGGAGATTTTGGGGAACTCTGGATTTTCCATACTAACATTTTTTCAGTTTTCTTCACAACGACAAATCCAAATCCAATCCATAATATTTGGCATATTTGGCATGTATCATTTAACAAGCTTTAGCAATATGTGTGATATCACACTTCATAAAAATTATTTATCGTTTTTAAGTGAATGCAAATAAAATGATGTATTCGGGAGGCACTTAAAAAGAGTTTTCCTCGTGTCCAATTTTAACACAATTACACTTACAACAAATTATCAAAACAAATCAAAAGAGCTCAAAAATATGGTATATTTTTAGAGGAGGTAATTATTTTTTAAGAATACTCTGAAACTAAATAGTTACAGACAAAATACTAAGGGTGAAAAAAAATGGCAATGTCATAGTTTAAGACCTATTATTTAATTTACTTAAGGAATCTATTTATTTATTTATTGATTTTTATCTCTACGATTATACTTAAGTCTATGGACGCGGAATAAGTAGAATTGAATATCTGTTGAATAGTGACTATTTGGAGGTGATAAAACCGGCCATTATGCACTGGCAGCGGGCTCAAAAATATAATTTAAGGCTATGTTTGAGACTGGAGCAGTAATACAATTTTTGTCCATTGGTCACAGGGGTATTCCAACACGCGTGACTTGTTATATTGGGCACACATAAAATATTTAGTAAGACCTTCATATAACGACGCGTTCGTGTCGTGTATAATTTTGAGCTCTATAAATATATATTGATTTCTATATCATTATAAACGTGTCTTTGATATTGATTTTTATATGAAGAATATATGAAAGCAATTGCTGAGTTGGGAGAACGTCACTATTCGCTTAAGAGGTCGTTGGTTCGATCTCGATTCTACTAATTTTAAAAATAGAACTTTAGTAACTACAGCTATATATGAAAATCGCTTGCCTTACTGTGCCCGGTGCATGGCAACATTTCGTCGACTCAGTGGGACCTTTGAACATACATATGATTTATTTTTTATTTTTTTATTTAATAAGAAACAAACAGTTACACATGTAATTTGATAAAATAAGTAATATACTTAAAACCCTATAGTTTCCTAAAATAAAATGGCAACTGATTTTTTTTTTTTCATCAACAAAAAAATAAACAACAACAGTTAATTTAAATAACCTTACATAGATTTTTTTTCATTTACGCATGTTTTCTCTTTTTTTTCTTATTTGATACAAAATGACTGAAATATAATACCATATTAATACATAGTATCATCAATTAATAACAACACAAACAATAAATAAATAAACAAAAAACAATGATTACACCCATATCACCGAAGGAGTAAGCAAGCAGAGGTCCAATACACCCCCATACTTTAGGACAAGCTTATTTATACATCTGTGGTATACTATCTATACATATAATAAAACTGTAGAGGTCGAATGTCTTAACAAAGAAAGCTCATAGAACAGTATTTTTGAAAGTACCTAAATAACTTTTCATGGCACTATTGTAAGTAGTTCTACCTTTTATAATAATCTTTGAGTTTTATGTTCAGTGATTTGTGATATTTCCAACATCATCCTGGGTTTATGTTACATGGGCTTCCTCGTCACAAGCTGTTACCACAATAGGCTCCCATCTGGCTCATATTCTGACTTGCAAAGATTCGCTATTTGATATTACTGTAGCGTCAAAGTATTCTCGATGTGTGTTAAATGACACTGTGACTTCAGTTACGTAAATGGGATGAATCAAACTGAGAGCTTTTGTGTAAAAGCTTTCAGAATTGTTAAGCTATGAAGCCGATTGCATCATATCTCCCGAGAATTTAATGCTAAGAGGATATGGATGATAATAGAATGAAAGTAAGCGCTAAATTAAATATATTAATCATGATATGAGAAAAAATGAGGTGGGTACTGATCTTATGAGTCACAAAAAAGAGAAAGAAGATAGGGAATTCACCACCAAGACCAAAAACGACGCCATTAAATATCTTTCTGTGAGAGTTCCGGTTTAACATTAAAAAGTTTGTGCATGTAGTTCTTCAGGAAAAGCTTAAAAAGTTTTGAACGGGGCAGCAACTTGCGAGTTACAATCCCACACACGACGCTATTCCGTTGATGTAAGTTTGCAGCAAAAATTATTAAAAACGAGCAAACCCTGCGTTTTATTAAAAACAGAAGCCAATATAAAACTCAATTAAGTCACCAGCCAGTAATAACGGCGATCCGTAAAATTAAGCTTTCGTTAATGGATCGTAAATAACAGCTTTCATTTGGAGGCTTTGCCCTATATCGCGGGCGCCACCTGCGAGCGCTCGGCCGGTGCATCAGATGAAATACTGGGCCCAATTATATTGTCAATAAATTTTTATAGGTCCTGTCGGAAAGCATAACCCAGAATATCCCATTTGATAGAAATATTGTGATATTGAGCTGAAGGGCTTAAAATTTTAAGCAATCTCAATTGTATCCTGACGAACACACACACTATTTAGTCTGTGTAATAATAGAATTAAAGCATTATTGAAGTCTTTCCCTAACACTCTCATTTTTGATTTCCTGATTATTATTCCCTGATTTCCGAATAGAAATAAAGTTTAAATCGATATTTTCTGCTGCGACTTTATATTTTATTTGATATTTGCTTAAGCAATTTCAGCGATTCAATAAGGAACGCATAAAGGAGTTATGGCAGAAATACAATCACGCTTCAGACTGTTAACGAAATCGCAAGCAGCTTTGGTATTCATTGCTTTGCCGGCGCTTATAACTGTTGTATTTAAATATTTATTTGGTAATTCAGCCGTCTGTAGACGTAGCATCTTTATAAGGTTTCAGCTTTTACAGAAGCATTTGCGAATAAGGGATATTGAATTTTTCAAAATTTGCAATATTGTATTAGGTACAATCTGTAAATTTTCCTCAATGAAAATTTCCACTTACGTTATATGATTGGAAATGAGTTTGATAAAGACGCTTTTATTTAACTTGACGATTCAGTTTTTCTGTATGACAATAATGTTAGAAAAGGATATTGAACTGAAATTATTGACCCAATAAAGCGAAACGCTTTATTGAATCAATAATTTCATTTCATAAAATAAAAAAAGTGAGAATCATGTTAAAGTTTCACTGTTTCCACCATCAACAGCGCAGTCATATACAGGCGCTCCCATGTTTAATAATCATTTAACTTCTGATCTAGTATTTTTAACCTAATCCCTCAATAGAACGGAGGTAGCACATTTTTCATTTATCTTCTGATAAGTATTTTTGGCCTAATAAATCAACACAAGGGAGGCATCACATTTTTCTGGAATAGTGCGCTAACAAGGTCTCATCTGTTGAACAAAGCCCGTCCATCAATAAGAGTTCACCTGCCGCGCATTGTCCCGGATCTGGGTCAACGAGGTTTGCGAGCCACCTCCGATATTATTTTGCATGAATTCAGCACACCTCAGATCCTTAGTAATATTGTTTATAATTGATGATGCTCCTAGGATATTTGTAGGAGCAGCTTTATATTGGGTCCTTATCTATGAAATTGTGTTTTTATTCTGTCCTAGCAATTTGTCCGTAACTATTAAGTTACAGAATATTCTTATAAAATAATTGCCTCTTCTAAAAATGGACCATATATTTGAGCTTGTATTATTTAATTTGATAATTTTTTGTAAGTTTAATTGTGTTAATGTATATATGTATATTTATTTATATGTATACTATGTATATTTGCAAAAATCTTAGAGAAAATAGTATACCAGCAAGTATATGCTGTACTAAAGCATGATTTCTCTGAATTTCAGCATGGATTTCTTAGTGGAAGATCCACCACAAGTAACCTCTTACTCTGTCATAACTATCTAACTGAGTACATGTCCTCTGGGGTTCAGGTGGATGTGGTGTACACGGACTACAGCAAGTGTTTCGATAGAATAGATCACAAATTACTCCTACACAAACTGGAAGCAATTGGCATACGAGGGGACCTTCTCCGGTGGTTCAGTTCTTATGTGGAAAACCGCTGTCAAACGGTTGTGTTAAATGTGTACACTTCATCTCCCCTGTTTATACCATCGGGGGTACCTCAGGGATCACTTCTTGGTCCGTTATTGTTTGTGATCTTTATAAATGATGTTTCGACATGCTTTTTACATAGTCAAATTCTGCTTTATGCTGATGACATGAAAATACTTTGTCCGATTAACACCGAATCAGATTGCATTAAACTCCAAGAAGGTATAAATAGGTTTCAAACATACTGTAGAATCAATAAACTAAATCTTAACAGCGCAAAATGCTATATATGTACATTTTCTAGACAACAAAATATTCTTAAATTTGACTATGTTATTGGTGATCAATCTTTGAAAAGGGTTACATCCATGAAGGATCTTGGAGTAATATTTGACTCGAAATTACTATTTGAAAATCACATTGACGCGATAGTGACCAGAGCTCGAAAAGCTCTTGGATTTGTCATACGCATGTCTGCCGAGTTCCGTGACATAAAAATTGTTAAAATACTATACTGTGCCTTCGTGCGTAGTCATCTAGAATATGCTTGTCAAGTATGGAACCCCCAATATAATGTATACATAAATAGAATCGAAGCTATACAAAGGACATTCTTACGTCATCTGCAATACAAATGTCGCAAATATCTTCAAGGTTACACACAACGATGCAGGCATTTTCATTTCTTACCCTTACATAAAAGAAGAGAAATGTCAGATATTGCTTTTCTTTTAAAAATATTTCAGGGGCATATTGACTCTACGGTTTTATTAAGACAGTTTAGTCTAAATGCACCCAAAAAGACAACTCGACACACGAACCTATTATATGTGCCTTTGGCTGAAACAAAATATAGATCAAACTCTTTTGTTATTCGAGCTCCTAAATTATTTAACCATGTTATTAAAGATATAGATGTAGACTTGTTTAACACTACAGTAAATAGATTTAAAAAAATGTACACGACTAGCTTCTTTGAGACTTAAAACGGATTCAATACCATGTAAAAATTGTTTCCTGAATTGTGAATTTTTTGTACGTTACTTGTATAACCACATGTGAAGACTTGTAATTGGCTTTATTTTATTTAAACTGTAATTAAATCAGTTAATGTTTCTAGCTGTAAGTTTTCCAAATAAATGTAAAATAAAATAAATAAAATTAGACACAAAGACAATAATTTTTAACTGCCTCCCGAATACATCATTTGATTTGCATTAACATAAAAACGATGAATAATATTTATCAAGCTTGTTCACACACATATTGCTAAAGCTCGTCTAATGATACATGCCAAATATTATTATCTCTGGATTTGTCGTTGTGAAGAAAACTGATAAAATGTTAGTATGTAAAATGCAGACATCCCTAAACTCTCCATACAAAACACCAATTTCATAGGTAAGGACCTAATATTATATTTATGTATTTGTGGATTACGTATTGTAACGTTATGTATTAATATGACAGTTTGGTTTCTTGCCAATCATGCTATATCTCCTATCGCAGGTGGGCTGAATGAGATTTTTAGGAGCTTCACCAAGCAGTAACTGCACTCAGCGTGACAGTTGTATGTACTCGTAGATAGATATCTTTATTTTATCCTCTAGTTTATATAGAGGATAAAATGGTGTGAAAATATTTATTTTCTAGCGTTGTCTTAAACCTGTTATTCTGATGGATTAATAGACATTAAGAAAATAATGTAAATCATTTTTAATAGGCGCTGACAATAATTATATGATGGGCTATTTAAAAAAGTGGTTCATGAGTTTTTTGCCGGGTTCTTCTCATGAAAAGCCTTACTCTTGGAATCCGGCCGATTGTATCCATTACAACCACATTCAAACCGCTGTGGTTGTACTTGCTGCAAGCGCTCGCGGTAAAACCTTAATATTATACTTTTTAATAAATTTTTATATTTTAAGATATCTAAAATGTTGACGATTTTAATTGCCATAGGTACGCCATTAGGCCATACGCCTATGAAAAAAAATTTTTGATTTTGATTTTATTGGTAACACTATTACACATTGGCATTATATACATTATTTTCTGCGTATTCAAAGGTGTACTCTTCTTGTACGTAGGTGAATTATGGCATTTTTAATATTTATAGATGTGTCGCTTGCTTTCTTGACATAGCGATAGGTACCAACTTCCATAGAAAAAAACATTATTTGTGTTTTTTTACTTATTAGAAAAAAAATATTGCTCCGTTAAAATAACATTAAATCAGATAATACATTAACAAAAAGCAAAGAGTTACCTTTACACGCAAATCTTCTAACTTCCTTTAAATGGGTAAAACAGATTTTTTTTGAATTTAAACATATTTTTTCGAAGTAAGCAAGAGCAATGTTTGAAATATCTTGCCTTAGAACCAACGAATTAGAAATTATAAAACACGTCATTTGAAAATATCTGTTGGGAGCTTTTCGTTAAAAACATTGTAGCCTAAGTCCCGTTCCATTACTATTATCTGCAAGCATATTTCGAGAATATCTAACCTGTTCGAAGCTGCAGATATGATTTCATGAACTGAATATCGCAACCTGTCACGTCCGCTCCCTAGTGGATATAAACGACCCTCGCTTCATTGATTCGGTAATACTGGTATACCTTTGTAAATTATTTTTGGTGAGAAATGAAAAGTCATGGATTGGTAGAGTAAAGATCAGTGTTGGCGGGCAGTACTTTAACGAGGCGCTACATCAGTATTAGCTACTCTTTGCTGTTATAGCGCTCTTCTCTGGCCATTTTCTCTTGGTTTTTGTTTTTAAAGTAACATTCTGTCTCTTTTTTGTCATTGGTTTTGGTCTCCAATTTTATTCCTATCAGAGTCAACGTCTGGAGCGGTTGGCTCGACGCAAATAATTATATAAATATTAAAAAAAAATACAAAATAAGTGACAATAATAAAATTATATAAACGAGTAATTAAAGTATAACGATAATTGTTCAAGTTTTAAATAACTGTACGAAGGCACTATTGTAAGTATTTTTGATATGTTTTATGTTCAGTGATTTGTGAAATTTACTAAATTGCCTTAAACTTATAAATATATATACCATTAAGTGACGATATCTCTGGGGTTTATTTATCTCTGGCATCCACCTCGTCACAGTACCATCAAAAAGCTCACGGCGTTGTGCAAGGAATCTTCGAAAAAGCAGAAGATTGTTTTCAATAAACCAAGTGCTTGAATAAGTTTTTTTGAATAGTTGACCAAATTCTACTAAAAGAAATCGAGTACGATGAAACTGTTTTTGCGTTCAGGGATAATTTGTGTCTTACAATGAGAACAAACTAAATTTTTCGTTGTCTTTGTGCAAGTTAGAGCTTTACAAACATATCCAGTGCTGCAATAATAATATATGAAACTATTTTGAATGCAAGTCGTGTCTCTGGGGAGGTTTGTAGTTGGAAGTTAAGCTACTATGCTTATTTTCCATTACTTGTGTTCTAATATTTTAATCATCTTATCTATGTCTGTTTAAATATTTAAACAGGTTCGTTATGTATGGTAGAGGGTCTAAAGCTTGTAAAAGGACGAGTAAACCATTTATCTTCAGAAGATTAGCTTAGCGGGGTCCACTTGGAACTTGGAGTGCTCCAAACATTTGACTGCTCCGTGTATTTAGGCTGTTTGCGATTAATCTTATAGAGAAGTTTGATTTATCAGACAGACTATACCTACACTTTTTTAGAACTCTTAATTCTGATTTCAGTTTACTAATATTTAAAAAGCTTTCACCAGTAACCGCTAACCATAAGGCTTAATTACCTATC
The DNA here is from genome assembly GCA_910589355.1 of Parapoynx stratiotata. Classification (NCBI taxonomy): domain Eukaryota; kingdom Metazoa; phylum Arthropoda; class Insecta; order Lepidoptera; family Crambidae; genus Parapoynx; species Parapoynx stratiotata. The sequence continues at coordinate 826,126 of OU342465.1, forward strand.
CAAAATACAATATCCAGTGTCTATACAAAAGGTTCTTATAAAAGAATTAGTTCCAGCAATTTAGACTAACTCAATAACTAAAGTCTGAGTCTAATTCTATTTTAAAACAAGGCTTACATCTCAATTACAGTAATTAAGTCTTATGGGGGCTGCCTAAATAGTTTACCTTCTCCCTTTGTCGGGTATACCGCAATTACCGCATAATTAATTAGTTACAGCACTGGTATAAAGAGCTCGACCGCTATATCTCGCACATTTATCTGATGCTTCAGGGAGGTCATCGCAGGCGTTAACGACGCCTTATCTCTTCTACTAACATAAATCAAAGCTATTGACGCGTTATTAATGTTACTATGCGCTATATTTAGCAATGAAGAGAAAATTTTTTAGTTAACTTTTTTAGGATGGGCTTTTTATCCGTAGTTTATTACCTCAATAGTTGAAATCTAGACCAACAGCGTCAATGAAAACGCCCAAATGTATGACGTCAGCTTAACAAATAGTTATATTTGCGATGAAATTTTGAAGCGATATAATATACATCAGCAGTGCCGCCAGTCGCCATTTTACTAATCCCAGCATCATGTTGTGGTTTATTTGTCTATGATTATTTAACTTTATTTACATTTGAAAATTTGACTATTGGACAAGCTGTCATATCACATCATACGTTTTCGTCATTGGTCCATATTTTAACCTACTGGTCAACCTGACCACGGATTATAAAATTGACTCTAAGCAATACTTAAATATTAAGCGTTAGTGCGGATTTTGAAACATATTTTCATTCAGAAAGTGTTTTAGGTACTCTTTAAATCATTATAGGACGGCTTGGGGCTCATTTATTTGCTTTTATGGAAAATTTATCTAATGGCCTGAAAATGTGATATTCAAAGGAAACTGTGTCTTCTAACAGAAATTCTTATTTATTTGTCTGACATCGACTGCCCCGTAGCGTTTTCATTCTAAGAATTCTCTTCAGCTGTATAACGAGTAGTATAAAGTTAAGCTTAATAGCTTTTTAGGCTTATAAAGAGTTATTTGCCTTCCCAGTTACTTCTAAATGTAATAAATAAACTTTAATTTGGTTTTCAAATTGCTATTCAATCGCCCATTAAAAGTAATTTAAATATTAATAATAAATTGGCGACCTTCGTGGTCGAGTGGTCTGTACGCCGGTCTCAAGGCGTCGCTATCTTGAGAGGGCCTGGGTTCGATCCCCAGTGGAGACAAGGGTTTGGGTGATGAATTTTCAGTCATTTGTTCTCCATATTACTACAAGCAGCATTTAGTTGTAAAATTTGACTTAAAATGGGACTAGTTGATAGGTGTGAATGTCTGGGGATATTTATTTATTAATTAATTATTTTTCCTTACGTTGGTGTGTTATGTAATGGGCCTTAGTTGCTTAACAGATTAACGAAAAAATAGAGAAAAAGATTCCTAAGAGCGTGCGAAATTCATACCTATTTTGATAGGGTTAGCACTTGGCAAACGTGTCATTTTGTCGAAACAAAAAATTAGGACCATTTATAAGTTCGCCATCTGGACACGCCAAGATTCATGTCCATTGGATGACGGTTATATACCCTTTACACAATTGTCATATAAGTCACAGAAGAAGTTGGCTCTACCGGGATTCAAACCTGCAACATTTGGATAATGGCGACGCCATAAAACCGACACTCGGCCACGAAGTTCGTCAAGAATATTGTTACAAAAGTGTGGGTAGTGTGAGAATGGTTGATATAATGCCTTATGAGCACTTGACTTGACTGAAGGTAGATATGTTACGCCAAAAAAGCAGAAATACACATGATAATCCTTCTTGAAATCCTCAGATTTAATAGGTTAGAACCTGTGATACGAAAATCAAACAGCAAAATATTTGAAGATTTCTCAAATTATTTACGTGATTAAATTAACTATTACTCGCGGAAAATGGTTTATTCGAACGTTCATCTTAAATAGGCATAATCTGTTAGTATTTAATTTATTTACCTATTAGACTCCTTGGGGTACTGAAATATAAAATATATATTTTTGCTTGTGTTACATAAATACAGTAAACCACATATTTTACACTTTACGTAAGATAAATGAACGAGCGATCTACAAGGAACAAAACTAGCGAGCGTTGTGTAATCCCTTAGTTTGTGCAACACGCGAGCAAACGGAAACCGGTTCTATCCAGTTTCGACGTGTACGAGACGCAGCGGCTGGTTGAAACGCATACCTAGCCTTACGGTATAATGTATGGAGCTGTGGTCCTGTTACTCTGTGCTTTAACATAGCTTAGAGATGACACACAAAAAGGCATAGGAAAGTACTTAATTATCCCTTACACGACTTAATGATGTCATAATCTAGGACATTCGTGTCCCTTTCACCCGCGTATAGGTCTCCTATCCGGCTCATTTCCTCCAGTCAGCTATCAGACCCGGAAAGCATGAGGTCGCATGAATAATTCCCCGAGCGCTCGCTTAGGGCTTTTACACATAATGTTATTTTACGCGATGGTGATTATGATTAGTGTAAGGTAGCAGCCTGCAGCCTCGCCCGTTCTTAGATTGGGGCCTATCAAAAGCAACATATCGGTCCCGCCTCTATCCCCGAAGGAGTAAGATTATAATAAATAATCCACCCCTTCAGCGTTCTTGTCAACAACTGTCGGTTAACGAAATCGAAAGGTAAAGTCAAGTTCAATCTTGCTTTGATTCGCCAATTAAAAGGCAGGTATAATGATTTCGCAATTGAAGACAATGCAGAAGTTTTTGATACACTCGCGTTTTCTTTGCGTATATTACGGCTCAATACAATGTCATTAACTTGCTTTGGTGGCGCGTTTTAGTGGCGTTCTACGGGCTTTTAAATCGTGGTATGTAAAGGCCCTTATAAAGGCTAAAGTGCGCAGTTACTGGCAATCTGGGTAACTGCGGGGCTAATGGGCCGATGCCGGAGACTCGCGCAAATTACCACGGCTTTTTGATGACTTATACTTGCATTTCATTGAGCTAATTCTGTTTTGCTTCATTTTAAATTCTAGCAAAAGGTCGCATTGTTATGGTGTGCCTTAATATGTGGAATATTGTTTATTATTAGATATCCATTTACTGAATTTTAGTGTATGTGTTACTGTAAAAGCTCGTACCATTCAATAATAGACCCAGCTGACGAATTGAAGACGGAGGATGGCAGAGCTATTTCATCCCGAAACAAGCTCGTTTCGGGATGCAATAGAGATTAAGAAATTCTATGGACAGCTTTACGCAACACCTCTCAAACAGATTAAGAAAAACGAGGCACCGGGTAATAGATTTACAGTAGAGCTTTAAAAGCCGGTGGAAGAGCGGTCCTGAAAGCTCTCCAGAGGCTATTTAACTACATCATACTCGAGGGCAAAACGCCGAATGCATGTTATGGGGGCGTGGTGTCACTGTTCTATATGATATCGTGGTCATGGCTGAGACCCTGGAAGACATTGGCACAATGCTCGATGACCTATGTAGACCTTTTCAACAAGTGAGCCTGAAAATTAACATGCACAAGACAAGTGCATATCAAATTCCCTTGTTGGTCCCATATCTGTGAAGGTTGGAGGAACTACACTGGAAATTTTTGACGAGTATGTATACCTGAGACAAGTAGTCCAACTAGGTAGGTCCAATTTCCAGAAAGAGGTTAGTTGACGTATCCAACTCGGCTGGGCAGCGCAGCGTTCGGAAATAAAGAAAGAAAGAAAAAAAAACATTTATTGACCACAGGCACAAAGAAAAGCAGGCAAAGCTTTTCGTACGCTCTACCGTAGTCTGCAAGTCTACAATTCGTTCGTGATGCCAGTGACTACTTGCGGTACTGAAACGGTCGCTTATAAGGGCCCCCATAAGAAAGCTCGAGGTCACTGAAAGGGCAATGGAGAGGGCTATGCTTGGAGTTTCTCTGCGTGATCGAATTGGAAATGTGGAGAACAAAGATCACCGTTTGACATAGCCCACAGAATTTCAAACCTCAAGTGGCAGTGGGATCACATTGCCCGTAGAACTGTCAGCCGTTGGGGCGGAATGGTTCTCGAGTGGCGACCACGGACTGGGAGACGTAACATAGGAAGGCCCCCAACAAGCAAAAGGAAGTCGCTGGATGCGAGCTGTGCAGGATCGATCGTTGTAGAGATCAATGAGGGAGGCCTATGTCCAGCAGTCGATGTCTATAGGCTAATAGATGGTTGTATCACTCCCCGTTATCGGACCAAAACTTATCTTATGTTTTTTGTTTTTTATTATGGTGACGTTGACGTTGTAGGGGGCAAGAATTTTGTACTTTATGATGGATGCCAAACTCCCATTCAATAGCATGAGGCAATGTTCTGTCTCGATCAGTAGGTGTTCCGTCTCATTCTATCACATTAATGAATGAGTTTGGCATTTCGTAGTAAAGCTTTCTATTACTACTAATGACGTCACACAATAATACACACAAATTTCTCAAACAAATACTCTTATTTAATATGTGATTTTTGACTCACCTGTGAAATGATAAAGGTACATCCAGGATATCACTCACTTACACAACATAAAACAACGCACGTCATCACCAGTTTTATAATTTTTTATTTAAAATATTGAATTACAAAAATTTGTAAAAAATTTCAGTGTAGGTGTCAAAATGCGGTAAATATGACAGGTGAAACAGAAACCATGGATAGAAAGAGAACAGGATATCCCACAGTTAGCCTTCATTCATAAATAGTGAAAGAATGGAAGGGAACACCTACTGATCGAGACAGAACATTGCCTCATGCTTTGGGAGTTTGGCATCCATATAGAGTATAAGATTCTTGGTAGGGGGTCTCTCTCTCTCTCTTTGGTCTCTTCTCTGATATTTGGTTCTCTGATTTCTGGATCTACTGAACCGATTAGAAACATTTTGTCACGCTTGGGAAGCTTCACTTTCCCTTACTGACATAAGTTTTATTATATTTTCGAACCGATTAGGGATCTTTACCAAAACTTCAATAATGTAACCCAGGGTGTAAAAAAATACCAATTATCTCCCCATCGCGTGCGCTGCAAACACTTGATGATAGAATAAAAATAATGGACTACAACATTGTCGAAAAAATAATTATTTACAAAAAATGTACAAACTATTATAGCTTAGCCACAATAAGTGTTTTTTTTTTTTTACTATTCAATTAAAATTTCGCCGCTAGAAAAGGCCTTTTATTTGTATCTTGGTGCATCCTTATCAAAATAAATGATTTAATGTTTAAGACTGGTTTAATACTTTTAATAACTTTTTGAATTATTTAATTTGGACATCCCGTTCAAAAATATCTTGACTTAAATGGAAAATCTAAACTAAGGTCCGTAAGCAGAGATCTACGCTTGAGTTTGGTTCTGTAATACGGGCCTAAATGTCAGTTGTTGTGACGTCACAGCTGTCTCGGCGGCCTCACGGTGAACTTCGCTAGTAATTTGGTCATAACTTCGTCAATTTTGGTCGTAGAAAAATAATTTTTGCACAGTGTGTTAAGGATTTCGTAGCTCTATAAATCTGCATTCTCAGTAAAAAAACGTTACGGGTACTTATTGGGCCTGTTTAGTTGTAAAATTTGTATTACGGCCCGTATTGTCCCGTATATTCTTCACGAGCTTCTCAATATAGGAATACCCGTGCCCTGCCGTGGGACGTATATAAACTTTCTGTTTCGTATTAGGTAATTATGACGTATTAATATTTATCTTGTTAAACCCAATCTAAGTCACTGCGTCTTTAGTCATCTACTTGTTTTTAATTGTGTTTGTTGTAATGTTTTAGTCTCCAAATTAATCGGAATCATTAAAAGAACATAGTGGCGTAGAACAAACTCAAGAATTTTCAGCAAATTAATTGAATCGCTTCCTCCAGCTCGTAGTCAATCAGATTTTGTGTGCGACCGCCGACCAGCTAATGTTCTAACTAAGTGCGGTATCGAAAGGTATATCTAATATCGAAACGTATATCTAATTATCGAATACACTAGTACTTTATAGTCATTAGGCTCTCTCAATAATTATTTATTGCTCCTGAATTCTGAACTGCAATTATGTGCAATATTTTTGTTATCAAAATTTTTGGTATCGTGAAGGGCGGGTAGATGCTAGACCCTCACTTCTGCTAATACGTTGAGTCTCTACGCAAGAAAGGACGAGCTTATTCCTTTGCACTAGGCATATAATACGGCAACTGATATTTGGCAATGCTACTCTCTCAAACTTATTAAAATTTTATCTTTAAATTTATTAATGTTTAATAATATTTGTTAAAAAATATTAAATTTTACCTGCTGTGTCTCTTCTGTTTATGTTTGCTGTGATGTTCTTCTTTTTCATTATGTTTTATCCCTAATCAGTTATCATATCACACAATCTTTTTTTTCATATTATTTTTCTTCCCAATATTCACAATTATCTTTGTGGGTTTTGAATCGGCAACCTTAGATACAAATCCAGTAGTCCACTGTGTAACTAACACATAAACTTTGGGAAGAGTAGTCACTTAACATTGAGTGGGTAGTCTGTTTGCAACTATAACATTAGTGACAATGAAAAAGTTATTACAGTGACAGTTAAGTAGGTCAAGTAAATGTGGAGTGCTGATGTGATCGCCTCGATCTTTGAGGCTGTCACGCCAGTAAGCATTTGGCAAAGGGAGCAGATCCTGCGATGCCAAATGGGACTCTGCGATCTTGTGTGTCTGGTCGTTCCTAATCTTGAAATTCACTTCAAGATTACAAAACTTCATAATGAAGTCATCGCCTGTGCATACGTACTTGTTTACCTTATTTATCAAGTAATATATTACATGTCTATAACAAACGTTTACAGAAACAACGTTATAGTTCGCCACGAAAACGAACCCAAAAAGGACCTTGAAAGTCTACAGAAAAAGCAATATAATATGAAATACGAGCCTATATTTTCAGTTAACCACAATACTGTAACATTAGGGTGTTTCGGGGCTCATTTATCAAGAGCCATGACAGGCGGCCATTGCCGGGCCACCCTTGCACCTGACCCTGAAAGGCTATCTGACGTCAGAGGCATTGCGTGAGGTAAGGGATGATGGGGCTACAGCTAGAGGAAGGGTTGGGGCTATTTATGTTTATTATATCAAAGTTGTTGCTTTTGGCGGTCTGTTTTTTCATCGTGGGCCTGTTGATGAAAAAGTAACTCGGTTAAAAATAATGTTTGAAAACATAGAATATTGGAGATGCCTACATAATTTTTATTTATTGTAACTGCTAATGGGGTTGTAGCATTTGTTGTGAAAATCGCCATGAAATATTTTGATAGCGAGTATAGCGACAGTGTAAATTCATATTCTACTGGTTATTGAAAGGGAAGTAATTAATTGGGCAGCTTATTAATTATTTGGTCAGCAACAAAAAGGTCAGCCGAAAAATTTGGGCCGCAAACAAATATTTTGTAACAAGCAATAGAATGATTTTGGACGGCAAACTAATTATTTAGTTGGCAAAATAATTATCTGGGCCGCAGAATAATTATTTGGCCAGCAGAATAATTATTTGAGCAGCAATATAATTATTTGAGCTGGAATTTTGTAATGCCACCTGAAGGGAAAGAGAATACTGTAGATAGAAAATTTTACTGAAAGGAAACATTCCTTTATTTTTAAAAAGATAGAAAACTGCATTCAAAGATTTTCGAAAAATCGTTTGTCACGCCCGGTAATCGAAATAACAAAAATCTGTAAAAAATACATTATTGCATTTATAATTTTATTGCATCGATCTTTAGGGACTAGGGTCAATTATAGAGACAAAATCTCTCCAACAAACTTGATAAATTAAATGAAAGGAAGCCATGAAACCCTTCATTATTTTATTTATTTACAAAAAATGGTAATTTAACTAATTAGTTGCTCGAAATAGTTGCATCAATTCCTAAGAAATGTATTCCGATAGATATTAATTAGGTAAAGGATATTTTTTATGTTTATACTTGAGGTCATCATGAATGAATGAATACATTAGAGGAAGTTTGAAAGTAGCGCCAGTGACAGAAAAGATTAGGAGCAATAGGTTAGCGTGGTATGGACATGTGATGAGGAGGGATGAATGTCACATTACAAGAAGGATGCTGAGCATGGATGTGGACGGACCTAGAGTTAGAGGAAGACCAAAGAAGCGATGGATTGAATGCGTGAAGAATGATATGAGGATAAAAGTAGTGGATGCTGAGCTGACGAGTGACAGAGGAGAATGGAAGAAGAAGACATGTTGTGCCGACCCCACCTAGAGTGGGAAAAGGGCAAGAAGAAGAAGAAGAAGAGACTTGAGGTCATCAAAACATTTATTAAACAATTTGGCAGCAGAGAAAACATTTGCATTGCTGCCCCATTTATTATTTTGCTGACAATTTAGATATATCTGCTGCCCATAAATTCTTGACCAATTAGTTATTTTGCTGACCAATTTAGAAATATTTACTGCCCATAAGTTGCTGACCAATTTGTTATTTTAGCCGATTAATTGTATTTTTTTGCTGACCAAAATTCGAATATTTTGCTTACCGTTTAAATAAAAACCCTTATTTAGGCATTTAGGCACTGAGCGTTTACGTTGGGAACAGTACACTAATGTCATATGTTATCAACATAGCGCTTTATATTGATGTTTATAAGGGTAGGGAATGGCTACTGAACCGTAAACCTTTCAAGTATACGTTTGTTTTATACATAATATAATAGTGACCATGAAGTAATGAGTAAATCGAATACTTTCAGATTGTTGAGCCTGGACGTATCGTCTCTAGAAGATGTATACTGGCTCGAAGACTCGACGGCGCGTCATGTGCTGGAGTCGAAGGACTTCAACGCGTGGACGGCAGCGCGCCAGAGCCTGCCCACAGGCAAGGAAACGCTGCAAACGCTCAAGGCCGACTTGTGGAGCACCGTCGTCAAGAACAGCAAGCACCAAGATGCCTGGACTTGGGGTGAGTGTACACGTGTCATGTGTGTGCTTGGTCGACGCGTGGACGCAGCGCCAGAGCCCGCCCACAGGCAAGGTGACGCTTCAGACGCTCAAGGCCGACCCGTGGAGCACCGTTGTCAAGAACAGCAAACACCAGGACGCCTGGACTTGGGGTGAGTTAACACTTGGAAGCCTGTGTTAAGTGTGAAACTCCGTTTGTATCATAGATATATTTGTATATCTATGTATTCTGACTCGAAAATGTTATTTAATTTTTGTTAAATTATAAATTGGTGTTATTAAAATTTTCACGATAAATCTTGAGAGATACATAGATTTTTGGAAAATGTTAAGCTTTTTGAAGAAAGCTTTTTGAAGAATTTGGTTAAAATTACTAATATCACAGGAACGCAAAATGTAGCTCATTTTAAAATTATTATTTTAAAGCATCTTGCTTTAGTGTTCGAGCTTAATTCAAATGGTATTATGTTACCACAATATTGTTACAAAATTGCCAGATAAAAGTACAGTTTTAATTGGAGCGTTTGCTGATCTTTTGACTATACCAAGTAGAATATTCTCACCAGCTTAGCATTGTTTATACAATCGACATGGGCCTAAAAGTTTCTACAGTTCTCTCCAGCCCTGCTCCCAATTCTATTAGGTGTCAGTGAAACGTATTTCTTTCTTCTATGCTCTTCTGCGTTTTCTATCACATCTCACTACTACTCAATTCATTATTAAACAATTACGTATTTTTTTATATTTTCTTCGGTCTTTTTCCGCCTACATAGTCTTGATGAGTTCTTATCTTTCTAAGCTGATTACACGCTCATCCTCTTTTCACATAACATTTACACCAGAAAAAGCTGATTTTCTCTTTTTGTTAGCGTCTTTCAGTGTAGTCTTAAACTTGTCATAATTCTAGGCCACTTACAGCCTATCCTATTTTCTGCCATACTTTAAAAATCCTTTTTTACATTCCTCGTCTTTTTTCTGCTACCTGGTCTGGTAAAATATCGGAACATAAAGACACTAAACTTTTCATTGCCATACCAACCTCTTTATTGTGATCTCGTCTACCATTGATGAGTGAACCACCGCGGTCTGCCAAAGTTCGCCTCCGACCTAACAAGTTCCATATCTCGCGAATCAAACATCTCACAAAGCGTCATCATACAATGGACATCCTCATGATACATGAACGTTTTCCTGCAAACAATGTGACATGAGTAGTGCGGTGTTGGTGGTGACAGGCGGAATGCTGGTGGTGTCGGTGTCGGTGTGCGGGCTGGTGACGCTGGCGGCCATGACGCAGCCGGCGCTGGCGCCCGAGGCCAAGCACTCGCTGCTGCAGTACGTCACCGGGAAATACCTGCACCCGCCTAGCTGTCGGGTCAGTCTAGTTCTACCAGTCTGTTCTGGTAGTGCCGTGTGCACCCTTCTTAGTTTATATGCTTCGCCTGTTGCCTGGTTTTCTATTATGTTGGAAGTATAGTAACCATTGCTAGTCTGTTAGTAGAGCCGTGTGCATACTTCCTAGTTTATAGATGCTTCGCCTGCTGGTTTTCTGTTATGTTAATAGAATCGTGTGCATACTTCGTAGTCTATATTAGATTGGCTTTTTTATTGTACTAGTTTATTTTTCATTTCTGTGCTTAATGTCCTTTATTTGATTATTCACTGCTTCGATGCTTCACTTCACATGTACACCCTTAGTTGTATATTGTTAGTTTGCCGTTTTGTTGTGCCCTTTTGTTTTTGTCTTCTCAAGTCCTTTATTTGAATATTCACTGCTTAAGTCATGGTTTTCTATTCCGTAGATAGTATTTTTTAAGTCTTCTGTCCTTTATTTTATTTTATAAGCTGCATTATCACTTAAGTCATCCCACACTTTACAAGTGTTATGTTCGTTACTCATAATCCATAATCCCATTTGCACATTTTCTTTCGTTATTGTGTGTACCACGAATGCTTCTTCTGTACATATTTTTTTTTGTTTAGTTATTGTTAAACATATGTGTGTGTGTGTGTGTGTGTATGTTTGTACAATTAAATGTGTAACGAGGCGCTATATCAGTATTAGCGACTCTTTGCTGTTATTGCGCTCTTTTCTGGCCATTTTCTCCGTTTCTGTTTTTTAACTAACCATCTGTCCCTTTTTTATTGTTTTTGGTCTCCAATTTTCATTCGTAACTCAGTCTGCGTCTAAAACGGTCGACGCCTAAATAAATTATATTAATCGTAAACTATCATAAAGTTAACTAAAATAAAAGTATAAATATAATAAAAGCTCATAATACAAGTATAAGCTCATAGAACAGTATGTTAGAAATAACCTAAATAACTTTTCTTTAAGTTTTATGTTTAGTTTTTTATGATAAGTATTTACCTTTTGTTATACATTGTTCCAGTTGTGTTCTTTAAATATATAAATTAAGTGTCATCATCGCGCAGTTTTAAGCTAACATCGGTATCCCCATAGTCACAAATGTATAAATTTATGTTCTTACAGTAATACAATAAGGTTCGTAATTGATAGAGAATGTATACGTGCACGTGGCACGTGACTGTACGCTGTTTTAAATTGCTTGGTCGAAGGAGTTAATTTAGTTTTGATCACGAATTTGAATCGAAGCTATAGAATAGTTAAAATTTTAGGTGGAGTGGGGCTGGGAGGAGCCGCAGGTGGTGGGCGAGACCATGTGCTTCACGGTGCTGTGCTTCCAGCGCAACGGGCAGCCCTACCCCATCAGCGACGCCGATGAGCTGAACGTTCTCATCTCGTGCGGCACTATGAAGGTATTAATTGGCAGCAAACCGCAGTCAAATTAGTCGTCTTGCTATTTTGTACAGATGGTGGTGGGGAATTAGGTGGTTCTGGCGTGGCTGGCGAACTTTTCAAGCTAAAATAGGAAGTTCGAAAAATTTTCTAAATGAAAATAAATAAATGAATGAATGAAAATTAATGAAATATTGAGATATTTCATTGGCTATTACAGATAACGCCAGTAATAGAACTGGGGTCCGGTGACCCCGCGCAGGCGCACACGGCGCGCGTCAAGTTCACCGTGCGCGCCGCCGGCCTCTACATCATATCGGTCACATTAGGTGAGTCTCAGTAATGATGTCGATACTATCATTATCATCGTCATTTTCAGCCCAAAATCGCCCACTGCCAAGAAGAGGGCTCTCACCTAGCATGTCATTCGTCCCCATCCTGCAAACGAGTTCGAGTGAGGTCCGCAACTCTTCGAATATCGTCGACCGTATATCTGTGGTGGTCGACCAATAATTCTTCTCCCGGAGAGAAGCCACCGAGCGGTTAACGTTTTCGTCCACCTACCATACTCGTACTACTGCTCGATACTTAACATATATTTAATGATAACTATGCAACCGGATCTTGCAGCATTCGGAAAGTCACACAGAATACTGTCGGATTCTCTGAACGCTCGTAGTGTGAGCTTGTAAGGAGCGTCGGGTGGTGTGTGGTGTGTGTGTGTGCAGGCGGCGCGGGCAGCGGCTCGGGCCCGGCGGGCGTGTGCGGCAGTCCGTTCCGGCGGCGCTTCGTGGCGGGCGGCGTGTGCGCGCGGCTGTCGCGCGTGGGCCGCGCGCCGGCGCTCGTGTGCGGGGCGCAGCGCGCGCGCGACCTGCCCGTGCACGCGCGCGACATGCACGACAACCCCGCGCGCCCGCCCGACCCCACAGTCAGTATATGGCTCGAAGTTTATTTTACTTTCTCTTTAGCTATTGCTTTCTCTTTTAAATAAAAAATATTATAATTTCTCAGATATTGATATCAAAATGTAATGTTCACGACCCATTACGTATGTCTGCAGTGCTTTACAGTCAAGATCCGTCCTTTGGGTGGCGAGGACGAAGAGGAATTATCCGCCGGCGCGTCGTTCTCGTACGACTCGGTGAATCAGCAGGTGATTCTGACGCTGTGCTTTCCGCGACCCGGCGTGTTCCGCGCCGCCGTGTCTTACGATGGAACTCTGTTGCTTAATGGGGAGTTTGACTGTATCGTGCTTACAGGTTAGTTTCGACCAGCTTTCGATCCGAATTAAGTTTTAATATTTTTGTCTGTTTTTAATTTTTGAATTCGGTCAGTTAAAATGTTTTAAAAGTGTTTTATTTTGTAAGTAAAACACGTTTAATTTTCTTTGATTTTAACGAGTCGGTTTCTATGTTTGAAAACTTATTTACATTCAAATTACATTGAACTGTTTAAGCTAGGCGAGAATAAGAGTTGAACCTCTTTAATTTGTTTTCTCATAGAAAGGGGATGAAAAGTGGAGTATATAACTCGAGAACAAACTATTTTTTACCTCGGGCGAGGTTTTTTTTGGATGGTAAGTGACGATAAGGCGGTGGAAGCGAGCTTCACCTGTAATACTCAACAACTGAGGAACTGACTATCTTACCTCTGATTGCCGGAACACAACAATGCTTAAAACATTAGGTAAGGCGGTGGTAGCTAGCCAGGCAGGCTTAGAAGCCCTACCCCCAACCAAATCGAGCAGAAAAACTTCTACCCCCATGGGGAATCGAACCTGGACCTCCCGATCAACACCCGGTGGTGTGAACCACTAGACCAGAGAGGCGGTTCAATGCCGCTCAGGATTCAAACTATTCCCCCTTGCCATAAAAATACAACTTTGCTCCCTTGTTATACGATCTATTTTTACTTCATGGTCTAAACTTAGCAGTAGCACTTAGAATTGTCAAAGTTACAAACTAGACTAGGTTGGCCTTTCTCGTCTAGTATAGGGAGATAAGTAAAGAAGGGCTTATATCGTAGGTAGCGACCTGGCGTCGGTGCAGCGGTCGCTGTCGTCGCGAGCACGGGCGTGCTTCGAGGCGCGGCTGCTGGGCTGCGGCGGCGCGGCGGGCGCGCTGCCGGGCGCGGGCGGCGCGGGGGGCGCGGGCGGGCGGCCGCGGCGCGTGCGTTGCAGCCTGGGCGGCGCGCGCCTCACGCTCAGCGACTACGTGCTCAACCTCATCCCCAAGCGCGTCACCTCCTTCCGACTCTGCCCCTCTACCAAGGTCAATTTCTATATGAAGAGGCGTGTATGCTTCACCGACGACTAATTTCACATTTTATACGACTTTTAGAGACATGTTGACCGATCAGTTCAGTCCGATGGTTAAAAAATAAAATTTCTTTCAACAGCAACTGAACGGAAAATTATTTTCAATTGAGATTTCTACTGTGCTTTACCGAATGAGTTAATTTTCAAGATGTGATCGAATTATTTTTCTGCCTAAATACAATTATATTTTGAATTTGTATCAGAATACCTAATATTAATAATATTGTCTACAGTTAATCCTGCAGCCGCGTTCACCCACTGACGTGGGTCCGGCGGGTGCGCTCACACTTGATGATGGAGCGCAGCCGCCGCTGGCGCTGTGGGCGCCGCAACGGGACCTGCTAGCGGCCGCCTACACGCAGATGTTGCAGCGATACACTGGCGGCGATGACTGCTTCAAGGTGAGAAGGGAAAATGTATACAATAATCTCGAAATCATCAACATTAAGGAATGTGACTATAGCGTTACACGAAATTTGCCAACAAATTTTAGAAAAACTATTGAGGGGCGTTATTTAATCCAAACTGCATGCAATTAAAGTCTTTTAATTGTGCAGCTTGTTTTCGCTTTACTCTTTATTTAAAGATACAGGCGTCGTAATGGTATGTTATATTCCGGCAGAACAAGCAAGAGCAGCTGTACAGCGAGCTGCGCGCGGCGCACGCGCGGCACTCGCACGACAAGCTGCCGCTGCGCGTGCGGCGCGACGACCTCGTGCGCTCGTCGCTGCGCGCCACCAAGCACTTCGGGCAGGCCGACTGGTGCCGCAGCTTTGATGTTAGCTTCCAGGGGGAGCAGGGTACGTTCGCTTCTATGTTTAGCTCTTTATATCCGACGCGACTTTATTGTATATGCAAGCGATTGAAATTCAAAAACGTTTATTCAGATTATATGTGTCTTGGCCCATGCTTATGTATATCAAAAACATTTTACAAAGATTCGTGAAAGAGAAAATACGCCATCAGTTAATAAGGAAACAGAATGATCATATTGCCACCAGGAAAATTATAGATATGAAAGTGGATGAGGTTACAGAGGAATGAAGTCCACGGAAAAGATGGAGGGATTGTGTGAATGATGATATGATGAAAAAAGGAGTGAGTGGTGACATGGTGAGAAATAACAAAGAGTGAAAGAAGACATGTTGCACCGACGGCAAGTAAAATTGGGAACAGGGCAAGAAAAAAAACGATCCGACAAAGCTCATAGTCGTTGTTTGAAAGTATCGTATAATAATCGTTATGGATATCTCTGGAGAAGGCCTATGTTCAGCTGTGGACGTCTCATGTTTAAACCTGTCTAATAGATCACCAGGCTCATTACTAATTCTGTAAAACATTCTGATAATTGAAATTACAAATTTTGTTTTAATGTATCCCGTTACTCATACCTTCCGCAGGCGTGGACTGGGGTGGCGTGCGGCGCGAGTGGTTCTCCTTGTTATGCGGCCAGCTGTTCGATGCGCGCTTTGGACTGTTCGCTCCGCTTCATGATTCACCGTCCGCTCTTGTGCACCCCAACCCATTGCGGCCAAAGCACCTCAAGGTACTGCTCGACTTGCTTAATGGCTTTCACCAAATTTTACTGTTAATGTAAATACCATTTTCAGTGGTATAATAAAAATATTTGCATAAAATACTTCTGAATAAGTGATCTATGGGCTAACTGGCGCTCCTATTATTAATTGACTATACAAATTTTAAGTCAAAAGGAAAAAAAATAATTGTAAATGAACTGAATGAAATGAATGAATGAATGAATGAAATTAAAGTTTGATTTGAAATTCAAGTAAGAGCAATATAACCTAATAAATTAAAATAAAACTGAATTGGGAACACGGCAGTAGAAAAGATGTTTTGAAAGAGAAAATAAATGTTTGTTTCAGTTGAAGCACTACGAATTAGCGGGAAAGTTGGTGGGCAAGTGCCTTTACGAGTCTGCACTCGGTGGCCCTTACCGTCAGCTAGTACGCGCACGATTCACGCGTTCTTTCCTCGCGCAAATCATCGGCCTACGTATACATTATAAGGTAACAAACCTGTAATTTGCAAATATTTTGTTAGTACCGAAGGTTTTTTAGGAGTACGAGTAGTGAGGTTTTTTTGTAAATGAAGTTTGTTTAGGAATGGGTTTCTGTAACTTAAAATGTGATATTTAGTATCTTCTTACTTTAGATAGTTAGAACCCTGTTAAAAACCTGTTAGAAATCTATAATTATTTATATAAAAGATACATTATTACAATAGTGTTATGTTTACAAATATATAGCAATAAATCTTACTGCACTTACAAGTAATCAAG
>OU342465.1:847500-965000 GCA_910589355.1 Parapoynx stratiotata
GCCAAATGAAGCTACCTATAAGGGCCACTTGCAGGAAATTTTAACCCTAGTTTAAATCTCGATTTTGTCAATTTTTGTCATAAGATCCATCAAAAAATGTCAAAATTTAGTTTTAAATTTCGATTTAAATTTCCTGCAAGTGGACCTAAGTGATGTAGGAAACTCGCAAGCGATTATAGTGTTTAATATATACCGCACAAGTGCCGCTGTGTATCAGCTAAAATATTTTTAACCTCATTGATACTAAACTGAAGAAGGCTTGGTATCATTAGTTAATCATTTTAGTCTTTATATTTAGTAATAGCCTATCAAAATGTTATCTTACTTCCATTATGACCCTTTTCTATGTATTTGTTTAAGTATTTTCCGTTCTAAGATTATTTAAGTATTTTCAATTGTATGATACTCACTAGTCACAAAGTTAATTTGTAGATCATTATCATTAACAGAGTAAAGAAAGCGAATGATGTGTGCTACGATCCTAGCAAATGAAGAGCTGTAATCTATGATTCCCCACCGGAAAAGTTGCGCTATGTATGTAACTTTTAAAAGACATACATACCTACTTATAATTGTGATTGTTAAGTAATTTTGTTACTTGGGTTAAATTCCGTCTAAACGTTCTGTTCTTTAGATTACAATGAGTTTAACTCGCGATAGTTATAGCCCTGCTTTATTTAGTATTTTTTATATATAAAATACACCTAATTTTAGTTTAATAATGTTCGCTATTAGATTTTTCCACTGTCACCTTAAAATCTTTACTTTGTAGATAGAAAGCAATAAATATAAACTGTCCATTTCGGTGAATAATAGATATTAGTCGATGATATTGTGTGCGTAGCGCCAACACTAGTTCTTAGTTTAGATTCTAATCTAATTGTGATAAGAAATTAACCGTATTAGTTACTATTACCATTTGTTATTATTTCTAATATTTCTTATGTACACCTACAATGCAAAGAGGTTCCTCGAAGGAAGTGAAATTCAAAGTATTTAGTTAGTCGTATTAGTTTTAAATGTTTTGTATATTTTTAGGACTAGGTATATATTTTGTTAATGTTGAGGAAAAAACTCATTTAGAATGCCTTTCCACCAGAGCTATGCTGTGTGCCAGGAAAAAGAGACCATTAGGATGACACCATTTTACGATTCACGTGAAACGAAGTCATCCTATTAGTCAATTTTTCCTCGGACATAGCATAGCTCCGGTTGAAACTGGAAAGGTACCTTTAAGCTTATTTTATCGAGCTGTGGGTAGCAGAGTGAACGAGAGTGCAGCAGCAGCGCCTCAATCTTGATTCGACGTACCGATAGGTTCATTTAAAAAAATAACACATGCTATCATCACATTTATCTCTTTTGACGTAAGGTCAAGCATATAAGCGCCATCTAGTTATCGAATAACGGTATTAGATTTAAAGGATAAGCTTATGTTATCCTAATACCACCTTGTCCCTATTGACTTACGGAAAATAATTTAAGTGCCATCTACTATCGACTACACATAAAGCATATCATCACGCCTCTTTCCCCGAAGAAGTAGGCAGAGGTGTTGACCACCCACATTTCGCCAGATATGTTAGGTGACTTTCATTTTTCGCCAATGATAAATATCGGGACTGTAGTAGGCGTAAATTGTATGTTTGGCAACACAGCGCTACGAGCATAGAACGGATGCTTTTGTCGATCAAATATGGCGACTGTCAAAGTTCTATGCTCGTACTGCTGGTTTGGAAACATTTGATACGTGATGAACAGACCTCTAGTAGGTACAGTCAGCGTCAAATAGTAAGTGACACTTAGGATGTTCAATAAAATAGACACTACCAAAGTGTCAATAATATCGGTACAAATAAAGTTTCCATATTGCTGATAACACCAAAAAGTTTCGTTATATATTATATGGAAGCTCTTTTGTGTGTTTAAGACTATGGAATCTTTATTTGTACCGATATTATTGACCTTTTGGTAGTGTCTATCTAATTGAACACCCTGAGTGTCACTAACTATTTGACGCTGACTGTACTCCTATATTCCCCGCAAATCGTTCTGTGTGCAATGTAAGTGAACTTCAAGCTTGTGTGCCTGCGTTCCGGAGCGCGTGTATGGCGTTGCTGCACTCTCGTTCACTTCGTTATAACAGAGGATAGGTGCGTGTATTCTTCAGTAATGGTTTTCCGATTCAACACTGTGTTTTCAGTGACAGTCAATGTGTGATAGTTTGACTTACAACAATCCTTTGGTATTATTTGCTGTGTTAGGTGAGGTTTTTATCATTTTTCGAGGCGATAATCTTAAAAAAGACATGAAAATGTGCAAGAGGATATAAAATGGATGGACTGTGGACATGGCTAAGAGAAAATGAGCGTTAATTTAATGAGTGATAGAGAATGAATAGAAGAGAAAAAAAGCGCGTCGATCCCGAATAAAATTAGTCACACGCCATGAAATGATGAATCATTTAAAAAATCGTTTTTATCTCGGTATAGCAGTTTAACAGCAAGAGATATGCATGCAAGATGTTGTAGAATGACAAACATGCAGTTTCTAATCGCCCAAACATTAATGTCAGTACGACAAAGGGAATACTGCTAAGCTATAGAAGTCGAGTGACTCGTAGAACTACACTACAATTCCATGCAATTCAAACCATGAAATAATTAATCAATATGAGTGAATGTTGGGTATGGGAGGAGAGACACGAAAGCAGAATAAATGCGGTAGAAATGAGAGCTTTGAGAAGCATGGCTGGAGTAAAATTGAGTGACAGGATATATAATGATGTGGTAAGAAGGAAGTGTGGTTTGAAAGAGGATGTAGTGACAAGAATAGAGAAAGGTATGCTGAGATGGTTTGGACATGTGGAAAGGATGGATGAAAATAGATCGACTAAAAGGATAAATGAATCGGGTGTGAGTGGAGGTAGGGGACGAGGCAGACCTAGGCGAACGTTTCTCGACCAAATTAAAGACGTTCTAGAGAAGGGCCAGGTCAAAAGTACCCGAAATCGCCGACCATGTATGCGGAATATAATGAGAGTTGATGAAGCGAAAGAAATATGCAGGGATCGTAGCGAGTGGAAGAATGTAATCTCTGCCTACCCCTGTGGGAAAAAGGCGTGACTTATGTATGTATGTATGAACTATACAAAAATACTTGTTCGACCTTGACAGTTTGTAACGATTAACTGGTTTTGGCGTCCATGTAAGCTAAGCTATAATATAAGTTTACTCGTTTATTCATTTAAATCCTACTGAACCTATAACATAATATAGTGGTAGGTAACCAAAGAATTTTCATAAATTGGTATATTTCATGAAACTCCAGCCATTGTTACCTATGATAGTGTGAATTACTAAAATAAAAGAATAATATTATTAATATATTAATAATAATATTTGTACGATTGAGCTAAATTCAATACAAAATTAAATATCCTTTTTTATTGTATGTGTAAATACTCCTTGTAGATTATGGGGTACTGTGTGCCTATGACTGCATCAACCCCGAAAGTACTTTAATTAAGATAACAATGTTTATATCTAGTCCAAAGTATTTTGCGAAACTAGATAATCTTATTATACATTTGTTTTAAATGTTGCGTTATATTTATAACTAGGTACAGTCAGCGTCAAATAGTGACACTCAGGGTGTTCAATTAAATAGACTATCAAAAAGTCAATAATGTCGATACAAATAAAGATCTCATATTGTTGACAACACAGAAGAGTTTTCTTAATATATTATAAATATGGAAGCTCTTTTGTGTGTTTAATTTATTTATTTTATTTATTTATTTTAGGGAAACAAACAGTTGACAATACTTATTTTCTAAATTAAAAACTATTTCATGCACTTATAAAGTCTCTACTTAATAATTTAATAAATTAATGAGATCACTTGATAGAAAATTTACGTTTAAATAAAAAAAAATAACACAAAACTAAAATTAGACAATATGACTAAATTCCAGAGAAAGTTTGTACAGTTTTAAAGGAAATAAAACCTATTGAAAAGTAACTATGATTGAGAATATCGAAACTTTATTTGTACCGATATTATTGACTTTTTGGTAGACTATTTAATTGACCACCCTGAGTGTCACTAACTATTTGACTGTACCTACTATTTATTTCTTACGACGCATCGCAAAGATGGAGTGGCCTATTGTACCTTATAGCGACCTATTAAAATAAACTCCGTTGTAGGTAATATTTTGTAGTAGAATTGTTGATTAGAATTGTAAGACTGAAATATATTATTATACGACTAATTTGGTGTTTTATTTTCACTGCTGTTTAGAGAATAAATTGTCAAAATTATGTACTGGAAGAATGTTTTTTTTTTTAATAATATTTTAGAAATAAAATTACTACATACATGCGAAAAATGTATAAGTATTTATTTTTTTATGTTTTTCTCATGTATTAGGTTTTTTTATAAAAAGAAGCAAAGAAACTTTGTAAATATACATTTTCAATATATTTAATAAGTAAGTAAGTATAACCACTACAAGAACACAACTTACATCGCCTAGACACAAACTTATCTAAACTTAACAATAACCTAAAAACAAGTGTATACTATCTAAACGTTACATAATTAACATTAAAATACTTAGGTACCGAAAATACAAAAATCCTAAAAACATTCGACAAGAGTTGAAATTGGTATGTATGTATAAGTTCATTTGTGTGTAATAATAGTACCATGTCACAACAACTGTTGATTATAAAGTATTTTAGCTTGCACTACCAAAAGTGAAGTGACATGGTACGGTCATGAATAGTAGCTAAACATTTTAGCACCCTTTGCGCTCGTAAGCGCATTCCCTAAGCGTTCGTAATTTGTCTTTTACCTAACTTGTTGTTATAGAAATGAGATATAAAGACACAAAACCCCACGGAATGAATGAAGACAATTTCCTAGTCGAAGACAAATAGTAGTTCAGATAAACCTGTTACACAGGAGGTGACCCTTTTGCTCTACCGGTCAGTGATATGCAAGCCTTAAAGATTTATTCAAACAGGGATTGAAACGGCGATCTTTATATTATCTGTAACCCGAGAGTCATTTTCTAAACTTCGCTACCTCTGCCTCAATATTTCAGTGCTAAAGTGTTTAGCTGGTGTTGATGTGGATTACGTGTGGCCGTGCTGTGTGTGTGTGTGTGTGTGTGTGTCTGGTGCCGCATCAACACCCGTGTCTGGCGGGCAGCAGCGCCCACAGCGCCGCCTCGGGCAGCGACAGCGGCCGCCGCAGCCACGCGCGCGCCGCGCTCAGCATCCTGACAACACATACATGAACAAAGTAAAAACCCTAATCGAAGTATTCGGTGCAACGTGCACATAATCAATAGCATACACAACATCGACGACTAGCTCGGCACGCTAACATTCGTGCCTTAAGAGGCTGCAGGTTCGATTCACGCTCGATTCGAGTAAATATCTGTGCACGGACTCTATCAAAGGTGTGCGTAGAAGTCAGTCCACGGCGGAGACGAGTAAATATGTTTTTCAGCGGGAATAACACATCTCTCCGCTCGTCTCATCTCCGCTTTAGTGGAGTGCGGGCCTAACGGATCGGAGCCTCCCCACAATTACTTTTACTAGACTGCTGACTCAGATGTCAGCAGTGGTGGGCCGTCGATCTCGTCGGTTGAGATGGCGAGGCAGTGCGTACCTGGTGAGCGGGCGCGGCCAGCAGTCGAGCATGGCGCGCGTGTCCCGCAGCTGCGCGTGCAGCCGCGCCGCCTCCGCGCGCAGCAGCCCCGCGCGCGCGCGCAGCCCCGCCGCCTCCGCGCCGACGACGACAGCGAGGCAGTGCGTACCTGGTGAGCGGGCGCGGCCAGCAGTCGAGCATGGCGCGCGTGTCCCGCAGCTGCGCGTGCAGCCGCGCCGCCTCCGCGCGCAGCAGCCCCGCGCGCGCGCGCAGCCCCGCCGCCTCCGCGCCGACGACGACAGCGAGGCAGTGCGTACCTGGTGAGCGGGCGCGGCCAGCAGTCGAGCATGGCGCGCGTGTCCCGCAGCTGCGCGTGCAGCCGCGCCGCCTCCGCGCGCAGCAGCCCCGCGCGCGCGCGCAGCCCCGCCGCCTCCGCGCCGACGACGACGGCGAGGCAGTGCGTACCTGGTGAGCGGGCGCGGCCAGCAGTCGAGCATGGCGCGCGTGTCCCGCAGCTGCGCGTGCAGCCGCGCCGCCTCCGCGCGCAGCAGCCCCGCGCGCGCGCGCAGCCCCGCCGCCTCCGCGCCGACGACGACAGCGAGGCAGTGCGTACCTGGTGAGCGGGCGCGGCCAGCAGTCGAGCATGGCGCGCGTGTCCCGCAGCTGCGCGTGCAGCCGCGCCGCCTCCGCGCGCAGCAGCCCCGCGCGCGCGCGCAGCCCCGCCGCCTCCGCGCCGACGACGACAGCGAGGCAGTGCGTACCTGGTGAGCGGGCGCGGCCAGCAGTCGAGCATGGCGCGCGTGTCCCGCAGCTGCGCGTGCAGCCGCGCCGCCTCCGCGCGCAGCAGCCCCGCGCGCGCGCGCAGCCCCGCCGCCTCCGCGCCCGCCGCCGCCGCGCGCGCGCCCAGCGACACGCACTGCTGCTCGCTGCGCGCACGCGCTCTGAACACACACACCTCTTTAGTACGCTTCAATTATCGACGAACTTCACCTTCGCATGGAAGCAATATTTGTTTATCCTAAAGTAAGTAGTCTATAGCACTCTTCTATCGATTTTGTCAAATTCATCCAGTCTTCAACGTTCAGCGTTCTATAATTTGAGGGCTGACACGCCGGGAGCTATCGGAGGTTGGCGTCGAAGCTTTGCGTGCCGTAGAAACCCCATCGTTGGCGAGTACACCGAGCCGTAGGAAAGAGATTATCTACTAACTTCCTCTAGACTGCCAGCTGCTGCCCTGTGCGATCGAGTCACCGCTGCCGCACGACAGCTCCCTCCACTCGTTCGGTCGTCTACTGAGACAGTTCTGCCCCCAACGTTCACTCCGTCTCCGCAGTCAGATGATCCTCCACCCGGTCGAGCTGCCGTTGCCGCTCCGCCACATGTTCCATCGTGTACTAGATGGCAATTCCGTCCTCCGATAAAAGTCCTCCTCTCTCTCAAACGCCAGCTAATCCTCCATGAGATCGAGTTGCAGCTGCCGCTCGGCCTACTCACGCGTGAGGTCGTCCGCGCGCATTCAATCCATCCTCGTTCGGTCATATACTAGGATCGCCTCTGTCTCTCGATACTTACTCCCTCTCCATGGGCAACTGGGCCTCTGCGCAGTCGAGCAGCCGCTCCGCTCCCTCGCTGTGGGTACCTGTATGTGTCGATCAACGGCCGATACTAACTCCCTCTCCGCAGCCAGCTGGTCCTCGGCGCGGAGGAGCTGCCGCTGGCGCTCGGCGAGCGCGCGCGTGAGGTCGTCGCCGCGCGCGCGCGCCGCCTGCAGCCGCGCCTCCTGCTGCGACACCTCCGCCTCCAGCGCCGACAGCTGAGGGTTGACGCATCGTCGATCATGACTCATGCCCACTACATCAGCGTGAAGTATGGGAACGACCGTCGACTGCCATCGTTCAATGGGGCTCGACCCTCATGGAAAATACAGCCTGACACATCACAAATTGCAGTTTCTACTCATAATAGGCAGCGATGACAATACTATACTTCGCCTGGTAGGTATGTTAAGGTTGCAAACGGTGGAGGCGTCGAGCCGAAGACAGTGAACTAGAGCACATTATGGGAGACCTATGCCTAGCCTGGTAGATAAGAGTGGGCACATGACTCGGCCGCCATACCCTGTGGTAGGCGTGGTCGCTGGCGGCTCGCGCGTCGGCGGCGGCGACGCGCTCGTGCGCCCGCGCGCGCTCGGCCAGCGCCGCCGCCGCGCGCGCGTTCTCCAGCTCGATGCGGCAGTTGCGCCAACCTACACAGATGAACATCAACTGAGTATAATCAATCTTTGTCTGAGTTTGCTGACAGCGGCTTTGTTGGGTTTCACGTGAGTTAGAGAGACACTCGAAGTTTATATGTATTTGACAACCAGTTAAATGGAGAGTGACCGATTCGACTCGCGTTCTCTCTGGTAGTGACGTATCGACATGGCACTACCAGCGGCTACTATTGCGGCGCTACCGCGTCAGAGCCATACCATACTTTTTTATTTATTTATATATTTAAGCCCACTTATAAAATTACATCATAATTATTATAAGTCATCCCATTGATGGGCAAAGGCCTCCCCCCGTTTCCTCCACAGAACCTTATCTGCTGTTAGTCTCGTCCACAGCACTCCTAGACCATCAAACCGTTCTAGCTCCGTCCGCCAGCGCATGTGCGGTCTCCCGCGCCCTCTCGGTGCATGCTGTGGACACCACACTGTGCTTTCTCTGGTCCATCGGTTGTCGGTGTGGCGCATAAGGTGTCCAGCCCAGTTCCACTTGAGCCTTCTTGCCTGTACTACTGCATCCTTCATTTTGGTGGCCTCTCTAAGTCTAACGTTTGTAACCTTATCTATGCGTCTGACACCAAGAATGCTTCTTTCTATCTTCCTTTGCCATGCCATACTTATTATTTTTTATTTTATACAACAATAAATCTTACTTCACAGTTTGTTTCTCTGTGACCAGCCCAAAGTAAGCAGTATGCTGCTTACCTACTTCAGTCGTAGATACGAGCGAATTTATTTTTTTATTTGTTGTTATTACCTACCAAATGTTCTCAAAAGCTCCGACAAATAATTTGTGTACCAGTTTATGTTATGAAAGTAATATAAATCGGAATAGGGGAGGAGCAAGCCCACATTAAATCGGATACGTCAAATATTTGCAACCAATAATATTTTCCAAGCTTGACGTGTGTAGGTAATGGTCGGCGGCGATGGCATTGTAAACTACGTTAATGTGCCCTAAATAGCCCTCCACTATATCCCCCAAGAAGTCGTAGGCACAGGGCTACACACCCACGCTTTTCCAATAATTTTGCTAGTCCCACGTCCTACGGGCAAGCTTAATGCCGTTACCGTGTACAAAATACGATATGACAATAATCTCATTTTTATCACGTCCACTTGTCAAATTCCATGGTAATTTCACAGTTGAACGTAATAAAAACGCGATAGATATCAAAATGCGGTGTTCATGCTAAGAGGGCTTGATAGTGTTTGTGGTTTAACCTACTTACCACAAAATTATAGCAACAAATTTAGGTGGACGGTGGTAGCTAGCCAGGCGGGCTTAGAAACCCTACCACCAACCAAACCGAGCAGAAAAACCCCTAACCCCGTGGGGAATCGAACCCCGCACCTCCCGATCTACACCCGGTGGTGTCAAACACTAGACCAGAGAGGCGGTATATGAATAATACTTTCTGAGCTGATAAGTAAACAGAGAAATCAGACTCAGATACTATTTTTAAACGTTAGGTACACATTCAAAACGTAAAATGAATTAATATATTAAAAAGTGTGGACGTTGATTTGATAAGGCCATATAAGGAAAAATATCTGACATTATCAAAGTTTGAACACAATTTAAAATAACTAGTTTACTTTGCATTTTTGTTTCATAAAAACATTATACAATGACGTTATAGCCAATAAACCTATGGATTTTACTTAAGTACTTTGGAGTACCCTTAGGGGATAATAGTCGTGATTATAATAATACCTATGTATGTATGTTAGTGAAAGAGCCAGAGCCAACAACAGCAGACTTATTTACACTATTTATTTTAAAGACATATAAATGAAAAATATTAATAAAAATGTAAATAACTACACCACAAAACAAATTCTTGTTCGCAACGTAGAAAGCTATGTTTGAAGTTTATCTACTTTATTCAAGCATGTAGTAATTCGCAGGAGAGCAAAGGACACAAAATTGTCATAGCCACGGACGTATGTGAAGTTGGCATATCAAATGTTAGCATCTCATTAAAAAGCTCAGTATTCATTGGCATCCAGTATAGTTCTACAGTTCTTGATAGGTTTCAACAATAGTTCCGGCGAATTTCATACAAAAAAACCAAATTAAAAAAATGAGATGCTAACTTCCAAACTTATGTCGCAGCATCTCATCATATTTCGTTAAAAGGATGACGGGTAAGGTTAAATCCAAGGAGTTCTAGGTGATAAGCATCTACTGTCAATAGTTCTGATAAAAAAAAAAAAAAAAAATTTTTGTATGAAAATCTCATATTTTTGAATATTCAGGTGAGATGCTGGATGAATATCGACAGTTCTGATTAGCATCTCACACGTTTCGAATAGTTCCTGGTATGTACAATGCATTTCCAAAGAGTTCTGACGAGAACAACAGTTAAATAATTTTTTAACAATTATTTTGCCCGAAAATCTCATATTTTTGAAGATTCAGGTGAGATGCTGGATGAATATCGACAGTTCTGATTAGCATCTCACACATTTCGAATAGTTCTTGGTATGTACAATGCATTTCCAAAGAGTTCTGACGAGAACAACAGTTAAATAATTGTTTAACAATTATTTTGCCCGAAAATCTCATATTTTTGAAGATTCAGGTGAGATGCTGCATGAATATCGACAGTTCTGATTAGCATCTCACACGTTTCGAATAGTTCTTGGCATGCTTTATGCATTTCCAAAGAGTTCTGACGAGAACAACAGTTAAATAATTTTTGCACAATTATTTTGCCCGAAAATCTTATATTTTTGAAGATTCAGGTGAGATGCTGGATGAATATCGACAGTTCTGATTAGCATCTCACACGTTTCGAATAGTTCTTGGCATGCTTAATGCATTTCCAAAGAGTTCTGACGAGAACAACAGTAAAATAATTGTTTAACAATTATTTTGCCCGAAAATCTCATATTTTTGAAGATTCAGGTGAGATGCTGGATGAATATCGACAGTTCTGATTAGCATCTCACACGTTTCGAATAGTTCTTGGTATGTACAATGCATTTCCAAAGAGTTCTAACGAGAACAACAGTTAAATAAATTTTGCACAATTATTTTGCCCGAAAATCTTATATTTTTGAAGATTCAGGTGAGATGCTGGATGAATATCGACAGTTCTGATTAGCATCTCACACGTTTCGAATAGTTCTTGGCACGCTTAATGCATTTCCAAAGAGTTCTGACGAGAACAACATGCATTAAGCATGCCAAGAACTATTTGAAACGTGTGAGATGCTAATCAGAACTGTCGATATTCATGCAGCATCTCACCCGAATCTTCAAAAATATGAAATTTTCGGGCAAAATAATTGTTCAAAAATTATTTAACTGTTGTTCTCGTCAGAACTCTTTGGAAATGCATTAAGCATGCCAAGAACTATTCGAAACGTGTGAGATGCTAATCAGAACTGTCGATATTCATGCAGCATCTCACCCGAATCTTCAAAAATATGAAATTTTCGGGCAAAATAATTGTTAAACAATTATTTAACTGTTGTTCTCGTCAGAACTCTTTGGAAATGTATTGTACATACCAAGAACTATTCGAAACGTGTGAGATGCTAATCAGAACTGTCGATATTCATCCAGCATCTCACCTGAATCTTCAAAAATATGAGATTTTCGGGCAAAATAATTGTTAAACAATTATTTTACTGTTGTTCTCGTCAGAACTCTTTGGAAATGCATTAAGCGTGCCAAGAACTATTCGAAACGTGTGAGATGCTAATCAGAACTGTCGATATTCATCCAGCATCTCACCTGAATCTTCAAAAATATGAGATTTTCGGGCAAAATAATTGTTTAAAAAATTATTTAACTGTTGTTCTCGTCAGAACTCTTTGGAAATGCATTGTACATACCAGGAACTATTCGAAACGTGTGAGATGCTAATCAGAACTGTCGATATTCATCCAGCATCTCACCTGCATCTTCAAAAATATGAGATTTTCGGGCAAAATAATTGTGCAAAAATTATTTAACTGTTGTTCTCGTCAGAACTCTTTGGAAATGCATTAAGCATGCCAAGAACTATTTGAAACGTGTGAGATGCTAATCAGAACTGTCGATATTCATCCAGCATCTCACCCGAATTTCAAAAATATGAAATTTTAGGGCAAAATAATTGTTAAAAAATTATTTAACTGTTGTTCTCGTCAGAACTCCTTGGAAATGCATTAAGCATGCCAAGAACTATTCGAAACGTGTGAGATGCTAATCAGAACTGTCGATATTCATCCAGCATCTCACCCGAATCTTCAAAAATATGAAATTTTCGGGCAAAATAATTGTTCAAAAATTATTTAACTGTTGTTCTCGTCAGAACTCTTTGGAAATGCATTGTACATACCAGGAACTATTCGAAACGTGTGAGATGCTAATCAGAACTGTCGATATTCATCCAGCATCTCACCTGAATCTTCAAAAATATGAGATTTTCGGGCAAAATAATTGTGCAAAAATTATTTAACTGTTGTTCTCGTCAGAACTCTTTGGAAATGCATTAAGCATGCCAAGAACTATTCGAAACGTGTGAGATGCTAATCAGAACTGTCGATATTCATCCAGCATCTCACCCGAATTTCAAAAATATGAAATTTTAGGGCAAAATAATTGTTAAAAAATTATTTAACTGTTGTTCTCGTCAGAACTCCTTGGAAATGCATTAAGCATGCCAAGAACTATTCGAAACGTGTGAGATGCTAATCAGAACTGTCGATATTCATCCAGCATCTCACCTGAATCTTCAAAAATATGAGATTTTCGGGCAAAATAATTGTTAAACAATTATTTTACTGTTGTTCTCATCAGAACTCTTGGGAAATGCATTAAGCATGCCATGAAGTATGCGAAACGTGTGAGATGCTAATCAGAACTGTCGATATTCATCCAGCATCTCACCTGAATCTTCAAAAATATGAGATTTCGGGCAAAATAATTGTTAAAAAATTATTTAACTGTTGTTCTCGTCAGAAATCTTTGGAAATGCATTGTACATACCAGGAACTATTCGAAACGTGTGAGATGCTAATCAGAACTGTCGATATTCATCCAGCATCTCACCTGAATCTACAAAAATATGAGATTTTCGGGCAAAATAATTGTTAAAAAATTATTTAACTGTTGTTCTCGTCAGAAGTCTTTGGAAATGCATTAAGCATGCCAAGGACTATTCGAAACGTGTGAGATGCTAATCAGAACTGTCGATATTCATCCAGCATCTCACCTGAATCTTCAAAAATATGAGATTTTCATACAAAAAAACATTTTTTTTTATTGTTTTTATCAGAACTATTGACAGTAGATGCCTATCACCTAGAACTCCTCGGATTTAACCTTACCCGTCATCCTTTTAACGAAATATGATGAGATGCTGCGACATAAGTTTGGAAGTTAGCATCTCATTTTTTAAATTTGGTTTTTTAGTATGAAATTCGCCGGAACTATTGTTGAAACCTATCAAGAACTGTAGAACTATACGGGATGCCAATGAATACTGAGCTTTTTTATGAGATGCTAACATTTGATATGCCAACTTCACATACGTTAGCCACGGTCATAGCCGATAGCCTAAAAGATTACGAGCGTAAGTCCCTTTTAATATTAGGTCCTTACCTTTGAAATTGGTGTTTTGTATGGAGATTTTGGGGATGTCTGCATTTTACATACTAACATTTTATCAGTTTTCTTCACAACGACAAATCCAGAGATAATAATATTTGGCATGTATCATTAGACAAGCTTTAGCAATATGTGTGTGAACACGCTTGATAAAAATTATTCATCGTTTTTATGTAAATGCAAATCAAATGATGTATTCGGGAGGCAGTTAAAAATAATTGTCATTGTGTCTAATTTTAACACAATTAAACTTACAAAAAATTATCAAATTAAATAATACGAGCTCAATATGGTCTATTTTTAGAAGAGGCAATTATTTTATAAGAATCTTCTTAAATGTTCTAAAACTGAATAGTTACGGACAAATTGCTAAGACAGAATAAAAACACCAATTTCATAGGTAAGGACCCAATATTTCTGTGTTTTTTCTGAACCTTTAACATTCTGCTCTTTAAAACATTTTGCATTTAACCTTATGCTCCTATACATAGGTTTATTTTAACCAGCCTAAGTAGCATGGGCAGCGCGATATGATATTTATTACGCCCAATTGTCAAATTCCGTAAGAACGTGGAAAAAAAAACGGATTTATATCATACATAATGCAATGTTCATTTAAAAGACGTTACGATAAAAATTGGCACCATATAATCCGAGACTGTTGAACGAGCAGTACCGTCTTGCCTAACCCGGCTAGCGCTGCCTTATATTGGAAACAATGTCTACCAATAAATGAATTTAAGGTTTATGGGTCGGTTACCTGCACATAAAAGAGTACCTTGCTGTGACTTATGATACAATTTAGGAAGCTTATGTCATACCGATACTCATTTCCGAGGCTTGATCTTCCGCTGCGCACACGTCGCGTTCAAGTGCCATTTTTTCCTGTTACAAAAAACAATAATACTTTTTAATTATTAGATAGGAGGAGCTCGGTGGCGTAGTGGTTAGTACGCTTTGTCTTTCGATTGAAAACAAAGCTACCTTCGCCATGGTCAGGCCGTGGATGGGTGACAAAAACTTTGTGATCTCGAACTCCTCGTAGTTCGGAAGGCATGTTAAGCCGTTGGTCCCGGTCGCTATTGCAACCGTTTCTACCCACCAACCCGCTTTTGGCCAGCGTGGTGATACGGCCCATACTCTGCAACTTGCAACGGTCGGCCCAGAGTGACTGCAGGTCACACCTAGCTGCTGGAGGCTGTACCTTCTCGAGGACCGCCTTCTCCAGGTCTTTGTCGCGCAACAGCTGCTTGAGCCGCTCGAGCTCGCGCATGGCCAGCCGCAACTTGCAGTTGTCCGAGTCCAGGAGCGACTTCAGGGCGGACACCTGGATGCGGAGCCGCTCCGAGCATGACACCTGGCAATGAAAGAAGCAAGTATCAACATCACATCCCTTACCGCGTGCATTACAAACTATTTATATCTCACTCATGGCCATATCGTCGTAGAATTGACCCGATCGTTCATGTTTTTCTTCACGCAAAAGTGCATTGACCTGTTTGTCAGTTTGGTTTGTTTGTGCTTTAATAGATTCAGTTCAGTAATCAGCTGGCGCCCTGACTACGTACCTGGCACTCGAGCGTTTTGCGCAGACAGCGCACGTCTTCGCGGCGCCTGCGCCACGCGCTCACAAGTATGAAGCGAGCCACGCGCGCGCCCGCCTGCTCCTCCACCGCCGTGCGCGGCCCGGGTGACTCCACCACGGACAGCACTCTGTTCTTCCTAAAAACAAGGAAAATAATTTATCCATCGAAGAAATAATAAGTAATCAGACGTAAGATAGCCAGTTCCTTAGTTGTTGAGGATTACAGGTGAAGCTCGCTACCACCTTCGGCCTTATCGTCAGTTACCATTAGGTGAGATGAAGGAAATAGGTTAACTGTCATTTAAAAAAAAATCCTCAAATATTGCCTAAGAAAGAAATTATTTACATTTTGTACGGGATAGACCTACCCTAGACTGTTTCTTCTTGTTATGGATGCCGTTACAGCAGACATACAAGAGGAGGCACCTTGGTGTATGCTTTTCGCCGACGACTTTGTTCTTGTTGGAGAAAATGTATCCGAGGTCCAGAGCAGGCTGGGAAAATGGCAGAGTAGGCTGGAGAGTGTCGGTTTAAGGATTAATAGGACGAAAATCGAGCACCTGTTCTGCCCTTTTGGGGAGGCATCCAGTTTTTCGGACATGACCTTAGGTGGTGTATCCCTACCTGTTTGCTCCGATTTCCGGTTCCTCGGATCATTAATTCAAAACGATGGCGATATTGACAAGGATGTAAGAAATAGAATAAATGCGGGATGGATGAAATGGCGACAGGTCTCAGGAGCAACGTGTGAACCTAGATGACCCTTAAGCTTAACGAGAAGATCTATAAATCCGTCATTAGACCAGTTGTAATGTATGGATCTGAATGTTGGGCAACGAAAGCGATGGATGAAAGAAAGCTGCACTCATCAGAGATGCGAATGTTGCGATGGATGTATAAGATAGAAGATTATTTTACAGATAAAAATTCGTGGCTACTATAATTTGCTCCTCTGCACATACTTATTTTACAATATTTAAAATGTTCTATATTCCTTTTGTTATTATGGCTGTTTAAAAAAGGCTAACTGTTGAGTTTCTTGCGGCACTTCTTCTCAACAGGCCACTCACGTCGAAGTGCTAGTAGGAAAAAAAAATATTGACGTGCAAAAGTATTTCATGTAAATCTAATTGCAGAATAAATGATTTCATTTTATTTCATTTCATTTCAGTCACAAGAATGGACAAGATCAGGAATATATTAGAGGAAGTTTGAAAGTAGCGCCAGTGACAGAAAAGATTAGGAGCAATAGGTTAGCGTGGTATGGACATGTGATGAGGAGGGATCAATGTCACAATACAAGAAGAATGCTGAGCATGGATGTGGACGGACCTAGAGTGAGAGGAAGACCAAAGAATGGATGGATTGAATGCGTGAAGAATGATATGAGAATAAAACAAGTGGATGCTGAGCTGACGAGTGACAGAGGAAAATGGAACAAGACAGACATGTTGTGCCGACCCCACCTAGAGTGGGAAAAGGGCAAGAAGAAGAAGAGAGAGACCTACCCTAGACTAGCACAATATATAAAAACAAGAGAACGGCGATACTTAAGCTTGAACCCGCAATGAATGAGGTCGGGTATCGTCATACCAGGGAATTATCATT
Source organism: Parapoynx stratiotata (assembly GCA_910589355.1). NCBI lineage: Eukaryota > Metazoa > Arthropoda > Insecta > Lepidoptera > Crambidae > Parapoynx > Parapoynx stratiotata. The sequence goes on from OU342465.1 coordinate 864,235, forward strand.
GCTATGACCCGACGTCATTCAGTCAACCTCTGTTTTTAAACTGGCATTATTTATCTTGACCTGATAGTGGCAGGCCTGGCGGACGTGTAGCTGTGGTGTGTGTACTGTCGCAGGCACGGCCGAATGCGCGCCAAGTTGTGGCTTGCCGCGCAGCCATTGGCCGTGATCTTGTTCACGGGCACCGATAAAAGCTACTTAAAAAAACTTACCTCTCAACCCGGACCCGCTTAGTAGGCGTGAGGTCCTCCATGGAGACTGCCTTGGGCCTAATCTTGGTGGGCCTCGCCGGCGTGCAGCTGTGGTGTGTGTACTGGCGCAGGCACGACCTGATGCGCGCCAGGTTGGGGCTCGGGCTGCAGCCTTTGGCCGTGAACTTGTTCACTGGTACCGAGAACAGCTGCTTTTTTGGGTGGGCTGGCTGGACTCTCCTGGGGATTACATTCTTGTTAATCGTTTCTAGCTTATATCTCTCGTGCACTGATACAAACACACACACGCACGCACGCACACTTTTCGTCGGGGAACAATTTGGCAACGAACCGTCTCTGGACCGACCCGGAACAATCCCGTAAGAGTCGCTCAAATCACAAACCGCCCTGCATAATCTTTACCTAGATACACATAAAGCCTCGTCTAGAAATCTCATAAGATGCTTTTTCACGCCTCTTTTGAATTAACTCTACAAGTGGCCCATGTACCTAATCTGAATTAACTCTACAAGTGGCCCATGAACTAATCGACATTATCTCAAAATCTTACGCAGTAGGAGGAGTGGTCTGCATATTGTGCCGCTCTCTGAATAGTTCCCTCTCCGAAATGTCCCCGGCGCCGGCCCCGGCCACTGGTGACGGGCTTTGAGGGATCTTCGATACCATATTTTCCGGCATTTTGCAAAGTTTTATGAAATTATATAAAAATTAAACAATCAGTAGTATATACAACTCTGTTTGACATAAAAACCAATTCAAATTTGGCGTTCGAATTTTTTGAAATCTTTGACTAATGATAAGGAGTCTTTACTGTATTTATAAATTACGAAAAAAAAGCAGGAGTATGTATGTGCGCAACAAAGTGTCATCTTTGGCGCAAAGTAGCCCGTAAATTTATTATTAAATTTAATTTAAATCGTTGATTGTAATGCCCTAATTTGTACGCAGGTTTTGTTTCGATATTGAAAACTGAGCATCACTCACGGTTGGACCTTGGATGGGTGACCAAAATTTAGTGATCTCCATATTTTCCGTGCCCCGAAAGACACGACCGCCGCCGTTAGCCGTTGCTCCCCGTTTTCACACTATGCATAGGGCCAAGTGGTGATTTGCACTCGATACTTCTCATGAATATGGCACGTTTTTGGACATATAGTAACGCCGATGCTCAGCAGTGGGACATATCATTCTGGCTGGTGACTGTGTCAATAATGTTCTAAAATATAAATAACAAAGTTATAACAAAATGCAGTATCAAAACATCAATAGAGGATAACCTACACATGCTATAATTCACAATTACCTATCTCTATTACAAATTACTAATATTTAGAACTTTATTGTCAAAAAAACCAGATTTAGGAAACGATTACTCTCAGTATCGGCATACCGAAGGGCTTAAGTGTATAAATATATTGGTTTGTCTGATTATATCTATACCTATTGGGAAAACCCGGCGCGTTTGCGTGAAAACCAGCTGCTCGTCAAAGTCAGTCGGCACATGACTGTATAGTTGTGTTATTATATTGTTGTTGCATTCGTTTCATTTCAGCGAAAATTGAATTTTTTAATAGTGAATCTCTTTAATATTGGATGAAACAAAGTTTTGTGAAATGTTGCCAATGTGTTGCGTCATCGGAAGCGACTACGCGTCTATGAGAGGTTCGTGCTTAAAACGTTAATAGTTTAGTTAGATCACTATTTGCATTTTATATAAATGCGTATGCTATGCTAATAGTAATTGAGAGAATAAGGCCAATTCCGTTGTCACATACTAAACCAATCTAAACTAAAATGTGTATCTATCCTTCTCTAACTACAACGGGGAAAAGAAGGACAAGATAAACAACTTACTTTTGTTTACGGAATTAGCCCTAATCTTTGCTTAGAATTGTTATTTTATTTTATATACAGACAAATTTCATGTTCACGTTTATATTTCAAAAAAATATAACTCTTTTAAAATGAGTGAAGAATGAGTAATACTGGATGTGTTAAATTATGCGTAACTATAAAATCAGAATATGTTATTACTTTGATTCTAATATTACTTCAATAAATTTTATTATTTTTATTATGAGGAGTAAATCTAAACTTTATCTATTCAGAGGTTATTTATAAATGACGTAAGTACAACTAGCTTAGGTATACTTTTTTGCTAAGTAGGTATATTCGTATTTTATACTCATAGTATATTATTATTATTTATATTTTTTTTATGTAAACAGGGGGCAAACGGGCAGACGGTTCACCTGATGGTAAGTGATTACCGCCGTCCATAGACATCTACAACACCGGAGGAGTTGCAGATGCGTAGCCGACCCTTAAGGAGGAAATACACTATTTTTAAAATGTTGAAGGTCGAATTGGTCTGAAAATGCTTCTGGTGACAGTTGATTCCATAGCTTGGATTATTTTATTTCTATATATATTAAGTAGTAGGTATATATAACATTAGTCGTGGCACTTAAATGGAGCACCCACCTCTTTTTTGGCGGGGGCCAAATCCTTTTTACGGACCATACCTACAACTGGCTAGGCGGTAGGCGTGTGTAGGACTCGCTCGGCGTTGGCCAAGAATACCCACTAAAACTCGCCGATATACCTACCCTCCTTACCCTTCCGTGGAAGCGAACCGGGATCTGCCGAAGCAATTCTCCGAGCTGGCCAGGGCTACCCGACCTAGCCAGGCACTAGGTCGCGGTTTGCACCAAAGGGGGATTCCCGGGTATATTCGAGAAATCCCCAGACGAGGCAGATAATGTAATGCGTGCGTGGGAAGCTATCCCACGCACGCGGCCGCTCGTGGGGAAATGGAGTACCTACCTACACGTGCAAATAAACTTAAATACAATATAAATATAATAATATTTATGAGATTGTTTTTTATTTGATCAACCATAGTTAATTGAAGTTAGGTCTTTTCCGTCATTATATTTGTAGATAAATGTAAATAGATCTCCAAAATCATTATTTGCTAGTCAGTAAATGTGCTAAGATATATTTATTCAGGACACGGTATACCTACTAAATAATCGTATCACAACATTAATGGAACGAAGTAAGTGCATCACTTGATAACCTATTACTCATACTATTAGAGATTCATATACAAAAATATCATAGACATGCAATAATATCCCCAGGAGGATGGGGGAGCTTGATGGCGTAGTGGTTAGTAAGTCGTGGCTTTCGATACAAAAACAAAGCTACCTTCGCAATGGTCACGCCTTGGATAGGTGACCAATTTTTTTTTTTTAAATCCATGACAACCAACTGTAGAGCAGTAAATGTTCGCTCTTTCGTCATTCGCCAACATGACGGAACGCAAGAAAATTTATTAGTTCACTAATTGTTATTAATATTATAATTAAGTAAAAAGTAGGTGAGTACCTTACCTATATAGCCTTATCTTTTTTTTATTTAGTAATTAGCGTCGTTTATTCGATATTTTAATATTTCCAGTCAAAGAGTTCGCGGTACATGACTCTGGTAACGGACAATGTGCTCATAATTTTTTTTAATTATTGTACGCCTGAAAATGGTAATCTGTTTTGATCTGTAAATTTTTTGTAAGACCTTTTGTACACAGAATAACAATAAATGATATCTTATCTTATCTTATCTTATCTCAATACCCACTAATAGTCCCTGATAAAATAATAGTAATTAGAACTTATCGTTTTCTCATCCGTTATTTAATAGTTCTTTTCTGACCCAGGACCCGAGTCCCGCTGCTCCCGCGGCGCGCCGCCGCTGCGGCCCGCGCGCATCGGACTGCAGATGCAAGACGTGGCGGAACTCAACAGGCCATACCGGTTTATATACAGGTGAGCAGCTTGCCACTCATCATCATTAACTCAGGACAGCGGTAGCCGAGCTGTGAAAGACGGCATTATGCTCGTTAGTATCACCGCCTGTACCACTGAGTTTGAATAAAACTTATGTACAGTTCATTGTGAATATCGCTTGCTCACATTGTGCCCGGTGCATGGCAACAGGCTCGCCACCTTGGGTGGGTGTTTAATCATTAGTTCTTTAAAATTATTGATTGATTCATAAGGTTTGTTTGCTTGGTTGTGAAATAAATGAAAATATTAATATGAAAAAAACAATCTTATCCATACTAATACTATAAATGCGAAAGTAACTCTGCCTGTGTGTCTGTCTCGCTTACACGTAAAAACTAATGAACAAATTTAACCGAAATTTGGTACACAGATAGTCTAGAATCTAAGAAAGGACATAGGCTACCTTTTATTCCGATATTCCTATGGGAACGGGTGCCATGGAGGTGAATGTTAAAACATTTAAATAACGCCTCCCAGAAAAATGAAGGACAAATTAACGCCACTTTGAACATTGCTTCTAATAATAGAGAAGGAGGAAATTTTCAATTCCACCAATTGAGGCTACTGTTCCAATTTGAAAAAATCTTTCAGTGTTGAATAGCCTATTTATTGAGGAAGGCTATAGGCTACATACCATCACACTATTTCAAAGTAACTATTCTACGCGGATGAAGTCGCGGGCAAAAGCTAGTAACAATATAAGTAACACTCAATACGCCAATTACATACGTCATCCCCTAAGATCTGCTTACTTACTAATCTTTTTATTTGCGGGTCGAAATAAATATGTAAGGATCGTAGCATGTGGCAGAAAGTAAGGCGTGATATTTTTAAGTAAGTTTGTATTTTATTTAGAACATTGCATCAACTATTGACGACACCACCAACGTTCCAATCTCGACCGAGACGTGGCGATAGCGTGGCGGTAGCGATGCGATTACTTGCGGCTTGATTGCGGTTATAGCGTCATGGGAATAGCAATTAAAACTAATAACTACCTATATTTGTAACGTGAACAATATTGTGTCATTAGTGCATACCAACATTACCGGTAAACAAATTACCTTTACAATCTGTAGGTATATATTTTTTGTAGGTATATAAATATTTTCTTCCCGTTATATCAATGTTGTTATATCAATCAACACAAAAACAATGTACCAACTGGTTTTCTTGCCTAGCATGTCGTAATAGAGGACTAAGGGCGTATTGGGTACTGGGTCTGTGATTGTGTAGGCGATGAGCTAGCCACTTGTTACTACTCTTTCACGATTTTTCATCTGACCAAACCCAATTTTTGTATGGCTAAATGTGGTCTTAAGGAAGACAGTGCTGCTTGGACTATGCCTACCCCTTCGGGAATTACAGGCGTGATTGTATGTATGTATATCAATATCGGGGCGAGGTATAGTCGAGAAAGTTAACAGTGGACCAGAAGAGTTTTGTTATGAAGTGTTATTTAAAAACGTATTTTATAGTAAAACGGCACTCTTGCAAAATCTCCACTAATTTTGAATATTGCTTGCCATTTGCCAGCATGCGTCGCTCTCAACCTCTGTTGCCTAAAGTGGATATCAACGTCCCTACCTACCCCACCGGGGATGTAAAACTGTGTGAACATTACGCGAAGCGACAAGGATGCTAGATTGACATAAATCCAGTTCCATAAGCGACTTTAGGGCGTTTCTAACATTAAACACCTCACAGTACGCAACGCGACGATTCTGCTGTGAACTTTCTGCAATAATAATAAATATGACGTTTCTACCTTTGAATTATTTAGTATATAATTGCCTTATGCATAATTCTACGTCAGTATATGTATATCTATGTGCATAACAAACAACATAACATATTATCACGTAGTCAGATGTATTAAACACCCACATTTCGCCAGATATGTGAGGTGACGAGCCTGCTGCCATGCACCGGGCACAATGTGAGGCAAGCGATATTCACAATGAATTGTACATATTATGTTTGATTCAAACTCAGTGGTACAGGCGGTGGGATCGAACCCGCGTTTCCCGCGGCCTCTCGAACAAATACCCCGTCCGTCCCAACTCAGCTACCGCTGCCTTCCTTGCCTTGCCTGCCTGATGTACATTCTTAAAATTATGAAAATATATTATTATCATTTTTGGCTGTATGTTATGTATGTGTGCCGAAAGTCTTTTTGCGAAATGATCTTTATACTCTCCGATGTTATGCAAAACAATAATAAAATATGACTTAAAACATTCTGCGATAAACAGTAACTTACTATTAAAAGGTAAAGATTACTCCGACCATAGAAACATACAAATGTTTGGATGTTCGGCGTAATCTTCTGATCTGATTCTAGAAAAACAAAAATACTAACATATAAAACAAAAGTATGCAAGAAAGGACTTATTAGATTTGTCTAATAGATTTGTCTTCCAGCCAACTCTTGGAATGGAATATTAAAACATTCAAAAAAGTGTAGTATCCAATTACAATTGCAGTAAATAAAATAATGTTTATGGTTCGCCAAGATACAGGCTTAGCCTAGTTTGGGGACCTCTGCCTAAATGAAATAGTACTGCTTTCTGTAACTGCTTCTGTTCTGTTCTGTTCAATTCTTTTCTAATTTTTAATATTGTACCCTGTAATATTTCCGCAGAATGTCCACACATAAAAAATCTCCACGACGTGTTGCGAGCAAACCCAGGCCTGACAAGAGCACACCACCAGAAGCTGCCAAATACAAGAGGGTTCTTCAACTAAAAAATAAAAAAGGCAAGTGGAACAGCTTCGGCTACCAACCTCCATGCTCACTGCCCGCACGGGCCGCTCTTACATAAAAAAATATCTTTATTTCATTGGCCAGGGTACGGCACTTTTTAGGATTTACCTCAAAATTGCCCTCATATTTTATGCAAAATGAGTTGAAAAAAAAAAATTATTGATTTACATTACCGCGAGCGCTTATAGCAAGTACAACCACAGCGCTTTGACTGTGGTTGTAATTGATACAAGCGGCCGGATTCTGAGAGTAATGCTTTTCATGAGAAGAACCAGGCAAGAAGCTCATGTGCCACTTTTTTTGAATAGCCAATCACATTAATATTGTCAATCTAATAACTGTAGAAGTCAAATGTCTGTACATAGAAAAAAATACTTAAAACCAAGTCAGAGTGATGTAGACATAGGAAAAATACAAAAAAAAAATGTGTTTCTTTTTATTTTTATTTTCGTACGGGCTGATCTCCGAAATGGCTGGACCGATTTCAATAAAATTTTGCATGGTGATACCTAATATCTCTTGTCAACATCTTGGATACATTTTAAACCAGAAAATTAAACCATTATTAAGCCCGTTCAAACAGTCAAACATTATAATGAACATTATAGGTATTTTCCCTCTTTTTACATCCCCCTGACTTGTTAAGCTTTTTTTTTCTATGTACAGACATTCGACCTCTAGAGTTTTATTATATGTATAGATTATTTTGTAGAAGAAAATACAATAAATATTTCTTTCGCGCGTCGTGTACGTGCATTTTTAAATTGTAATTCTTATTAAACCTATAAATTTTAATAATAGCAAGTCTTGAAGATAATTAAGAATAATCAAAACAATCAACCGTAGATATTCTAAATTGCACCCCCAGAGCACATAATATCAGATCAAATGGAGAAGCCAAATGGAGAATACATCGCCTCCTCCTGACGAGTCAAGGTAAGCCAGGACGATGCTCATTTTGATATCCGTACAATCGAACACTTTTTTATTAGTAAATCAAAACGGCCAGATCTCCATCCAGTAAGCTTTTAACACTTTTTGCATTTTTTAATAATTGACGCTACACTTGTATTTCGCGTGCAGCTATAAGTTTAGCTGCTTGTAAACAAATGTTTTGTAAAATAAGGTAAAACATTAATAATTTAACCCAAGATTTGTAATGTAGAAAAACAAAAATTTGTTAAATATTTTGTCCTACCTGTTAATATCCTTTGCAATTGATATAGTAGATTAGTAGCCAAGGGCTGTAAGGCATCAATTGCAGCCCGAGATATATTACGACTTACCGAACATGAGAGATGTAAAAGAATTTGTTAAATATACTACGGCGTAGCAAACAGTCAATTGCAGCCGAGATATTGCGCACGAGCGCAGCGAGGGCGCTTATAGTTCGAGGGTGCAATTGATGCTTACACCCGAGCTAACTACTCTGCTTTACATCTCGATTGTGAGGTAAGTGGAAAAAAAGGCATTACAAGAATAAATAAATTTATTTTCAAGAACTAAATTTAGCTGTGCCGTTCGATATTCAAAATTGATGAAAATAGCGAAGCGACCTCTTTTGTCACAAGAATAAATAAATTTATTTTCAAGAACTAAATTTAGCTTCGCCGTTCGATATTCAAAATTGATGAAAATAGCGAAGCGACCTCTTTTGTCTTTGGGCTGAATGCATGATGTCTAGTGCCAGTAAGATGGTTAGATGTACGCGAACTTTTTGAAAGAGTTTTTTTTTAATTACTTACCGCCCTAGGGCGTTTCTAGCTACATTATTAACCTAGGGCGGTAATTGATCACTTACAACCCGCATCTGGGGGTATTAAGGACCTACTTACCGAACATGAGAGATGTAAAAGAATTTGTTAAATATACTACGGCGTAGCAAACAGTCTATTTCTCGTAGCACCCCAGCATGGTAGTCACGTTTCGTAAGCAGTGCCCGTAGGTTCGTAACGCTGCTACGAAAAGCGTTATGAATTACCATTAGCTTTTCCCTTGTCTTTGTCTATCAGAAAATGGTTACAGGTGCCGTTCCCTCTTTTCTATTTTATATTAGGTCCTTACCTATGAAATTGGTGTTTTGTATGGAGATTTTGGGGATGTCTGCATTTTTCATACTAACATTTTATCAGTTTTCTTCACAACGACAAATCCAGAGATAATAATATTTGGCATGTATCATTAGACAAGCTTTAGCAATATGTGTGTGAACACGCTTGATAAAAATTATTCATCGTTTTTATGTTAATGCAAATCAAATGATGTATCCGGGAGGCAGTTAAAAATAATTAATTGTCTTTGTGTCTAATTTACAAAAAAATATCAAATTAAATAATACGAGCTCAAATATATGGTCTATTTTTATAAGAGGCAATTATTTTATAAGAATGTTCTGTAACTTAATAGTTACGGACAAATTGTTAAGACAGAATAAAAACACCAATTTCATAGGTAAGGACCCAATATTATCACTTGACCAGTGGTCGGTTGATTTAGTGACTGTACTATATCTTTTCTCCATCACAATTTTCCATGATTTCAGTAACTAAAAAAAAGTTTTACAATCATCGCTATAAGCTGTTACGGTAAGAGCATCAATGCAACGAATTAAAGATGATATATCATTCTGAATGTGATTATGATGTCATGTACACTGGCTATGATAATATTTATACGTTTTACACTATATTGTGGTAGCGATGGGTATGCCCGAGCCATTTGAAATATTTTAATTATGCGCCAGCGCGTGCCAGTGACCAGCTGGTGATGTCATGTTCCGAGTTCGGAAGAATGACTGTAACTTAGGAAAGTTCAGCTGTTTTACACGCTTTTATTTAAACTCACACTGTTAGTATGAATGTTGTCTGCGTCAAAATTTGGAATCTTAATTTGACCCACTTCCCGGTCTTAGATTAGGATGAAATTTTACACACGCTCTGAGTTCTGATGACAATACATGACTAGCTTAGAAACGTCATTACAAATCCAATATGGCGGCCTCCCCAAGATGGCGGACTGGCTGTTTGAAATCCACCCCCATGATATGGATATCAAATGAAAGGGTTTGCTGTCAGGAATACGAAAAAAAATGTCAAATGACTTAAATCCAACATGGTGGACATCCAAGATTGCGGATTGGCTATTTGAAGTGCACCCCCATGATATGAGTATTAAATAAAAGGGTTTGCTGAATGGGATACGAAAAAAAATATCACACCTAAATCCAACATGGCGGCCGTTACAAGTAGTTAATTAAGTTTGAATAATAAGAAGACTAAAAAGTATAAATTAAAAATAATAGTTTAATAAACTAAAAAACACGCTTTTAGCACGCACTAAAAATTACAAAAAGAAAGCGTGGAGCGTTTTGTCCAAAAAAGTAAGATTACATAAACGCTCCACGCTTTCTTTTTGTAATTTTTATTATTATTTCTTATTTAATATGCCTTACCTTACAATTACTTCCCCTGCTTCTTTCCTATCACTGCATTTGTTTTTTTTTACATTATAAGTGGGAAGTGGTTGGTTAGTTTTAAAATATTGAGCATTTAAGTGCATAAGATTGAAAGTTTCTTATTGAAAACAAACTAGATAAATGAATCAGGATTGGTCATTGTGATATTCTTGTGAGAAGCCAATTATATGTTATTTTATCTCATTTTATTATTGTTGGTTGTCAGGCAAACTTTTAATAATTTTATAGGAAAATAAATGTACTGAGTAATCCGATGACCACTCATGACATAATCATAATACAATCGTCAGCTGTCTTTGACACGCGAATCACGCGATAAGTATTATATAGTAAAATGTCTTAAATTTGCTGCTCAGTAGGTCTAGCATTACTACCGAAAATGTTTTAAGATGACTGCAAAATCAATGAAAAATTGTTTTGATAGAAACACATGAGGATTCTGGGCCGCAACACCACCACGCTGGCTCAATTCGCGCGCATGCGTTTTATCATATCATATACTTACTGCAATGTACCGTACAAAAATTTAAAACGACATATAATATTGGGTCCTTACCTATGAAATTGGTGTTTTTTTTTCTCTCTTAGTAATATATTTTGTTCGTAACTATTAAGATTCAGAGTATTCCTAAAAAATAATTACCTCGTCTAAAAATATACTATATTTTTAAGCTCTTTTGATTTGTTTTGATAATTTGTTGTAAGTTTAATTGTGTTAAAATTGGACACAAAGACAACTCTTTTTAAGTGCCTCCCGAATACATCATTTTATTTGCATTCACTTAAAAACGATTAATAATTTTTATGAAGTGTGATATTACACTAAAGCTTGTCTAATGATAGATGCCAAATATAAACTGAAAAATTTTTGTATGGAAAATGCAGAATTCCCCAAAATCTCCATACAAAACACCAATTTCATAGGTAAGGACCTAATATTTATGCGATTTTTGTAGGAGTTTTTGTGAGTAAGCCGCTGGGCCAGGAACCAGTTCTCAACAATATTTGACCATTGACCTACACGGAAGAAAGTTGTATGTCTTTAAACGTATTAATGTCAATCTTGTATAAAAGAGTTCTGCGAAGGTTAATTGAACAAAGCATTTATATTCACGCACAATGTAATTAGTGTTGGGGTAGGACGGGGGTAGGAATGTCGCGTGCGGCGGCCGGCGCCCGACAAGCGTCGGCGACGCGGGGCCGGCGGCGGCGGACACAAAATGACAGGTAAAGAATACATGCTTAAAAAAATACAATTTCACATCGGCATTGCGATATGATTTAACCAATAATTAAATTGCAAGAATTTAACCCAAAATACATAGTAGACGGGAACGACTCGAGTTCTGTCGAGCAATACCACTGCTTATCAGGTGAGCTTGCATACCAATCAGTTAAGATAGCCTTGTCTACGGCAAAAAATAATAATGTAAGGGGGAAATTTAACCCCTTAATTTCATTTCGTTAACGATGAACTGAGTAAATTCTAAAATATTAGTTTTGAAGAAACGAGTCGCTCTTTGTACTTTTAATATAAAAAATTATAACATTAAATAAAACGTGAAACCCTTGTAGTGAACCAATTTATATTTATTCTTACCTATTTTTCGTAAATAGTTTTTTGTTTATTGGTTAGCTCTATTATTTTATGTTCACTTTGTATATCTAAGACAGTCACAATAACTTGCGGTTCACCGGTAAAGTTTGTTTTATAAGCGTATTTTTAAAAGTGATTGCTTAATCTTTGGTACTTTTTAACTTTTTATTTATAACTTTAATGGTCGACCGCGAACGTCCTCAGCTGTTCCTTTAGTAAGTTATTTTTTCTGTACTTGAGGAGAAGTAAATGATTATTTAGCCTACCTATGTCCTATGTATAAAAAACTTTTTATTGTAAAAATAATAATTTGTACACAATATAAGCTTGTTACAAACCAGTCAGGCGGGTTAGTTTTTTAACAATTTTAAAAAGTTAATCGAATTATAAATAATATCATAAAAAAATTACATTATATCTTAAATTGAACTACTGACTAGAGAAATAGTTATGTTAGTAAATTGAACATAACAACGTAACATTTCGCTTCTTTAAACTATATATCTTTAAATCAAAGTTCAACCTCTGAAAAGTTTTACGATAACAGTAACTGAAATAAATTTAAACGGACAGTGTTAAACCCCTAAACTACGTTAGGTGAACTATGTACTATGGGACTAACACTAAGGATCAAAATGAAATGAAACCTCAATTAGCTGTTCTGAATAATTTTAAAAATATTTGTATAGATAGTCCAGGCGACAGAACTCTAAAGCGCGATTTAACGTGCAAGCAACGCCATCTATCGGCACAACTTGGAACTAAAATGTTTCAATATGGCTGAACCGTGTTACATACATTAAGGGCTTGAACAGACAGTAATTGTTACAGTTTACGTTACAATATTTATGTACCAATGTCCATGTCAACTGTGTGATTTTTTAATAATTAACAAATTCGGTGACTCGACTTTTTGTTTACCTTTTGCACAACTTTGATTGAAAGATACTAACAGTTTAATTTATTATTCAACGCTTTTAAGTAAAATTAATGACGATTACAACCATTATGCGGCTCCACAGACGTGGAAAACTGAACAGGCTCAATATAATATTGGCGTTTTATGGTTATAAGTGGAATCCAGCTGAGCAAATGTAACTATTGACTAAAATCTGCAACTCTCCACTCCCCATGATTACGGGCACACCTTTCGCTTTCTCTACTCTTTTTAACTATATTAATCATACTATTTAACTCTCTCTTTATTGCACAGAAACCAAAAAACAGTACATACAAGGGAGGACTTATCTCTAATAGGGATATCTTCCAGTCAACCCGTCACAGGTGTGTGAGATCTCGTGTTGCGAGAGAACCGACACCAGTGCACGAGACGAAACAGAAATATATGCAAAAATTTATATACTTAGGAAGACAATTAAAAAATATATTAACTCTACTTTTAAACAAATAACGTGTTATAAGTATAACATTAAAGCAATAAACTTAATAAATTATAAATTGAAAATTGAAAATAATATAAATAAATAAAAATAAATACCTAATACTATTCCAACTGAGAAATTAATACAGATGAGAACAAAAAGTCGATAATATAAGATGTTAAAAAAAATGCTACATTCTAATGGTTCCTGTTGGTACCAATCGCAAAAAAAGGCATAATAATATTATATTTGAAGGATTTAACAGAAGGGCTGTTTATTCTATTTCTTGCACTGACCACTTTTAGTTTGTATAATAGAGATCAGTGATTTCTTGTCACTATTTGCTCTTTCACTCGACATCTAAAATAAATATAAAAACAAAGTAGGTACAATCATTAATAAAAATTCTTGGCAACGACATACACAGCAATGAATTTCATAGCACCATTTTTAGTATAGTTTTAAACCTTATTATAATATATTTTCTTGTAATACACTAAGATGAGTCATCAACGACGATATTCACTACCAGTTTCGTGTATAATTTTACTTACCTACTAGCCTAAAGATTAAAATGCAAATTAAAATTAAAAAATACTTATTGCAATACGAACCACATTCGTGCTTCACATAATAATGGAACACATATGGCCCAAACAGTTGTTATGGCTTTATATGTATTAAGAATATTATTATATGGAATATTTATATTTACAGCTACTCTATCAATAACAGAAGCGGCTTATGCTGCTTAATTCCGACTAGTTGAAAGGTGATCGTCAGTTTTTATTTAATTATTATAACTACAAACTACTCTATGTAAGCTTAAAGAAAAGCTAGATATTTTATAATATAATAATTATAATATACTTTATTAATAACATTGTTAAACTATTTAACATATATCTACTACAATTTAAACATAGATCTAAGCAAAACAATTGAGCTTGAACTAGGTGACCCTGTTTTTCAGGCGATATTACTTACCTACTAAACAATCTGAGCTTACATATACACAATGAAAGTAAAAGTAATCACGTAAAGTATGCTAATTATAACAATAATATTGGATTCCATAAAAAGATAAAATGTTAAGTGACAAAAACACCTCTACTTCAGAACCAGATTTATCAATAAGTACAAATGTAACCTTAAAAAAATAAGCACCTTGTGTTGGATGCCGAAGAGTCTTTGTTCTGAGATCGAGCAATGAATCTTTTGACATTATTATTAGTTTAAAAAGTATGTTTGTTTAACGCATTTGAACAAAAAGAAGTAACAAAATTCATAAACTACGCACTCTGGATATTGATTTATTTTATGCTTTCTCCTTTTAAAAAATAAAGAAATAAAATTAATACCCTCAGACATTCACACCCATCAACTAGTCCCATTTTAAGCAACTAAATGCTGCTTGTGTTACGGATACTAGATGATGGACAAATATTGGGTCCTTACCTATGAAATTGGTGTTTATTTTCTCTCTTAGTATTTTGTCTGTAACTATTAAGATTTAGAGTATTCCTAAAAAATAATTACCTCGTCTAAAAATAGACTATATTATTGAGCTCTTTTGATTTGTTTTGATAATTTGTTGTAAGTTTAATTGTGTTAAAATTGGTCACGGAGACAACTCTTTTTAAGTGCCTCCCGAATACATAAATTTATTTGCATTCACTTAAAAACGAAAAATATTTTTTATGAACTGTGATATAACACATATTACTAAAGCTTGTCTAATGATAGATGCCAAATATATATTATCTTTGGATTTGTCGTTGTGAAGAAAACTGAAAAAATTTTAGTATGGAAAATGCAGAATTCCCCAAAATCTCCATACAAAACACCAATTTCATAGGTAAGGACCTAATATAAAAAGAAGAACCAAAAAGAATAAAACAGAATGTACCAACTGCTTTTCTTGCCTAGCATGTTGTAAAAGGCGACTAAGGGCGTATTGAGTACTGGGTCTGTGATTGTGTAGGCGATGAGCTAGCCACTTGTTACTACTCTTTCACGATTTTTCTTCTGACCAAACCCAATTTTTGTATGGCTAGATGTGGTCTCCTCTGTGAAGGATTCAACTGTGGGCGCGATACTTTTGAAAAAATGCATCGCTCTGCTTTGACTTTCCTGTTCTCTTGAGGCCAAGAGGGATATAAGTTTTTTTTCTAGATCATTATTATTAAACTCTGGAAGCTTCTTTGTCCTCTTTTTGGGACAATGGTTGAAATTGAACTCGTTTGAGGCATTGCTGTTGTCGGTGCTAGCGCTCTGCTCCGCGGGGGCCGCAGGCTGCGGGTCTGCTAGCTTCTTCAAGAAGGACATTTGCTCGTAGAATACGTATTTCTTAGGCTTCGATGTTAAGTCGGCTTTGCACTCCTTTTTGGAGTACTTAATCCAACTGTCCCTCATGTTAGTCCACTTTTTCATTACCGATTTACCTGAAAATAAATAATAATACTTTACATCTCTCATGTTCGGTAAGTAGGTCCTTAATACCCCCAGATGCGGGTTGTAAGTGATCAATTACCGCCCTAGGTTAATAATGTAGGTAGAAACGCCCTAGGGCGGTAAGTAATTAAAAAAAAACTTTCAAAAAGTTCGCGTACATCTAACCATCTTACTGGCACTAGACATCATGCATTCAGCCCAATGACAAAAGAGGTCGCTTCGCTATTTTCATCAATTTTGAATATCGAACGGCGAAGCTAAATTTAGTTCTTGAAAATAAATTTATTTATTCTTGTGACAAAAGAGATCGCTTCGCTATTTTCATCAATTTTGAATATCGAACGGCGAAGCTAAATTTAGTTCTTGAAAATAAATTTATTTATTCTTGTAATGCCTTTTTTTCCACTTACCTCACAATCGAGATGTAAAGCAGAGTAGTTAGCTCGGGTGTAAGCATCAATTGCACCCTCGAACTATAAGCGCCCTCGCTGCGCTCGTGCGCCTAAATATCTCGGGCTGCAATTGATGCCTTTCATTCATATTTAATCTAAAAAACTCTCACACTATTATAACAAATGATTTTGTATACTTCTTTCTTATCCAACACTTTTAGTAGACAAGTACTTGCCTTGCATATGAATAGATGAGGATAGGTAGAGGGAATAAATCTATTAGAATGATACGACACTTTGGTAACAAGGAATAGATGAGAAAATTGAATTTTTGGGAGTTGGGGGCAATGCCTGCTTATTCTATAGGTTGATACTAATATTACAAAGAGAACAGATTTGTTTCCTCGTTTGTTTGCATAGAAATAGGCTCGAAACTACTTACCCCTTTCACAGTTTGGGCAGCTTAACTAGCCCCGGCTGACATAAGCTATATTTGATCGCAATGTTCATACGGAAACCGGTACCAGGTGAAGCCGCGAAGAGCTTCAAGTGGATGATATAAATGGGGTGTTATTTAAAAGGTCAGCATAATATTCGAATTTTGGTCAGCAAAAAACTATAATTGGTCAGCTATAATAACTAATTGGTCAGCAACTTGGGTAGCAAATAATTCTAAATTGGTCAGCAAAACAACTAATTAGGCAGCAACATGGGCAGCAGATATTAGTCAGTAAAATAACTAATTGGGCAACAACTCAAATGTTTTCTCTGTTGCCAAACTGTTTAATATTTATGTTTGATGACACCACCAAAAAGAATGTACCAACTGCTTTTCTTGCCTAGCATGTCGTAAAAGGCGACTAAGGGCGTATTGGGTACTGGGTCTGTGATTGTGTAGGCGATGAGTTAGCCACTTGTTGCTACTCTTTCACGATTTTTCATCTGACCAAACCCAATTTTTGTATGGCTAAATGTGGTCTTAAGGAACACAGTGCTCCTTGGACTCTACCTACACCTTCGGGGATTACAGGCGTGATTGTATGTATGTATGATGACACAAATATTGTTTTTAAGGGTCATAAAAAATAACCTTAACCTAATATCTATCAGAATACATCTCGTACGAATTGATCCTTGATCTTTCATTGATCATTTTTATAGATTTTAATACATTTCCGGTAACATATATATACCTATTGCTGCCCAAATAATTATTTTGCAGCTCAACTACTTATTTTGCTGCACAATTAATTATTTTGCTAACGAAATAATAATTTTACTGCCTAAAATAATTATTTTGACGCTTAAATATATAAATTGCTGACAAACATCTGACAAAATATTTGTTTGCTGCTCAAATGATTTTTCGGTTCACCATCTTGTTGCTGACGCAAGAATGAAATGGCTGCCTAATTAATTATTTCCCATATAAATTATACTTTAACAGATAAACAAGTTACAAAACTGGTGTAGAGTTGACAGGACAGTACATAATTAAATAAATAAGACAATAAATAATGCCCTTAGAGCTGCTTTAGAGTGACTTAAAAATATTACTACATAAATAATACATTATGAATTTATATGACATACTATTGTAAAATATAACATAAAATCCAATCTAATCTTTAACTGGTTTTAAGTGGCATGAAGGTCTGTTCGGTTGACCCATCAAAAATTTATTTTATTTATTTATTATCTATATAGAGCTTAATTACCTTATAATCGCTTTTGGAATATCTTATTTGTGTATGTACGAATGTCGTAACATGTGAAAGAGACAGAAACACATTTACCATATTCGTTCTGTTGTTCGAGGTCCATTTTATCAAAAGAAGGCTCCAAAAGCTGGCACAAGTCTTTCCAGGCGTCATATGTGAAACGTTTGTTTTTATATTCCTCTAAAGTCTTATCCCACAGCACAGGTCTTTCTTTTATTAGATTTATTAAGAGTTCTTGGTTAATCTCCATTGTATACTATAGGGAGTTGTGCGCACACGCGTACGGTGACTAATACACTGTCAATGCCAATACTGCCATTGGCTGTAGACTAGACGTTCACCGTTCGCCGGGCGAAAACACGGCGCGGACGCATCGACCGGCGAGCGATACGATTATCGGGGACTACTTCAAATTGACTATACATACTTAGATAGCATCATATTTATATCTGTGATAGCATCAATATTGAAAATCCTAGCTCTATTGATTGTCGGTGTCACTGGTACTTGCTCAGGATCAACCATTTTTTACTTTCATTGGGATCCCCGGATCCGAATATAATGATTTGTTTGATGATTGATGCTTTGATTCTGATATTCTCGGCTAGCTAGCTCGGATAGACACCGAAGAAATCGTTTTAAACAAGAATCTCGAAAAAGGAACTAGGTAGTTTACTCGTATAAATGTCGTGTATGTAGAGTCGTGTGGTAGCGGCTCGTATAAATGTCGTGTATGTAGAGTCGTGTGGTAGCGGCTCGTATAAATGTCGTGTATGTAGAGTCGTGTGGTAGCGGCTCGTATAAATGTCGTGTATGTAGAGTCGTGTGATAGCGGCTCATTAAAAGAATACTACCAACCCATCTCTTCCCTCGGGTGTCGTAAAAGGCGACTAATGGACTTAGAACTGCACAACCATCCTTTAGGTTATTGCGGCGACGGGCTCACCACCTGTCACGAACAACACATGTGCAGTTAATGCTTGGTGAAGCGTGGATTATGGCAGTAGACTGCTTTTGCGGTGCTTTTGCTTGGTCTCTGACTAACCCTTAGGAGATAATAGTCGTGATTATATGTATGTATGTATGTCGTTTATATGTATTGGTTTATTAAGAGAATAGAACTATATAACATAATTGATATAGCTTAGTCTGTTGAAGAGATTGTAGAGCAAGTTCTATTCCTAATTTTATACCCTACAATATATTTATCGTAGAGGCGAAACAACGCCCATTTCCCTTCAATATTTTTTCCTAAAGATATACCTAGTTGTGTTCTGTTTACACAAAACGCATATTATACAATCTCGAATCGAACAATTTTCGAAGTCAGTTAAAAACAGACAAATTATAAAAATGGTACAAGGGTGTCGTTTATTTCTAGCAATCTCTTCGAAAATGGCGTATTATTTTCAGAAATCTCAATAAACTTGACAAATTTATAAACCTTATGAATTACCTACATGCGACTGTTTGCGTAACTTGACTAATCGTGGAACAACATTCACCTGAAGGGCTAATAATAGAAGGGTGTTTTGAACGGCGGTGTAGCGGCGCCGCACGCAACGGGCGCCGCGAAGGCCCGGCGCCCGGGGCGCCGCCGGTGACTCACACCTACCCGATAAAGGCATTACAATATTTTCTATTATATCATCAAATTGAGGAGCTCGGTGGCGTAGTGGTTCGCTTTGGCTTTCGATATCGAAAACAATGCTACCTTCGCCATGGTCAGGCACGTAAAGCTTTGGTCCAGCTCGCTATTACAACCGTTTCCACCCATCAACCGGCATTGTGGTGGTGTTACGGCCCATACTCCTCATAGTTTCTCTATGAGGAAGGTCTGTGTCCAGCAATGGGACGTTTATAGGGTAAGGTCATATCATGTAATTACAAAAAAGACAGTGAAAGCCAAATGGGACGAATAGCTTTACTCGTGCAAAAGTTCGTCAGATCGATCCCACCCACCGCCTGTTTTGAGTTATATTCAAAACATAAGTAGATTAGGTACTTTGTTGTGAAAATCGCTTACGCACAGTGTGCGTGGTGCATGCAGCAGGTTCATGGCAGCAGGCGAAATGTGAGTGTAACAAAAACCCGAGTTTTTGCGATCAGCCGGCCGGCACAATCCATACTTCCATACTAATAATATTGGGCCACTTGCAGGAAATTTTAAACCTAGTTTAAATCTCGATTTTGTCAATTGACAATCGAGCCATAGTAAAATTGTCAAAAATAAAATTTCCATAAAGAGATTTAAAAATTTCCTGCTAGACGCACTTAATGCTGCAGTCTTTGTCTGTCTCAATGTCTGTCGGTCTCGCTTTCACGTCAAAAGTGCTGAGCTGATTTAATCAAAATTCGGTACACAGATAGTCTAGAAGCCTGAGAAAGGACATAAGCTACTTTTTATCCCGATATTCCTTGGGAAGGGTACCACGCGGGTGAAGGGGCGTGGGCAGACAATAGTTTGCAGTAGGATAACTGAAGAGTTACTTTTTTCTGCTGTATACAAATAAAAAGCACCAGAATTTTTTTTTCTGCTCTACGACATTAGCAGAAAAAAAGTTTAATAGTTTTTGTTGTGAGAGTTATATGAGTCTAGAGAAAAAAAAAAGATAAAAAAAAAAAAAGATATACCTAAAAAAAGTTTAATAGTTTTTGTTGTGAGAGTTATATGAGTCTAGAGATTTTTTGCACAAAAATAAAAAATTGTCGCATTTCTAATTTTTCTTGTTGTTAATTTGTGTGATTGTGATATTTATTTTAGTTTGTTGTTTGATTGAATAATTGGCTAATAAATAACTTTCGCTTGTATTTGGTAACAAATTTTGAATACTGTTGGATTACTATAATTACAATTACAGTATAAGTATTTTTAGTATAAGTGGATTTCACCGTGACTCGCCTCTATCATCACCACTATTTTCTCAATTTAAAATAATATGTTACAAAGTTTGTCCGCACCTTTACATTTATGCTAGGGATTTTATATATGAAAGTAAATCATCATGAGATTCATGCTAAAAGAGATAAACACAACAATTTGTTTGCTTCTGTAAATCCTCAAAAATTAAGCAAAACAGAGATTGAAAGTTAATAAACATAAAACTTAAATTAACAGGCGAAGCCTCCCCGTCCTGTCCCGTGAAGTAAGTGTTGGATATGAAGTCTCGTCAAGTGCTTTCAGGGCCTGCCCCGACCCGCCCTGACCCGTACCGTTCCGCCCCGACCGGTCAGGTCCCATCGTTCGTGAAAATCATCTTTGATGTCGAGTGCCTTCCCATACCGCACTTACCCGTTTCGCCCTGACAAATTAAGGGTCCGGCGAACAGTGAGTTTTTCATACAAACGTTTTCATACAAAAATCATTTTCAATTTAAGAATATCTGGACATATCATCGCTGTTATTCGGATTAAGAAAGTATTTTTCTGTTTCTGAAAAAAAAAATATATTTCGTAAATTTATATTTCGATGTTTTCCGACATAATTATATTAAAAACGAAATTAATCATTATGTAATTTTAACAGAAACATAGAAAAATACTTTCTTAATCCGAATTACAGCGATGATATGTCCAGATATTCTCAAATTGAAAATGATTTTGGTATTACGTTTGTATGAAAAATTCACTGTTCGCCGGACCCTTAAGCCCCGACCCCTCCCATCTCGTCTCGTTAGGTCTTGTCGACGTGAATGTAAATCATGTTGGATGTGAAGTCTCTTCAATTGCCTCCACGTCCAGCCCTGACCCGTCCCATCCCGTACCGTCCCGACCCGCCCCGTTAGGTTTTGTCGACGTGACGGTAAGTCCTTTTGAATGTGAAGTCTCGTCAAGTGCCTTCACGTCCTCAGGCGCAACTCAGTATTCATCAGAGCAACGTTTTTTTCTTCAGGCGCAGTATAAAAAAGATGTATTAACATCTTTTTTATACTATTTTTATTTTTTATATTATATAATCTTTTTTATCTTTTTTTTATCTTTTTTATAATCGTTTTGTTGGTTGGGCTGTTGGTGGGCTGGTCTTGAAACAATCTAGAAAAAGCTCCCGTAAATGTTTTTCATACTGCGCCAGAGGAAAAAACATAGCCACATATTTATATGTTAGCCACTAATATTTAATATAAAAAAATAAATATTTATGGTAAATAGGACATAACAAAAAAGGGTGTTATTTAAACGGTCAGCAAAATATACAATTGGTCAGTAACTAATAGGCAGCAAATATTTCTAAATCGGTCAACAAAATAACTATTTGGGCAGTTAAGTACTTATGGGCAACAGATATTTGTAATTTGTCATCAAAATAATTTATTGAGTAGCAACTCAAATGTTTTCTCTGCTGCCAAATTGTTTAATATATGGTTTGATGACACAAATATTAATTATAAGGGTCATAAAAAAATAACCTTAACCTAATATCTATCAGAATTCATTTCCTACGAATTGATCCTTCATTGATCCTTTTCCAATTTGTTTTACATTTCCAGTAACATGCTGCCCAAATAATTATATTGCAGCTCAACTCATTATTTTGCTGCCCAATTAATTATCTTGCTGTCCAAATAGTTATACTGCTGAATTTTTTTTATTTGTTGTTAAATGATTTTTCGGCTGACCTTTTTGTTGCTGACCAAATTATTAAATGACTGCCCAATTAATTACTTCCTAAAAAACCGGCCAAGAGCGCGTCGGGCCACGCTCAGTATAGGGTTCCGTAGTTTTCCATTTTGTAAAATTTATCAAAAACTGTTCAACCCATCAAGTTCAAAATAATTTTCCTAGAAAGTACTTATAAAGTTCTACTTTGAGAATTGTTTCATATTTTTTGAACTTATGGTTCAAAAGTTAACACATTTTTTTTTATCTTTCGGAGCGATTATTTCAGAAAATATATATTTCATCGTAAAATGATGTTAGAAAACCCCTATTCATTTTTGAATAGCTATCCAACGATATATCACAAGTTAGGGTCTAGAGAAAAAAATCAGTCCCTACATTACGTGTATGGGCATTCTCCCTAATTTAATATTTTATTCCACTTTTGATTTGTGCACTTTGTCAGCGTTATTAATATACATATTTAATCAAAATTTCAGCTCTCTAGTTGTAGCGGTCACTGAGATTATCCGCGGACGGACAGACAGACAGACAGACATGGCGAAACTATAAGGGTTCCTAGTTTACAACGGAACTTTACCTAAAAATGAGATACGTCTCGATCGCGTCGGGCTTGGGTCACAGATGACCATTCTTTTCCTTCCTCGAAAGGTTATTTATTGGCATTATTTTATTAAAATTCATAATGTCAATTGAAACATCTGCTTTATACTAATATTGGATCCTTACCTATGAAATTGGTGTTTTTTTTCTCACTTAGTATTTTGTCTGTAACTATTCAGTTTCAGAGTATTCTTAAAAAATAATTACCTCCTCTAAAAATATACCATATTTTTTAGCTCTTTTGATTTGTTTTGATAATTTGTTATATGTTTAATTGTGTTAAAATTGGACACGGAGACAACTCTTTTTAGGTGCCTCCCGAATACATAATTTGATTTGCAGTCATTTAAAAATGATAAATAATTTTTATGAAGTGTGATATCAAACATATTGCTAAATGTTGTCTATTGATACATGCCAAATATTATTATTTTTGGATTTGTCGTTGTGAAGAAAACTAAAAAAATGTTTGTATGGAAAAAGCAGAGTTCCCCAAAATCTCCATACAAAACACCAATTTCATAGGTAAGGACCTAATATTAGGTCCTTACATACTCTGAAACTTAATAGTTACGAACAAAATACTAAGAGAGAAGAAAAACACATTAATTTCATAGGTAAGGGCCCAATACTATCCATATTTTCGTAACAATATTAGAAATGCTAAAGTAACTCTGTCTGTCTGTCTGTCTTGCTTTCACGACAAAACTACTGGACCGATTCAATTGAAATTTTGTACACAGATAGTCTAGAGCCTGACTGAAGTTTTGATCAAACCGGTTCAGTAGTTTTGACTTGAAAGCAAGTCAGACAGACAGAGTTACTTTCGCATTTACAATATTAGAATGGAATAAATTCGTGTGACAAAACATTATTGATTAATTTAATGGAACTTCGATACAAAATAAAATTATAATATTATAATTATAGGCACATTATCTGTTATTAAAATAAAGATACCAGAAAAAAAATTATTTAAATTTTCATTTCATTTTATTCAAGAGATTGAAACCATGTACTTAAATAATAATTTATGGTTCTGAATCTGAATACAAGCATACGGCCAGTCATTGTATGCCATGACCGTAGCATGTAGACGCTCGTAGCACTAGGGCACTTCTCACCCTGTACCTCGTCCTCGGCCTATATACGTCCCACTGCTGGGCACAGGCTTCCTCTTGGAGAAACACATGAGGAGTATTTGCCGTAACACCACCATGCTGGCCCAATGCGGGTTGGTGGGTAGAAACGGTCGCAATAGCACAAACGGCTTAACGTGCCTTCCGAAGCACGAGGGGCTCGAAATCACTAGGTTTTAGTCACCAATCCACGGCCTGACCATGGCGAAGGTAGCTTTGTAAAACTCAATACATCAATTACTGTAGGATCATAACACTACAATAACAATATAAATTTTTGTGTTGTACGAACTTTTGTTGTTTGTGGTTGTGAATATTGCGATCTTCAGTCTGAAGTGCTAATAGCCAGTCGGAAGCAATAGATTTCAGTGGTTAACAATTAGCCAGATTTTGTAGTATAATTAAACTACCTTAACTGTCTTCTTAACTTAACTGTCTTCTAATCTTCAACCGTTTTGGTCATTGTAAAAAAATATCAAGTTTTATTTAGTTATAGGGGTACATGATAAGAATGCGTAAAATGCGTGATTCACCAAACACCCCGAAATGACACATTCTCATTGCCTCTGCTGTATTTACCCCCCGGCCCCCGCCCACGCAGCGAGTCCCTGAAATTCAGGAGCTCAGATATAACCTCTCAGTATGACTCATCCATGAATGAACTATGCTCTAAACATAGGTACGTAAGTATATTAAACTAAAATTTGTTCTTCTGTTTCCTACGCCGAGGTAAAATTATCCTCAACATTTTAACATTTGAGTATTGTCATCGCAATAAATCACAATGAGGTAAATATTTATCTTAATAATAATTACATACCGTAACGTACAAAATATGAAAATGATACATACATCTTTATGTTCCTCCTGCCTCCTATTTTGATTTTCTAAATTAATTATGTATTGGTTGCCCTAACTTTAGTGACAGCTTACCCTTAGTAAATGCCTGCCTGGGTAAAAGCTATTTATGTAGGTAGGTACCTATGTACATTTTATTTAAAGTGCAAGAAATGAATTCCTTGTTTTTTTATATTAATCAATGTTCAAATAGCCTAATAATTTTCTTTCACTGGCTTTAACTAAGTATGTAATCATTGTTATTCCATAATATTTTATGTACCTACCTACTACCTACTTATAATTATTATCCTAGCTTAAAAGTAAGTACCTAGGTGATAAGTTTTACTTTTTTTTAAAATTCCTAATTTTGGTTATGCATATATCATGAAAACCACAGAACAATAAAAAAGGTTTATTGTTCTGTGATGAAAACAATAATTTTATATTTTACATAGTTTTAGTATTATACGGTTACTACGGTTTTAATTTTAGCTACGTGAAAGGAGTGAGAGCAACGTTTTGTTTCACTCACGCTCATGCAAAAAGTTTTAAATTCACTGCGCGCATGCGCCGTGTCCGCCTACGTCACGATATTCTCAGTTGGCCATGTGACACCCCTCTAGCCAATCGTCTCCAGTCTGTTGAAGTGTGATGTTCGGTATTCACGCACACAGTGGGAAAATTATCAGTTTTTTGACATTCACTTGGTGAAGAAGTAGTAAAGACTTCAGTTTGTTACCTTAAAATTATTATTTTCTTAATTAAAGTGATAAAATTATTTAATAATTTGTTAAATTATCATATTTATCGAAACAAATAGTGAAAAGCTGAAATATAACCTGTGAACGATTCTTGGAAGCGCGTTTGCTGCGATCGAGACGAGACCTTGATAAAACTACACAACTAGTTCTTGGAGCGAACAGACAGTTAATATAGGATTGTTCATGCCTGTGGAGGTATGTTTTAGTTTATCATTTGTGAATTCGATCGTGTGCTATTGTTTTCTAATCCGATTTGTACCATAACAGTGGTGTGGAGTGTTCAAGGTTAATTACGCAGAGATTTTGACACTGGGAAGTGTATACCAGTTATGATCGAGTAATATGTGCGTTTTGATT
The DNA here is from genome assembly GCA_910589355.1 of Parapoynx stratiotata. NCBI lineage: Eukaryota > Metazoa > Arthropoda > Insecta > Lepidoptera > Crambidae > Parapoynx > Parapoynx stratiotata. Next base: position 890,400 of record OU342465.1, read on the forward strand.
TTGTCGCGTGCGGAAGGACCGCTGTGAGAGTCCACAAGCGTTCGTTAAAAAGTGCCATGGACATCGTCGGAGGTAAACCGTGAGACTTGCATGTGTTTGCCCTATTAGTAGCTGACCAATTGACACCGGCGCTTCCCACCTTGCACGTAATTCATCTCTTTTTAACGTTGTTATAATACCTGGGCTATGGTATCACGGCAGCACTCACAGATGGTATGATTCTACCCAGTACTGTTAATAGCTTGCTCTGTATTAGCTCACCAAGTGTAGTTCTAAAAATATCTAAAACTATCCGCACGCTGCCTATGGAGAGTGTTGTAGTTTGCTTCCAATACAAGTTTGGTTGTGTGCTTAGTGTAGTTTTGGTGGCATAGTTTCTTGTAAGTATTAGTTAAACTACCTACTGCCTACTTTCTTGAAATTAACTGATAATTTAATTTAACATATAAAATTATGTAATACCCTGCGAATCATTGCAAATTTATCTAGAAATATGGGCAAAATTTTAGGTTCAAAGCATAGCGCAGTGTTATATAATTGTTAAACTAACTATCTTTTATTACCTCAACAGTTTAACAGCTAATTTCAGTATTATTTTTACTTAGGTATCTGTGATAAATCTCTTTCTACCTTTAATTTAGAAAATCATTATTAGAAATATTAGTACAAGATGAAGGTATTTTTATGTTTGAAATTTGTTTTAGTTTTACCTACAATACTTTTAAATAGGTAATGTGCGAAACTGAATTGTCTACATTTGAACAGAGTTGTCTCATGTGCTGGTTGATTATTGTCTTATCACCTCTCTCTTTATCGTTTGATACTGATTTATAAATAATTGATTTATTTATAATCTGAAAAACTTTGGTTTTACTTTATTTTTACTTATTATACCTTTGAAATTAATAATATATCAAAAAATATTAAAATGAATAGGATACCACTCTTTTCTTTAATTTTTTGTCATTATAAACTCCACTTTAGAATACATGACAGTATACAATAGTCTTAACAAGTGAATACTCAAACAGTATTCTGAACCGCAACATTTAATTTGTTTCTGCAGATTAATTTTGCGAATAGTTAAATTAATGTTAATAACATAAAATTGTGCTTGAAAATATTGACTCTTGTTTGAGTTAAAACCAGTTTCAAAATTGCTAGTTAGAATGTAGTGTAAACATGCAAGACCTCAGGGTAATTTATTTAAAAGATAATTGTATTATAGACCTGATTATTCCAACATTTTTGTGTTTGTTCATCGGTCAGAATCTTTTAGTCTGCTAATGAGGGCATATTTTTTACACAGGTAATTAAAAATAAACATAGTGACAAGTGGGTTTATTCTTATTCCTGCCCTTGTCTCTTTCTAAAAGGGTCAGCATTCTCTTCCTTTCTCCTCTGTCGCTTGGCAGTTTGGCATCAACTTATTTCCTTCTCATGTTATACTTCAAACATCAAATCCATTGAATTTGTCATCAACTTATTTCCTTCTCATGTTATACTTCAAACATCAAATCCATTGAATAATTGTTTTTCCTCCCATTGTGTCCATATGATACTTTGGTTTTTCTTGTGCAAAGTGCCAAGTGTTTTCAATTTTAAAGTTGTAGTGTAGAGTAGTTCTTTTTTTATTTAAAACATTTATCAAAAGTCACAATTGACTAAATATTTCAACTTACAAAAAAAAACTTAGCTATAAAATACTCCAATTTATATATCTAGTGTGATATATATAGATGTTATACCCATCAATCAGTGCTAGATCTGCAGGTCAACGACCCATCCCGCGTGCACGATGGACTCAATTCACGATTTGGACTAAGATTGTAGTCCAAATCTATATTTTAACGGAAACAATGAAATCTGTAATTTTTATTCAAACCGTAGGCGTATCGAATCGAGTTTATACTAAAACAGTTAATCGAGACGTAAACAGCGTGCCCTCTCTGTTGTTTGTAAAGTAATACTTGAAATAGCAAGTGTTTGAATGTTAGGGTATTGGTTAGCTTAATGTGTTATGATTTATGAAAGTTGTGCAGGAATCTGATAGCGATAGCGTATAGAGATTGGAAATTATGGGTTCGCGGCTCATTCTGCCCGCATGGTCGTGACAGGTGATTGTGTCGCCGCTAGGGTTGCCACGTCAACAAAAATACGAGGATAAAAATTCTAAAAAAAATCAAAATGTAGCCTTCTATATTTTGATTTTTGTGTTATCTGTAGAATATTTTTTTTGGAAAAATTACATAAAATGATAACATCTCAAATTTTAAAAACTCCCAAAGAGATCAAAAGCTATTAAATTACATAAAAATACACGATTCAATATATATAATTAGACGATAAATACACGAGCTCGGTGGCGTAGTGGTTAGCACGCCTTGGCTTTCGATTGAAAACAAAGCTACCTTCGCCATGGTCAGACCGTGGATGGGTGACCAAAACTTTGGAATCTCGTACTCCTCCGTGCTTCGGAAGGCACCTTAAGACGTTGGTTCCGGTCGCTATTGCGACTGTTTCGTTTCTACCCACCAACCCGCATTGCACCAGCGTGGTGGTGCTACTTTCCATACTCCTTATGTGTTTCTCCATGAGGTTGGCCTATGCCCAGCAGTGGAACGTATTAAATAAAACAAGAACTTCAAGAAAATCGAAATTTGAGTCAAATGAAATAAACTGAAAGATTTTTTAATGAGAATTATGTAATATCGTCTCCTTTGTATCCCTGACAGCGTAGGTAGAAGTGATTTGCCCTATTAAAGTTGTGGGAAACAATTAAGAAGGGCAAAGGTTATTGACTTTAAATCTTAAATGATTAGGCGCACGCTGTAATAAAGTGAAAGTAACAAATACAACAAAGACTTGAAAGTTTATGTTCATGGTTATCCCCCTGATCGAATTTTGAATAATTATGTACAATGGCACTGAGAGCTATTCGCTTACCTACTTTTTATTTTTGTAAATAAAAAAAATACTTATACGAATATTGCACCAGTGCGAAACCAAAGCTTGGGTAACAATAAAGCATTATATTTCAAATATCTGTACAAGACAGCATTGAAATCTTTCAATTAATTTGTTTTTAAAACAAAAACAGCCACATGGAGACCCTACAGTACTCTGCACAGGTGAACTCGTGTTGTCAAGCGCCTCTTGTTGGTTTGCCAAGCGTCGTTTACATGTTAGAGTAGGTACTTGCCCGAGCGTGAATGTGTACACAAGTTTTAATATACCGGTCTTTGCGAACAGTTGCTCTTTGACTTCTGACTATTGCTATCAGTAAGTCTGCGAATACTTACCTTAATGCCCTTGCCTTTTAGAAAAGCTTTTCCATGCTTAATAATAACCTTTACATGGTGCCGTATTAAAGAAAGATGGGAAAGATACGTAGAGAGTTTATCACAACAATTTTTTGTTCTGATAAGTAAAAAAGGCATTCCTGTAATTATCAACTATTTTCTTAGTTATGAGAAAAATAAAAAACATGCAAGTTGTATGTAAAACACAAAGAAAATTAAGAATTGCATTTAATTTTCATTTTTCATAAAAGTTTAGAGCGCAGACCACCAGCTTGCTAGTGAGAAAAATAAACCGAACTAAAAGTACACATTGTACCCTATAAGCAGACCAAACAAATAACTGGGAACTAATACAGTTCTGTAATACACGGCCGACAATCGTTTACGAGTACATCTTATTAATAGCCAGCAATTCTGTTGCAATGTTTGACGCTTGGTCCTTTTAAACCACGAGGGTCGTTGATTTATCCGTTTCTAATGATAAGAAGTACCTACGCGCCTCGAGACTCCACACTGTTAGTTTGTAGACCGTATGTTACTTAAAGCTCATTGTTTGTTGACATATTGTAATTATTTTTTTATTTGCTTTTTATTTGCTATCATGCCTTGTCACTACTTGCCAATACTTTGTTTACGCGAACTTCTTTAAGGTAGAAAAATACCTTTCGCTTATTTACGACGCGACTTCGTCCGCGGTTACTATGGTTTTTTTAACTATCCCACGGGAACCCTTTAATTTTCCGAAATAAAAGGTATCTAAGACGTTGACAAGGGATATAAGGAATCACCGTGCAAAATTTCATTGGAATCGGTTAAGCCATTCTGGAGATTTGCCCGTACAAACAGACAAACAGATAAAGCTACAGAGAATCAAAAAAATTTAAAATATTTTTTTTTTGTATTTTCTCTCTTTTTACATCCCCCTGACTTGATTTGAAGCATTTTTTTTCTATGTACAGACATTCAACCTCTTCAGTTTTATTATATTTATAGAAATAGTTTTCGGGAAGATGAGATTGTGATATCGATCACTCACATTACTAATTTATCATGGCGTCTGTATTCTCAAGGAGAGGAGTTATTACCACCCACATTTCGCATAAGTCTTGGCCTCTATGTAACTGAGGGTAAGCCTCACTGGTAAAATCTTACGTCAAGCCATCTTCGGGGAGGTTCTCATCATTTCACTAATGCACGTCACTCTTATCCTCGGCCGCTCTCATCTAAGGAGAACTATTCACCTAATTTGGCTTACTCAAACGACGGTGCATGTTTTAGTATTTCTAATGTGGCGGTAAAATTTATTTTACCGTATGTAAGGTTATGGTTTGTGTGGTACTAAGTAAAAAACAAACCTTATTGTAACTCACTACGTTGCAGTTATGTTGACAAGGAAATCATAGGTTTATTTTAGAGATTATATACTTATATACGACTTATCTCATTAATCTCTACACACAATGTCCCGTGGTGCACGTACCATAGTTATTTTTATTATTATTTCCTGTTCTTTTTTTATGGATATACAAATAATGATGATGTCACGTTTTTAGGGTACTGCAGTGAACTGGAAAAAAGTTTAGAGCTATTTTCTCATATTTACTGTTATTACACAAGAATAAATATGAAAAAGCCTATGATGCCATGCTTATAGGTAAACAAAACCTCATTGCTTAGTTTACCTATAGGCATAATAAAAATTATTCAATGAAATATTTTTATTCTGGCTCCTGGTACCTACAATTATTGGGTTAAACTAAACTCTAATTTAATATTGTTAAATTTTGTATGATAATAAAAAAGTTATATTGCTAGTCATAGTGTAAGTATGATTGTTATTCATTGTAAACTTTCTTTATTTATATCACAGGGAAAGAATACCAAACTTTTAAAGTCTGAAGTATACTATTGATAATTACGCAACCTTATAACGAACGCGATTCGAAATAGTCGATTTTCCTATTACTTTGTAAAGATTTTCCCGTAATTTTTGTTGTCCTGCCTGTCCCAAACAAACGTAACGTGTAGTCGCATTATTTAAACCACAAAGTGGATTTCTATCCTGATGTAAAGTAGAAAGGGTACATAATATAATATTTACGTTTAGTAATTACTCCTTATTAAATTGTTTTAGTTTGAGCGGTTTTGACTGAACTAAAGATTGACTTTACCCTAAGAATCTATAGTTTAGATGGGTAGACTTCATTCTCAGTGAGTTATTTTAAACAAAGCGTTAATAACATTATTAGTTTCGATAAATCGAACCATTTTTTTAGAGTTGGTTTAAAGAACCTAGCCTCCTGACATTGTTGACATTCTGTAGATGGTTTTTGATTCTTCATAATTCATCTAAGTAACTAGTCTAATTACAAAAATATTATATAATACATGTAATATTGTGCAATATTTTCATATTAATTATTTAAAGTTCGCGGGACTCGCGGGGTCGATCCCACCGCCTGCGCCTGTACCACTGTTTGAATAAAATATGTTGATTGTGAATACTCGTATCGCTTGTCTCACATAATGCCCCGTGCAGGGCAAGGGCAACAGACTCGCCACATGTTACATGGGGAAAACATAACTGGCGAAATTTGTGGGTAGTAACACACACCTCTGCCTACCCCTTCGGGGATCGAGGCGTGATGATATGTTATGTTTTTACATTATGTAAAAAAAGAATAAAGCCTCTTGTTTATATGTTCAATTTCAACCTGTAGTAAATAATTTCATACTTAATTAAGTAGTTTTTTTTTTACAATTTCCCCTTATTTTATAAGTAATGTTTTTCAACATCTAAACTTTTATAATTAGTTTTCTTCGAATGTATATTGTTTCTGCTGCACCACTGAGGTTTTGGCACTGAGCCGTCGTTACGTCAGTAGTCGGATCTCTTCCGGATTACTCACCAAAATCTGTGCACGAAAGTTTTCACTCGATCGGGACCAAACGTGAGTTGCATTAATAATTTCTTAGACTTTACGAAGACGGTACCTACTGTTATAATTGGAATGTTTCACTCGGGATAGAAATTAAAATTAATATTTAATTCTTTGTGTCTATAACCTTAGATAACCCTGGTTTTTTTTTATTATAAGTAGGTATCAGGCATAAATTTTATAACCAGTAATAGTAATAATAGGTTGGGGAAAAAGTTTCTTCGCCTTTTTTAAGAAAATTCAAAACATTTTTTAATATAGTTTATTTACATTTAACTAAAGTATGTAGGTACCATTTTGTTCGATAACTTTTTGCCATCTTGTAGGTAGGGACATGATCCCATTGCTATAGAAATTTTGGGACTTCTGGTCAAAATACCGCGACAAGTGGTTTTGGCAGTCCTCTCGTGATGTGAACCTGCCTAAAGAATTCTGAAGAGACCGAAACAGGTGGAAATCTGAAGGTGCAAGGTCAGGACTATACGGCGGATGCATTAACACCTCCCAGCCAAACTCTCTTAATTTTTGCTGAGTGGCTAAAGGTGTGTGAGGTATAGCGTTATCATGATGAAAAACCACACCCCTTCTGTTGATTAAATCACACATTTTCCTAATTTGAATTTGGAATTATGTTCTTTAAAATTTAAACTTTCAATGATACCAAAACCAGCCAGATACAAATAGTATAGCCAAAGAGATTTTATTACAAGTTTATACATACTATAATGCGAAAAGACTTTTTCCCCAACCTTATATTTCGGATAGTGGCGCAATTAGCTTACTTGGCATAAAAGTCAAAATAATAATATCATCTAAGTTACGATACAACACAGCTCCGTATTCGGTCAGGTGTTTATAATATCTATTGTTTATGACTATTATGTCATATTATGATTGTGTTATCTGTCGATATCTATTTGTCAATAATTGAATGCAACATAATGACTGAACCTATAGTAGGTTATATTGTACTAATAGTAAGTTCAGTGACGAAAAAATCTCGGTCGTCCTTTTAAATCAGAGGAATTTTAATAGCCGTTTCAGCACACGAAAGCTCGTACACGTGGCTGCAAATCAGACAACATGTTGACCTAAAAGCCGCCTCTCTTCCTTAACTAATAAAAGCTGTTTTCGCAGTTTCGTGTGTACTGTACGTACCCGTTGAGAACTTACAATGCTGTCACGGCTGCGCCTACGCACACACGTAGACGTAAACGTAGACACAGGTGTTTTTGGTCGGCGGAGACAACTATGGACTATGCTCCCGATATTTATGTTCTTCAAGATAATCTAACATGCACTCTGGTGTTTTTATCGCTACGTAATTTCGACTTGAAATACTAAATATTGCGTTTTGATTCCATATTTATGTACACATAGGCAGAGATTAGACACTTCTCTTTACGTAAATACATACAAACAATCATGCCTGTAATCTCCGAAGGGGTAGGCAGAGACCAGGGAGCACTGTGATCCTTAAATACAAAAATTGGGTTTGGTCAGATGAAACATCGTGAAAAAGTAGTAACAAGTGTCTAGTTCATCGCCTACACAATCACAGACCAAGTACCCAATACGCCCTTAGTCGCCTTTTACGACATGCTAGGTAAGAAAAGTCGTTGGTACAATCTTTTTGTATTGGACCAACACGGGACTTCTCTTTAAGAGACAGGAAACAAATTAAAGGGTTACTGTGGTATTAAAACACATCCCAACTGAACTGCACTCCTATGTGTCAGCGAGGCACTGATCCACCAACGAAGACCACATAAAATTTCAATCCCAAAATGTTCTTTCCCAAATAAAGGAGGAATTAATTGCTGACCACAAAGACCGGTAAAGGTCGGAGTGAAAGGCTATGCAATAAAGCTTAGTGTTATAATAGTTTTCAGATACAAATAGACGTATAACTTTCACGCCCTTTTCCCGGTGGGGTAGGGGGTAGTCTGAAATTATAGCTCTCTTTTTCTATGACCGCCTGCACCACTGAGTTTAAATAAAACTTATGTACAGTTCATTGTGAATATCACTAGCCCCACATTGTGCCCGGTGCATGGCAACAAGCTTGCCACCTGTTACATAGGGACCTAACATATTTGGCGAAATGTGGGTGTTTAACACCTTCGCTACCCCTTCGGGGAAAAGAGGCGTGATGATATGTTGTTTTTCTTTGACAGTACAGTCAACTCCAAAAGTATGTTGCCACTTTTGATAGTAAATTGCTCTTATTAAAAGGAAATTAAGATGTGTATACATGTTTTGTACTCGACTGTACCTACATGGTACGCAGCCACGTTCCAGAAAACACCTGTGACGCTTCCTCTACTTTCATTAGTCTTGTATACAAATGTTATGTTATGCCAATTCATTTTTTTGTTGTGAGTCACATACTAACGACCTTGCTATGAGAAGTTGAGCGAAATGGAATTAGGACCGATGAGTCACTTTGCTTATGCACAGAAGCGGTTCAATTAATGATTTTGTCTCCTCACAGGCCATCTCTAGTAATTTGCTGACTCACTCGTAGAGGGATAGCAATCTCTTTTTTATGAGGTTCTTGGTAAACTGCAGCGGAAAATCTATGGTTAGTGTCTTTTGACTCTTTGAGACTAATTGAAATCTGAACTAACGCCCTAATGGCGGGGCATAAGATGACCTTCGAATCTAGATCAAGTGAAATAAAAATCAAAGACGACGATCATCGAACTACATAATAAAAAATAAGTAAACAAAACATTACTTGGAAAAATATTTTGTATTTTTTTAAGAAAGTGACACAACATTACTATTTAAAAATGTATTAATTGCTTTTCGAAGTATTCTCCGCGACATTTGACATATTTTTCCATAAGATGGAATCAATCATTTAAGCAACCATTCCATTCAGAAGTTGGGGTCTCCAAAATGCGTCCATAGCTTCTTCAGGTGATGAAAATCTCTGTCCACGCAATTTATTCTTTATTTTAGGGAAAGTATAGAAATCATTAGGGCTTAGGTCGGGGCTGTGCGGCGGATGGTCTAATAATTCTATGTTTTCTTGCTCTAAAAACTCTTTTGTTCTGTGTCGTGATGGAGAATGATGCGGCAGTTGCAGTTCTCTTTACGGAGTTCAGAAACGACCTGTGGCAAACAAATGCTAGCATACCATTCTGCATTAACCGTTCTTTGTCCCTCAAGAGGAATAGTCGTAACATGGCCGGTTTCGGAGACAAACGTGGCCACCATTTTTTTTGCAACACTCCGTGAACGAACAATTTTTGTTGGCTTTAACCCATTTTCGAACACCCAAACTCGTGACTGGTTTTTTGTTTAGGGTTGGTACGCGTATATCCAGGATTCGTAACCTGATACGATGTTGTATACAGCATTTGAGGATCCTGCGTGGAATCTTTTGAGAGTTCTGACGCACCAAGTAACGCGAGCCGCTTTTTGCTCTTCACAAAGCCAATGCGGTATCCATCGGGAAAACTACTTTTTTACACCTAATTGTTCATGTAAGATTATTTGTATTTGACTCATGCCAATGTCTAACGTTGCCTGAATTTCGCGGCATGTCACATGTCGATCTTCCTCAATCAGCTTACGCACAGCATCAACGTTTTCTTGGGTGACTGCAGTTTTTGGACGACCTCGACGGGGATCATCACTGAGCTTGACACGTCCACGTTGAAATTCAGCAAACCAGCGATAAATTGTGGTTTTGGATGGGGCTTCATCACTACGGTTTTTGTGTTAAACCACTTCGAAAGTCATAATAAATCATCGCTCTTGAATTTTCTCGAGTCAATTCCATTTTCTCAACGACTAAACAAGTTTGACAAAACCTTGTGACAAGACCGAGAATCTTTTTTTAAATAAATAAATGGTATTCGATTTTTAAAACCAAGGAGTTTTCAATTAAAAAGATTTTAATATGACAGGAACAGTGGAAATATTCCATTCCCGATACTTTTAGTATAACAACACGCATGATAAAGCATAGTATAAATTAAATTGTCGATTTTAAGTTGAAAAATTATATTATTAATTCTCTGATTTCTTCACCTTGCATCTATTGTTTACCCAGCTTACGATTATAAACTTTGTGTGAATAGATCCGTTCAGAACACATGCGGTTAGCGACATATTTCCGTCTGTTAGCGACATATTTCCGTCTGTTAGCGACATATTTCCGTCTGTTAGCGACATGTTTCCGTCTGTTAGCGACATATTTCCGTCTGTTAGCAGTTGCATTGCAAATCTTAGTTTAATCTATTTATGAACACAATCTAAACTTGAACTTTGGAAAATCGTTTCTTATGACATACCTGTAATATTTATCCGTCATATAGAATATATAAAAAAAGCTGCATTCGTTGCTTAAAATGGGGCTAGTTGATAGGTGTGAATGTCAGGAGATATTTGTTTATTTTATTTATTTATATTAATTAATATGCGTGCCAAATGTTTCCAATTCAGTGTCCAGAAAGCGTAGCATTCTTCTTCTGTTCCAGGATTAAAACGAAAATTCAAAATGAACTGTAAAAAGTAACTTGGTGAGAGTTCTACACATTTTTTTTTTCCTTTATAAATATAGGTACATACTTTGAAATCCCATAGCAAAAAACAGTTTTATCATAATATTGTTATCGTACCTATTACTATTTCCGTGGTTACGCTAGTCCGCAGGAAGTACAAGAAGATTAGGTGCTTACAAATTTTGTGTCGATAACTTTGAAATTAGGATAAAATTAAAGTAACTTACGAAACGATCCGGATTATTTAGGTTTAATTTATCAGTTTTTCCTTATGATTTGACCTTGACTATGTAAAGGTCCTGAGCTCAAAACCCGTCGGGGAAAAATATAATCACTCCTTTTCTAGCATTTTATATTCATCTTCATTTGTATTTTTTTTGTATGTACAATCAACGGTCATAAGTGGCGATCCCTTTAAGTGCGACACTAGCCTGCGCACGATTCATCGTAATATATCTATGTGTGTGTTCTAACGCACACAATAACTTATACAGCATATGAAACCAATGCTAAAATTTAGCATTAAAGTGAAAGCGTTAACAGCAGAGTGATAACTATAATGACTTACCGACAATAACTTGTTGTCTAAAATTTTACCTTTTTTGTGGTCACAATATTTATCTTGTCCTGTAGGCCTAGCACGGGCTGGAGAGAACAAGTCCCCGGGGACAAACATACTCATTGCCTCTCGCCTCCGCGCAAATGAAGAAGCGAGAGGCAATGACGATTTTTGTCTCCGGGGACTTTTTCTCTCCGGCCCGTGCTAGGCCTTCTGGAGAGGTATGTTTGCCGCCATAAAAATTATGTGTGAGAATGCAACTTCTAATACAGCACAAACTTTAATCACAAAGATAGGTAATTAAACAGCGACGTCATGATACAGACTTATTTGAATTAATTATGTCTACCTATCACAACATTATTTCATATTAGCCTCACCTAATTTATATTTTCTTTAAACAATAAGGCGACGAACGAAACAAGAATATTTGGAACTATATTCATATCGCACAATGCTCATATTATTGTGGATTAGGGTTGCTGAGGATTCCTCTTCTGCTTCCTCATAATGCGAAAGTCCCGCAATATTTTGAGTTCCGCGACCGTTACCGTATCCTGATAAATAGAAATAAGAAATTCCTCTTCCTATCGCTTTCTCAAAATTGAGGATATTTGACAGTTTTTACCCTGATAAGATGTTGTGTGTGAATAAGCTTTAGTGTTTTATAGAACGCATGCCACTTTGCACACTTATGGCGGCACTTCACTTGGCTTAGCGTATTCGCGTAGCGTTATCGTTGTCTGCCCGAATTTGCCCAAATAATTAAATCATTCCAAATAACTAGGGATGGGCCGAATGTTGTTTGAACCGAATACGAACTTCGGCCGAACATTCGGTAAAAGTGAAAAATTCGGCCGAACTTCGGCCGAACTTCGGTTCAAAATTGCCGCGGTATTTTGTTGTTTTGTTTTTTATAAGACTGGTAGTTAAAAGTAGTTAAAATTTTATAAGACTGGTAGTTAAAAGTATAATTGCTATTTAAATTCTAGTAAACGATTATGTGCACTGATCGGAATAGGTAGAGCTATTTAGGTTCATTGACCGCAAATATTGATGTTAATATGGATATTCCTCGGGATTCCGACAAATTCTCCGGGATTCGATTATTATAATTCTTTTTATCAATAACAAAAAAATTTTTTTTTTCAATAATTAAATTATTGTTTAAACGTGTTGTTAATTTTTTTAAAGATTTTATTGTAATGAATTTTCTGATGCAAATAATAATTAATATGATAATTATGTTGTTGTAAAATAACGGAATGAAAATGATAAATAATTGTTGATTCTTGTATAAATATAATTGTTTTATATTCATACTATTCTATCATATGGCAAATACATAAAATAGCTCACCTACTCCGATCACTGTTATGAGTATACCAGGCTTATTTTATTTAATTTTTATTTATTACATGTGTTTTTTAATCAATATCTATTATGATGGTGCAAGTATATTTTGTACAGAATGTTCGGCATTAAAACCGAATTTCGGCCAAATGACGAAGTTCGGCTCGAGCTGCCGAAATTCGGTTAAACCGAATGTTTAACAAATTTCGGCCCATCCCTACAAATAACACATCCACACATAGACTTGCACAATTCGTGCAAATACTCAAATAGACCGTCCACACATGGCCGTTTTCGGACAAATATAGCAAATATGCGAACACGATACGCCAAAATGAAGTGCCGCCATTATTATCACTTTTAGATGTAGATTGTAATTTTCTTTGTTTTTGTATAACTTATCTAACTTAACTTAAAAAAAAAATTACACTTAGCAAAGCTGCGGTCTATAAAAGAAAACTACTAATGGAGTAGTTTTTTTTTAAATATATTTAGTTTTTTTTTAAACAATAAACATACTTATTGTTGAAAGAAAAATCTGTAAGGGTCAGATTTTTTTTCATTCACAATTATTCAATATTGATTTCATTAATTTCATTATAAAATCATATTTAATTATTCTTATTACTTTTTGAAGGGGAATAATAAAAAAAGATACTCACCTACATAGATATAGTTAGGAAAAGTTTATTATAAATATCGAGGTCCTGAGGTTATCGAGTACTTTATAGAATTAATTGATTAAGTAAGTAATTAATTGGGCTGTCATTTAATTGTTTGGTCGGCAACAAAATCGCCAGCCGAAAAATCATTTGGGCAGCAAACAAATATTTTGTCAGCAATATACTTATTTGGGCGGCAAAATAATTATTTGTACAGCAAAATAATTATTTGGCCATCAGAAATAAATATTTAGTCAGCAAAATATTTAGTAGAGCTGCAAAATAATTATTTTGACAGCAATATATTATATATGACCAACTAGTTATTTTAGCTGACCTATTGTATTTTTTTGCTGACCAATATTCGAATATTCTGCTAACCGTTCAAATAACACCCTTATAGAACGTGGCCTTCACTATCGAACTGATTGTTCATGTAGATCGTGATCTGTTGCAGATGTGGCGCCTGGGGCCGTGATCCAGCATGGGGGAGAACAGAGCGCACACCTAAGTGATGTTGGTAAGTTACAACTATCTACATCCCCGAACGAAGAGCTCGGTGGCGTGGTGGTCAGTGCGCTTTGGCTTCGATCGAAAACAAAGCTACCTTCGCCATGGTCAGGCCGTGGATGGGTGACCAAGACTTTGTGATCTCGAGCTCCTCCGTGCTTCGGAAGGCACGTTAAGACGTTGTTCCCGGTCGCATTTGTGATCGTTTCTACCCACCAACCCGCATTGGGCCAGCGTGGTGGTGTTACGGCTCATACTGCTCATGTGTTTCTCCATGGGGAATGCCTGTCCCAGCAGTGGGACGTATATAGGCTGATGACGACATCCCCGAACGTGTTTGCTGGGATGTGACCACCCACTTTTCGTCTGATATGCTTTAAGTCTCCACGTAACAGGGGGCGAGCCTGTTGTCATGCACAGGGTTCAGTTTTTGAGGCGAGCTATATGCACAACAAACTGCGGTGGGGATCGAACCGGGCGACGCGCGCGAGGTGACCTGTTGCATGAGTGGTACCGTCCGTCTCAACTCGGCTGTCGCTGCTGAGTACCCGTTTTTATGTTCTTTCATGTAAATACTAGTAGAGTTCAGTCTAGATACTTGACAATACACTTGTGAGCGCCTTTTGAAGTTCAACTGATAAATCGAGTAGATGGTGGCGGTTCTTCGTGGCCAATAAATTGAAATCATCATTGTCTTAAATGCCAAACATATGCCAGATTCAATAAGTTTATTAATTAGGTGTTACCAATTTGCCGTTTCTTCGGCCTTAGAGGATCAATATTTGGCACAAAACCTTTGGAAAAGGGCCAAGGCCTTCCCCTACAGTTATCAACGACTATACCAATACCAGAATTGCAGTCTTCATTTCGTCTGTAGACGTCATTGTAAGTCTTGCAGTACGTTAAATTATCAGTTAAATACGTACGTATTTTTGAAGGTGATGCCAGTGATAGAAATGTATATGCGATTTGAATGTGTCATAACAAGTAGATTCCTAAGTACGAATATGGATAAATCTAGGATGAGAGTTAGGCCAAAAGCGATGGATTAAACGTTACGCTATTAGAAGTGGGCGACGTGTATGTTCGATGACGATTGACAGTAACAGAGGAGCAAGGATGAGAAAATCATCCCGCCCCATAATACATATTAAGAGTGCACCGTGAGCTTTTAGCGCTAATCTTGGTTGGTTCCCTTGCTGTATTGTTATTACTAAAGCTATAAAAGCTGTAATTCATATGCAACATGTTTAAGGATTCACTCTTTACATCATATTGATATGAAATACGTTTACTCGTAGTTGGCGAAAAAATACCAAAGATACCTCTAAAAAAACTTCAATCCTTAGTATGGCGTAAGTTAGATAGATAGATGGATAAATCTTTATTCACTAAAAAATTCTCCATCAAGAACAAAATTTTGTGTGTCCTACAGAAGAGCTAAAAGGTCGTAGCTCAGTGACTGGTTTTGTTCACATCTGGATGCGAGCAAAGCACCGATATTCTGCTACAACCTGAGGGTTTTATATACAGGGCGTCCCACGGCCATGCCACATGGAGGGAAAGTATATTAAATATTGAAGATATGATGTTCTACTTAAGGAAGACATCATTTTATTTTTTATTTTATGTGGAACTGCATTCATAGATTTATTTAAAGTCGCCTGCCTCTACCGGGAATAGAACTCGCGAAATGTGAAAAAAAAAACTCCTTGTATTTTATGATAACCGTCGAAAGGGTTAATCACAAGGATTATTTTTTCTTAAGGAACATAGCATCTTCAATGAAAGGGAAAAATTTTTCGTCTGGAAAATTTCGTCTGACTCTGCCGTGTTTCTTATAACTAACATGATAATTTCAAAGTATTTACTACATACTCACTTAAGAATACAAGATTTCCTTGTTATAAATATGTCATAAAAATAACAACGATACACATACCGTTTGTAATATTTGAATACTTTTTTTTACTAATTTCAGCCAGCCACATTGTAATTGCTTGCTCATAATGTTATAGAAAACACGGCAAAGTCAGACGAAATTTTCCTAACGAAAATTTTAATAAAATTTTAAATTTCATGATCTTCCTTTCATTGAAGATGCTATGTTCCTTAGGAAAAAATAATCCATATGATTAAACCCATTCGACGGTTATCATAAAATGCATGGTGATTTTTTTTTCACATTTCGCGAGTTAGATTCCCGGTAGAGGCAGGCGATTTTGAATAAATCTATGAATGCAGTTCCACTTCTTATAAAAAATAAAATGATGTCCTCTTTCAGTAAAATATCCTACCTTCAATATTTAATATACTTTCCCTGTGGCATGGCCGTGGGACACACTGTATAACCCTCAGGTTGTAGCAGAATAGACAATCCAACCATTTATAACCATTTACATAGTATTCAATTGGAAGGGTGTCAGCTTGTGTAATTGAGTATATAAATAAGTAATAGTAAGTAATATATAAATAATAAACAAGTGAAAATGAGTAAACGCATTTAATGTGTATTAGTATAAATGTATATTGTTGTTGGAATTGTGAAGGAACAATAATTATGTGTTGTATATATATGAAATAAATAGATACCTATTGTTTTAAATTATAAATAAAGTGACTCCATTTGGTCAATAGATTTATATTTTTGCTATTTAAATGGCAAATTCCGTTACCGAGTATGCCTTTGGTATTCCCAGGCGTAGCTTTTGCAGAAGATATATTTTAAAATGTTTCTTGAAACAAACTTTTGATGACAACTATCTCATGGGTGGAGGAATGTTGTTCCAACACCTGGTAGCCAGGTAACGAAAACTGCCAACCAAGAGAGATATATAGGCCTCCCAAATCTCAAGATGTCAAACACTAAACCAGCAGATGTCTCCGTGAGTTCATATTCAGAATAGATGCCTTATTTATATATGGTGAAATGTGACTTCTAGGAGGTATATTGAAACAGAAGCGACAACATGTATTCTGCTCCCGCTGTACAAGGCGCCTAGTCTTAGATTGGAGACGAGGCCCATACACCAAGTCTCCATAGTTCAGTTTGGACAGTATCTAAAAATGAATCTTATGTTTATCCAGTTAGGACGGTAGGCAGTACCGATTATGATTTTTAAACCGTTCGTAGTTATCGGCATCCACATTTGTTCAATGTGAGCGGCGGGATATGAAACAAAACGCGATCGGACGCAATCAGCGACAGACGGACCGCCGGCCGCGGCGTATTGCGAAGTCGATAGCCAGGCACGGCGGGCGCTGCTCCGTCCCTCGCGGAACCACGTCTCTATCCATTTTGATCTGAGACAAAAGGTAAACAAAGAATTTGTGGTTCTCAAACTTTTTATCCAATTCTGTGACAAAAAAATTTGAGCTTTTTTTTTTAATAAAATAGAAAAGGAGTAGCCGTACTAATTATACCAATATCGTCATTGAATATAAACATTATTTATTTGTGTAATGAAGTAATGTTTTATGAGTATTAGGTATGTTAAGTGTATTTAAAAAACAGGCTATCATTGCTATCATCCAAATGATACTAAATATTAAATATATCAATTAAATTCAAAGTAGATTCAAGGTGTCATGAACATGTTATGAGTGTTCATATTCTTTTGGAAGTATTCTATACTCATAATAAAAGTTTGAGAATACTATTCGTTTTAGGTCTTTTTTAGTAACAACGATTAATTTAGTAATCTAAAATTACGTTTAAAATATAACATTGAAGTCAAAATACCAAAAATTATTGAAGGTGACGAGTAGTTACTTAATTTACATCATTTAAAAAGTTTGTTATAATAAAATATTAAATAATCGTATGTTTTTGGTAAAACTTTTCGACAATGAGTAACGACATCTTAAAGAACCCTTTTTATGGTTTGTTTACATTTTGTCTCAGATCAAAATGGATAGACTATAGTATGTCGGGCCTGAACCGGCTGTTTGGAAATCGTCATGCCCAGTCCCTAATGATCCCGCATTGAACAGTGCTAACTTAAGAAATTTTGTCTTAGGGAGGCCGGCGACGTAAGTTAAATACATCAAGATTACAAGCAATAAAAGTAAAAGCAATTATCGTCGGATAACCACCACAATCCCAAGGCCCACATATACAACGTTCATTATAAACTAGTAATCGTAGAAGACTGACCAAACCAGTGTATGTGTTAAAATGTGTGTGTATAAAAGTAAGTGCTTCACGGAGAGTAATCAGCTAATAAATAATAAGAAAACTACATGTTTTCTATTACGTATATTGCCTGTATTATCGAAATTTGTATTTATTTTAATAATTCGAAAGAAATACCTAAATTAGCGGGCGGACCGTCCATCCTAGTTAGAGACGTTGCGCTTACACCGGCGCCTGAAGCTCGGTGCACTCTTAAGCAGTTAAGCGCAGGTTGTTATTGCTGTAACCGCCACCACTGCTTTTGCGGTGCTTTTGCCTAGTCTCTGACCAACCCTTAGGGGATAATAGTCGTGATTATATGTATGTATGTTACTGCTGTATCAATGTTCATTTCTATGTTCGTTTGAACTTTTTGAAACTTTGAAGACGTAACGTTTCCGTGTCATATTATAAGTAGCCCGGAAACTGAAAATACATCCAGTCCAGTGAAATATAGGTGATGCAACAATGTTGGAATCAGACTTTAAACTATATCGTTAAATTTATTTCTGGTGTTCATTTCCATGCTAACTGAATGCCAAGACAGTAAAATCGACAATATTAAGAGGCTGCAGAAATATTACAGGTATTTGTTTATGTAAATAGATTCCTTGTCTATTAACATAAATAATAGTCGATATTTTGAGGGAACGCAACAGTTAGCTATTACACGCGCTGTTTTTTGGACTATTTAAGACCGACTTACGATCGTTTTAAGACCTTAGAATTATTTTTAATAAATTTTTGGAGCGATTTTATTTTTGTTACGATACCTATGTGTCTAAATAAAGCCTTTATCTATAAATGTTATTGTGCAGTGGAGGTGATAATCGCGGACGACCCCACGTTCGGGCCGAGGCCGGCGCCGACGCCGACGCCGCGCGCCATGCAGCAGGCCGAGGCCTACGCCTTCATCGTCGAGCAGCCCGCTCCCAAGTCCCTCAGGTAACTAACACACACATACACACACTTACTTTTGTAGAAAAAACACATGACCTATCTGATGCACAGACTCTGAGTGTAATGCATTATAGCTTTATATGCCCTATAACTTTAGGTTAATTAGGCGCTTAATATATCGTAGTCTAAACTTATTTATGCTGCCATCGAAAATGTTGAATTCTTATATCCTCGGGCTAACATTAATGTTACTTTGAAATCTTTGACTCTGAATAGTCTCCGTTAATTACTAACTGTTGATAATTCATTATAAATCGTCTAATAAATTATAAAAGACAATAATTATACGCACGTATAATGAGGATGCGATATATGGAGAGGATATGTATACATATCCTATCCATATATAGGTAGATCAGTCGTTGTAAAAAACAATTAAAACGCAATAAATATTAATTTATCATTTACATCTTATACTTATAAGGCTTTAATTCCCAATGGCAACATATACCTTTATTATTATTTTTCATAATAACAAACTCTCTTCCCCTAAAAATAATACCCTTGATACTTCATAATGATGTAAATAGGACAAGGCAGAAACTAACGGAAGTCACCATTCGCTAGTTGAATAATAACGTGGAAAACCCAAAACAACGTCTTAGTCGGAAGATATTTTTATTGACAATCACACAAACAGATTTAAATACTTTCTACATATAAAAGTGACATGCGTCGTAACAAGATGACGAATAAACCAGCCTGTATTAATGTACTGGCCTATTACAGCCTCCAACAAAAACTGGGCTGGTGGTCCCTGGAGGGGTGACCGAAATTTTGTTATCTTCAGAGGGCATGCGTCAGTAAGTCCCAGCCACATTTATACCAATAAATTGTATATTTTCATGTTGGTTATTCTCGTTATACCGTTTGAAGTTTATTTTTATTATAATATTTTTTACGTATTCATGTTCTCTTAGCAAGTCGACAATCCTAGAGATTTTCCTTATTGAAGGACGCGAGATAAGATCGCTCGTCGCGCAAGTTATGCGCTTAATTACAACATATTTTTTTGCAAAATGTTCATTGAATATCAGTTTCTTACTTGTATCTCGATTATTATAACCGTCGAATGAAAAGGTCCGTCACCTCTGCACTGTCGATAAAAATTTTGCTAATATTTACAATATACCTACATTTTAAGTCAATGTTACAACTTTATCAAATTATTCGAGTCTAGTTAGCTATCGTTTGAACTTGAAGTGTAGACAGAGATGTTGATACTCTTTCGTTGAGCTTTCCCAGTTAACGATCACCGATGACTCAATTGTTTAAAACCAATTGTGCAATAAATATGCAGACGTTTGAAGTGTCTTCCACAAAAATAGTAATACAAAAAATCTTTATTCACATAATAACAGGTTTAGGGAATTATTTTACAGGACTCTTCCCATTAGGTTAAAATAACTTGTATTGGGAGGAAGCCGCTCCTTTAATAGAACATCTTCACCTGTGTAAAATTGAGATTTTAACTTTTACAGCAAATCTTCATAACTATAACTAAAACTAAATAAATCATTTCAACAATGACAATCTTTAACTTTATCAATATTTAATAAAAATATAATAAATGATTCGCTCATCCGAAATCCCGCTGCGATAACCATGATAGACGCGAACAGTCGTAAGTTGATAAGAGGAGTAGTATAGCGCGTATTTTAATAAGTAGGTTCAAAATTCAATATCGTTTATTCAAATTACATACGTCTTTGCACATGCTTATGAACATCAAAAGCATTTTACAAATTTTCGTGAAAGCGATAAAGTACGCCATCCGTTCACAAAACTACCAGGAGGCCTTGTTCTGAGAAGAACGGGCAAGAAACTCAGCAAGTTTCTATCCTCCCTTTACATTGTTTTTCTTTTTTTTTAAATGTCATAAACTACAACGTCATTGAAGTTTTAGAAGAAAAAAAAAAATATCTGTTTTCATTACAAATGCAAGTAGTCTAAAATATTACATAAATAATATAAAATTAAGATTCCGTTGATTTATTGAAGAAATTGAAAAAGTAGTATATACAAAACCAGGATAGGTATCTTCACCACTTGCCGTACCATAACGGTCCCAAAGAAAACTTCATTGATTACGCCAATGCTACAAATCAGACAGGCATGCGTTTGACCAGACACCGACAGTGGCACCTGTTCACAGGCATGACACATGAATCAGCCATCGCTTCGCTCAACCATATTTTAGGGAACGCAACGACCCGACGCACGTGACTCCACAGCAGAGTAGGTAGGCATGTAAATCACGTGAAAAAATATGTATACATATTTGAGAGGTCACAGTCTCTATTCTCTTTTAATACCAGTCGCTAGCTGTTGAAATTTAGCTTATTTTTTGAGTGTACAAACTTTATTTAATGGAATGGCGGCTTAATTAACTCAATCGTATGCACCGTTGCGTAAGAGTGGAGTCACGAGCCCTACTCTAAACTGCTGTATAAAAACGAATTTCGGAATTTCTGTACCTGTCATTTTATATCGAATGATTGCAAGTCAGGACGTGACTTTCTTATCTATGAATATAGTCTAGTGTTTAAATTGTATATTATGCTATTGACATACAGTTCATTATGTTATGAAGAATTTCGTTGCTAAAAGTCATTAAATTTTAATATTAAATTGAACCTACTACTGGCACCTCGATAACACTACACATAATATCACCACGCTTTTCGGTTCCACAAAGTCTATATTTTGCTTATTATGTTAGGGTCAAACTCAAAGTCATTTAATCAAATTGGTATCATCAAATACACTTTTGACAAGTCAAAACAAAATAAATTATAATTATCCTAAAATTGATAATACCACTACTTTTTTTTCGGCCTGTTCACTACCGGGAGGCCTTGTCTAGAGAAGATACAGGCAAGAAACTGCAAGGGTTCCATCCTCCCTTTACATCAATATGTTCTACAACCTAATAAAATTTACGTGTATTATACAATACCAATACCCTTAGTCACAAATGTCAAAATTGAATTGGAAGGAAAATGCTCCAAAAGCGACGCATCCAATATATACAAGTAATTGTTATAATTATAGTTAATTAGTTAATTGTCATGTCTATTCGGAACAATTTCCAGGCCAAAACAAAAAAAAAATAACTTTCACAAAAAAGTTTTGTGTAAATATAAAACGAAAAAAAAATATATGTATATGTATAAGGGTATAAAGAGTATAAAGAGGCGAGCCTGTTGCCATGCATCGGACACAATGTTTTATCAGTTCAGTGACACAAGCGGGGTTTATTCGTTAATTACGAATATAACATTAAATATCTATCTATGGGTTGGGTTTTTTGCCAACATTAAAAAAACCCAAACGCGCGATGAAACCAGAAGTTGGTGCCAATTTAGTTTTTCGAAAAACTACGATTTTAAAATCGTGGATTGTCAATAACGTGCAATTATATTCTTCCATTTATAAATTGATTTACAAAGGGCTCGTTTACACATCAAGATCGAACAAGTAATATAAGTCAGATTTACTGCCTTAAGAAGGTTGGACTCAACGACCTAAAATCGTTAGAAATTATGAGTTTAATATTTCTCTTGTACAGTCAGCATTAAAAAATCGGTAATCAAATTTCTTACTGCTTCTTCTACGAGTAAGTATCACAATATCTGTCGTTGTTCATGACATATCTCTGTCAAAGTGACATACATCTCAAGAAATTGGTATTAGTTAATCGGAAGCAATATTTTTTATAACAATTTTACTAATGATTCAATAGCTTTGTAGGCTCTAAAAATATTGATTAATGATCACCTACAGATCTAAGTATCACATTCTATGTCCGCCATTTTCCTTTGCACGTGAAATTATTTCCCTAAATCACGATATTTTGACAAAACCCTAAAATGTAGTGGTTCCTTTTTTTGCTGACCGAACGCAATTGGTACTACTTATACATCGCACTTAGTACCTACTTGTTCATCAAGTTCTATGTTGTTAGGTACAATTAGACTGAATTCAAACACAACCAATCGGAGAGCCGAAAATTTGTTCTGTTTTTCGCCACCTACCAATTCAGTTCAGTTTTTTTTTTCTTGTCAGATTATGTCGTATGTACAACCGGTTTGCTGCACCGCAATAACCGTGACTAAAACCAAAGAGTTCCAATTCAAAACCTTATTTCGTCAGTTAGGGAGCGTTTCGGTTCGATATTGAATAAATTATGTTTTCGACATCGCTGGACTTTGGATGGGTGATAAGACATTGTGATTCCAGTTCTCCTGTTCGCAAGGCCGTTGGTCCCGAATATTTCAATCGTTGCTTCTTCCAATACATACGTCTGAGCTCAGTCACTCCTGGGTTTTATAGACCCGTGACACTGTATGGTGAAGCGTTTATCCAGCTTGGATTTTTCCCACAAACAAATATAACTCACCTTTACTATAGGGATAGCTTCAAATAACTTAGACATTTGACTGTATTTTCCTTTATAAACAGTGTAAGGACAACAAAAATAGGGTTTTGTTAATTGACATAGCCTATGAATTAAAACGTCAGTGTTTTTGAACTGCGTCAGCGCAATGACGAGAAAAGGTTTACCGTAGCGAAGCGGCCGCTGACGTCGAGGCTGTTGCTAACGACCTGACGTCACTACGTCTCATGAATGAAAGGGAATTCCGCCTATTTCTATTTACTGTCCAAAACTATGGAAAAAACGCAGTGCGTCCAATTGGCAACATTGGATAAACCAATCTAAGTTGTGCTTAGTTGTAATAAATCTTCTGTCATTCACTCATTTTTTTAACTGGCTCGAAGTTAGCGCACTTCCTTGTGCTATGATGTTGTTTCTGTGGAGGATAAAAAACTATATAAATAAAGGTACTTATGCTTTATGATTATAATTAATACATATATTAAATTAAAGTAGTAAACATAAGATTTTAAACTTTCGAGTTGCATTGTGTACTTACGTCGCGTGTAGTACCGTTAGTGTAACCTTTAAAATGTATTAAACATTTACTGGAGAGAAATAATAGCATTCACGCACTAATATTTACACCTACTGGACTAACTGGCCACCGAGCTTTTCATCCTGAGATGTGATGTTATTGGTTTTAGAAATGTTGGCGAACCTAGTTAATAAAATAAAACATTTAGCTCCGCTTTGATTATTCATTAATCATACTCAGCTGTACTATATATAGGCATTATCTCTCGCATCTACTTGCAAACATGCAATGTTGTCCTGAAGTCGCGCAGTGAGAGTTTCGTATCAAAATCCCTAATTTAAAAATAATTGAGAGTAACTAAAGAAAGATAAAAAGAAAGAAAGATTAAATAAAGATCTCCGTTAGGTACGACGACGAGCTACCGCGGCAGCGGCCGGCGAAGCGGTTTCAAAACCATTACAAAATTCATTAAAAAGAAAAATTGTTTCGTCCATAAAACCAGGGATCCTTGACAGAACGGGCAAGCACCTTTCCATTACATCGCTTGGGAGTTAATGTAACTTTTTACAGGACTGTGTCTAGTGAAGAGGAAAACGTGTAAGGAAGTCTTAGATTAAATGGCATCGATTACGTAATAATTGGTGCAGATTTGCCGCCGGCACGGCACCATTGACGAGTTTTCCTGCATGCGAGGTGGCTGAGTTGACAATTGTACTGTTGATAATTACTGTGTTGTTATAATCGTAATACTCTTAGGCCCGTATTACAGAACCAAGCTCAAGCGTAGATCTCTGCTTGAGCACTGTTAGAGAGGGATGGCGCTATTGATCCCACACAGCGCCATCCCTTTTTAACTGCGCTCAAGCAGAGATCTACGCTTGAGTTTGGTTCTATAATACGGGCCTTAGTAATTGTATTTAGGAAGCTATGATTCGGTCACGTCAGCTCAACTTATTTTTTATAAGAAACTCATGCGCAACACATTATATTTCAGAATAGTCTCGAGTACAGAATAGTCTGTCAAGAAATACCTCTTCCCAATCTGATTTGATTACCATAATTAATAACCTTTCCTCCACTTGACACCATCAAAACGACACCACCGGTGGTGTAGTATGGAATCTCTAGTCCATAATAATATGACACCACCCTTGTGATGTCCAGAAATGTGTGTTTTTGACAAAAAGCTCCCAATTCATTATTTTAAGTTATCTATAGTTAAACGATAATTAATTAATAAGACAAGTTATTTCGTTGCATAGGTAGTTCTGGAAGCTTTTGCATTGGTATTCAGTACCATAGATTCAAATTTTTTTTAAATTAAAATACTTTTCATGACCTAATTTCAGTATAATCCTGCTTCCTAAATTATTCCACAGATTCTCTGCAAGGACAATAGAAGTTGGTCCGTTTTCGGACGGCTCCAATAAAAATAAACTACAGTTAACTTGTCCTTGTTCAAAATCTTTGGAACTGGTTTTCCTCGATGCCTATCTGTGTCAATATAAACACGGCTGATACTCAATGGTACTCAATTCTCACCCTTGTCTTGTTTTATTCAACATGTTGACAGAACAGGTGCTTACCTGGTACATTTTTTTTTGTCTTCTAGAATACCTGTAAAAGACCATTTTCAAATTATGACAAAAGATTAATTTAATAGTCTTAGTACCTACAGAGTTTTTCTTAAAGCCGAAATACATACAGCAAAGTAAACTGCTGTTAATAAGTAAACGGTAAAAATAGAAATGATAAAGGAACCCATAAAGATCCTTTTGGTGAATCTGATTGATAAATTCCTTGTCCTTCCCAATTTTGTCTTCGATTTCAATTCTCCTCGATTAAACGCCATCAACAATCACGCCTTTAATGCAAGTTTGGTTATCAGTATAATAAACCTTCTCCGAAGTATGAGATGTAATAAATTGTAATTTATAAAACAACATAACAGATCACGTCTTATCAACATCCACATTTGGTCGGATACGTTAAGTCCCTATGTAAGGGTGTTACCAGACCAATCGATTGATTGTCGATCGATGACAGGGATCGATGGTGAAATGGATGAGTCGACGTCGATCGATAGATTCTACCATACGATTCTACCGTCCACCGATGCTCTCGATGGACAATCGATCGATTGGTCTGGGGCCCAATTCTCGTGCATTCGAAAAAAGTTCACATTCGTAAAAAAATTCGAAGATCGAAATTTTTTCGAAGGAAACATTGTTTGTGTATTCTCAGGACTTCACAATCGAATAATTTCGAACGAACGTCGCTCGAACGCTTCGAGTGCTAAATACCAGTAGAAGTCGGAGTTCGTATACGAATCTACCTGTCAAACTTACCGATATTGAGGTTAAGTGGTATTGTTGTGGTTGTTTGTTGTGGAGTTCATCAAGCATTTTCGACTGACGAAAGATATTGTATTAGAGCAATTTTTTAATAGTTTAATTTTTCTTTTTCTTTTAAAAAATTATAATCACTTCGCAGATGAAATATTATTGACAATATCGTGACTGACAGATGCGACGTTCCGTTTAGTTAAATGCACGCTATGAACTAAAAACTATAAATTCGACCTCCTTTTATATTTTCTGTAATGATTATTACCTACCAATTTATACAATTTGTATAAAAACGTAAAAAATAAATGGACTTAGCATAAAATTTTTGCCTAAAAAAGCATAATTGTTTACAATTAAAAAAATTTGACACGGCAGTTATAAAAACGCTCGAAACGAAACGTTACTGTTTGTCTATGCCATGTACGACTTCACAGTTCGATTGGTAATTCTTCTATTGGTACTGAGAATACGATCTTTATGAAACATTCGAACTTTTCAGTAGAATAGAAATAATTACCACACGGAAAAAGTTCGAATGCACGAGAATTGGGCCCCTGGTAACACCCTAACAGGGGTCGAGCCCTTTGCTATAGGCGGGCACTGTGACGCAAGCTATCAATATACATGTACTCGTATTTTCGACGATTAAAACCACATAGTATCAAGAAGACAGTATGTGCCAATCGTCTTATAAAAAAGCGAAGTACAATGCTACTGTGTATGTAGCCTTGGACATCTTATTTAACATCACTACTTGAGCGTTTAATTGGGCTTGAATGATGAATAAACAAATCCGTATTGGAATGTGGACTCAAAATAAATAATGATTAAAAACGGACTCTTTAAGAGGTTCCGCATTTTTAAGGTGAACTAAAGGAATGATTGATTCGTTTCATTCATTGCATTGGTTAATAATTATGTTTTTATTGATGTTATTACGAACTATTATGCCTAATTATGTCTTGCGTTTAGTTTTTATTCTAATTTTCGCATGTTAGCTAGAACTATCCCTTTACATCGCTCATCGTCATCAGCCTACATGCTCCACTGCTGGTCCTAATCTTTCCTACATGGGCCTCGGGCCAAGACACCATCACACTGGGCAAGGGGGATTTGACAATACTCCATAACTTTATTCCTCATACATACATACAAACACGCCTGTAATCCCCGAAAGCGTAGGCAGAGTCCCAGGAACACTTTTTCCTTAAAACTACATTTGGCCATACAAAAATATAACCAGTTGGTCAGATGGAAAATCGTAAAAGAGTAGTAACAAGTGGCTAGCTCATCGCCTACACAATCACAGGCCGTACCCAATACGCCCTTAGTCGCCTTTTACCACACGCTAGGCAAGAAAAGCAGTTGGTACATTATTTTTGTGTCCCGGACCAACACGGGACCCACAACACACATACAACACATAATATAATTGCTAAATCTTGTTACAGGTTTCGGTATGAATGCGAGGGGCGGTCAGCGGGCTCGATTCCGGGCGTGAACAATACGCCTGAGAACCGAACCTTCCCCGCCATCAAGGTGGTCGGGCACAGAGGCTGCATGGTCATTGTGGTGTCTTGTGTCACCAAGGATGAACCTTACAAGTGAGTACAATATACCAGTTTATAGTATTAGTAGCAAAGGTTCTCGAGTGGTGGCTGCGTATTGGAACGTGCAACCTAACGGTGAATTTCTAGAGCACAGGATATGGGAAGATCTTTGGGCCTATGTGCAGCAGAAGGCTCCTGAGGTTGTCAAATGATGATGATAAAACAGTGCCTTGAACAAAACAAGCAGAATTTTATTACTAGAGGGAGGTTAACGTGGAGATCGCGACTAATCGAGGCGAACGAAGGACGCCCTTCGGCGAGATAGGTAGAGGGATTATTTTCAAAACACTATTGACGGAATGCTGGATGCGACATGATGGAAGATAGGGTGTAAATGCGAATTGCGCACATTAGGGGAGTCCTTACTCGAACAATTGAGTAATGTAGGCCGATAATGAACTGCCCAATCTCTTTGAGATGGATAAGCTTGAAATAGTTTTTTTTTTCTCTGGTTATCTGCAAACAGTCCTAGGACTATAAGCAGATATGTTGCGTGGCATTGTCTAGGTTTGTAGCTATTGATGTGCTATCTACACATGTATATGTATGTCTCTGTATATCACGCCTTCTCAGTCGCAAGCTTTAAATAGTAATGGTTATTTAATCATAGTAACGGTTAAAAGTAAGTTATTTGTTTATACGGTGTACGTCCGGCTTCACTCCAATTAAACCGCCCGAAGGCTGCTCTCCGAGTGAAAGTTGTGGACTGCCATATTTTGCAAGCTCGCCGCTGCGCCCAAGTAATTGGAGATGCGATTTTTAATTCTCTTAAGGCTTCTAATGAGTTAGTATCTAAGATAATTCCCATATTCTGGATCTGCCCCTTTGTTCGAAACTGTCGGCTCACGGATTCGTTTCGGAGAGCCACGTCCCGTCTCGCTCTAATTCGCCGCAATAAAAAGGGACAGGAATAGAGATTCCGTGATTCGTGTAGTTTCCGACAGTTTTGAATAACGGGGCTGGTGTATGTAGATATAGGTCTACCAGAATATCATGGCATTTTAAAAAACATAAAATTATAATTTTAAAATTATATAACCAAACCTTATCAAACGTTGTTTACATTTTGTTTTTTCTTGATAAAATATTTGTCGTGAAAACATGAAAAAAAAACGCCATTCCATCTCAACGTTAACCCCCTTCTGCCTACCCCTTTGAGGATATGTTACGACCTTCGTGGGTGGAGTGGTTGGTACGCCGGTTTTATACGGGAAACATTTCGAGAGATTCTGGGTTCGTTTCTTAAATGTATTAATTCTATTAATGGTATGTAACATCTGCCCTGGCTGTTAGTATTTTGGCTTGAATTACAGAAGGATTTTCCACAGTTCCTGTAATCTATATCTATACTATATAATAAAATAGAGGTCGAATGTCTGTACTTAGAAAAAAAATGCTTAAAATCAAGTCAGGGGTATGTAAAAAAAGGGAAAATACAAAAAAAAATCGAACCCGTTTTTCCTGCGGCCTCTCTTTTATTCCGGGAATTAAAGGGTTACCATAGGACAGTAAAAAAAACCATGGCTTATGTTTAACTAATCACCTGATTTAGTAAAATATCACAGGCAAAAATAGTAAATGATCACCAGAATAAAAAACCGCATTCTAATTTAAAACTATAACCAAAGTTAGAATCTTGCTATCCTATTAAAGCAAATAACTCCAAACAAATCATAATTGACCCAAAAATAGTAAATGATCACCAAAATTAAAACCGCAGTTTAATATGAAATTATAACCAAAGTTTATACATCTTGCTACCCTGCAAATGACTCCAAACAAATCATTGTTGACTCAAAAATAGTTAATGAACACCAAACTATTAACCACATTTTAATTTAAAATGACATGCATAATATTTAACATCTCGTTTTCCTTTTAAAGTAAATTACGCTTTATAAATTTTTTTTTTTTCCAAAACATAGTAAATAAACTCCTAGTTTGAGCTTTACTATTGTCAAATGTTTTCAAGCTCTTTATGTAGGTACCTATATAAACTGATTAACCACTAACAAAATATTTCTTGTGCGTTTGTTCTACCAAATGTAGATATAGCTCTATAGCTCTAAAACAAATAAGAGTCATACAATTTCAATAAATCTTTTATTAAAATTATAAGAAATATAAAAGCTAGTCCTCCTAAAAGTGACTGGTTGCTGATCGTGTCCGAGCGAGCGCGGCGCTTGCGGTGCGTGCGGGGTCACGGGAGGGGCTTGTAAGCCGGAGACATGACTCTATATGGAATCATTATACATTATTTGGTAATGCGATCACATTTTATGGCAATCATAGAGGTGTAACTGGGCCAAAATAGTACATTAATTTGCTTGCAAAAATTCGGTGATCATTTACTACTTTTGGTCTTCAAATACAATTTGAACTACAGTCGTGAATTAAACAGCTAGAACTATTATTATTTTTGCCTTAATTTTTTTGGTGTTAAGTATATATTTTTGGTAAAATAGCTTAGGGTATCGAAGTATTTTCTGGTGGTCTTAATATTTATTCCCAAAAACCATAGTAACCGCGGACGAAGTCGCGGGCAACAGCTAGTAATTTTATATATTAAGTGGGACCAACGGAGACTTAGGAGGCTTACTGATAAAGTGTAGGCGTGTAATGCACCTCTGCCTATCCCTTCGGGAATATATGCGTGAAGGTATAATGGTATGAGTGATAATGGTGTTGCCCCCAGGCCGCACCCGCACAACCTGGTGGGGCGCGACTGCCACAAGGGCGTGTGCACGGTGAAGGTGCGCACGGAGGGCGACGCCGACTCCTGCACGGTGCAGTTCCGCAACCTCGGCATCCAGTGCGTCAAGCGGCGCGACATCGCCGAGGCGCTGCGCGTGCGCGAGAGCCTCAAGGTCAACCCGTTTAAGAGTGAGTACTCAATACTGTTACATTAAGCACACGAGCACTTGGCGGGGTTCGTTGCGTCGACGCACCGCGAACATTTCGCCGCCAGTTATTCATAGACAAATGAGCGGAATCGCAACGCATTCCCTTAACGTTGCAGCTCCGATGCGTGACGGAACACACCGTGTAAATGGTTCGTCCATGGAGTTAATCTACGTACACGTAGAGATCCGAGAGCGCCCTAGGTAGACTGATAAGGACTTGAAGATAATAAGAGAGCTCTCTATTCATATCTTATTGCGCTTGTTGTCAGGCACAAGTATGTCTCAGTGCTTAGATTTGGTAGACTTTCATTGTGTAGATCTATTTGATTGTGACTGTATATCGACAGAGATTGATCAGAACAAGGCCTCCTGGTAGTTTTTGTGAACGGATGGCGTAGTTTTTTCTCTTTCACGTAATATTGTAAAATGTTTATGACATTCATAAGCATGCGCTAAGACCCATCTAAACTGTATAAATGATTTTGAATTTTTTTTTTTTAATTGTATCGGCGTCTTCTTGGTCCGATAAATCCGCAGAGCGCCGTGACCTTTTAAGGAAGTAGAACTACATACAAACTATAAAGGAAAATCGCGAAGAATTGCTATGTAGCTGTTAGGGCGAAATGTGTGATCTCGAATATTTTTAATTCTCGAAGCCATAAAAAGCTTATATTCAAGAATTAACTCTACTTTGTCGTTCTTTTCTAAACCATATTTCTTTACTCATACGGTTCTAAGTTGCTATGGAATCCTCATATCATTGACGGTGTGTAAACTTAGATTAGCGAAAACGTATCCCAGTTAGACATATCGTGTTAATACACAGGTAAACAATTTCATTGAATCGTGACGAATACACAAAGCACTGCCTTAATAACTAATAGCAATTATAAAGATACTTTGCAATCAGAACTACAGAACTACGCATTTGCAAGTGCTCAAACTGAAGCTCTTGAATTTGAACTTAAGCTATTGTCGAGTTGGATAATGGCGTTTCTCGTTCATGAGGTATCCAGCTCGATCACAGCCACCTGTACAGTCAGCGTCAAATAGTTAGTGACACTTAGGATATTCAAATAAAACCAAAAAGTCAATAATATCGGTACAAGTAAAGTTAATAATTATGGAATCTTTGTGTTGTCAACAATGTTACTGGTAATGTACCTTAAGTTGGCCTTTCACAGACGGTGATTTATGAATGAATTACATTCGCATTACCAGTTACATTCGCGGGAAGCCAGTTTTAGTGTGCTACTGTCACAAGATCTATTGTGGCCTAGAAAAAAAAGACTGCCTCACATTATTCGCGCTGTATGGAAAAAAGGTCCCCTTGGATCCACACCCACATTTAGATTTCCACCAATGATGTGCTAAATAGCTGCGAGGATGTATAGCGAGGCTGTGCAACGATAACATGTGTGTGTTTTACACCATTTGCCTACCCCATTGGGGGAAATAAACGTGATGATAAGTTGAAATGCGCTCTGTACTTCCACATGCCGGATCTTGCCCCGAGATCTTGCCGGCTCTTGCTCCACATCTTCAAGAAATCACGATCTACATGAACCATCAACTTGCTAATAGACTAGTAGAGTTCCATTGCAACCGTTTCTACCCATTAAGAATAGAATAGAATGCGTTTATTGGCTTACATTAAGATACAAATATATGTAATTAAAAAAAAATGGATAACAGGCCAACTAGGTCTCTGCCTCAGCATAATGCCACAGCGACCAGCGTCAGTGTGGCGCTAGTATTAATCCGCAATGGGCCAGCGTGGTGGTGTTACAGCCCATAATACTCCTGTTTCTCCATGTAAGAGGGCTTGTGCCCAACAGTGGGACGTATATAAGCTGGTGACGAATATTATGCAATAATTTTAACAAGGTTTCTGATTGTAGTCGGTGTAGAGCGGGAATGGTAACAATGGCATCGTCTATTTCTGTCGTGACGCTCCGGCTATTTTCGGCGACCACGCCGCGCGTAGACGGGTTATTACTTGTTCCTTCGACGGTGTTATATGGTGAATTATCTTAAAGATTTTAATTTTACCTCTATGGTTAAAAACTAGACACGATAGAAACATCTACTGTTTGCGAGCACCAGTGTTCGCGCTACAAAAATCAAATCTTTCTTGTTTGTCATTACAAAATATTCCTACTAGATAATATAAATGAGTCATGCTGGGAATCCTAAAATCTAAATATTTTTTTGTGATAACAATTGTCCCCATTATTGTTGACTACCGTTGACTACCGACTTCCTGAAAGCAATTATATTGCAATAGATTAGGAAATATTTTTTTGGATATTTATAATTAACATAGTACGCCTACATCCCCGAAGGTATAGGTAGAAGTGATAACACCCAAATTACACCAGATATTGTTTTTTAGATTTTAATCAGTTGGTAGTCTCTTTTCAAGATCTCTAGTGGTCTTTCATACTATGAGTGGAAAATAGTTGAACCTCTAATCTTCATTGTACAGTCTAGTCCTGTAAGATCGGGCGAGTTTTTAGGTTCTTAAGGCCTGTTAATGGCCTTAAAAATCCGTTTACAGACTGGTAAATCTCTACTCTCATTACACAGCAACAAATTAATTAACTTATATAATAGCTCTAAATGTATTTGTTTATAAAGTTTACAAAAAGAAACATCTTATACTTTTATCTTATCATAACCACATCCGTCCATAATGCTCACTGTATTAGGTTTCAATTGGAATGATTTTATAATTAGATGAAAAACTGTAGAATTTTGAGTCGAATCAAAAAGAGCAGCAGTTAACACCTAACGTTTTGTTTTCTTGCCGATTGATTTAAGTGGTAGCTTTTATCGGTGGTCCGCTTTTAGACGATGTATGACACAGGTCATTGCCCTTTGAGCGGACGTCCAAGATTGCCAAACACTTTTGAAGATGCATTTTTACTTTTAAAACTCTGCGCTGTTGTATGATGACACTTGAAGCTAAACAAGGCGCAAGCTAAAATGAACCTACTATTTAGACGTTTAAGATTGAAATTGTTAGTATCACTATTCATAATAAGAAGTCCAATAAGTGAGCAACAAGCTCGTCCTCTGTTGACTTAAATGTTTTAGGCAAAATGACGATGTGGGTTTTCAAACTCGCTGTACAGCTACATAAACGTGATGATAATATTATGTTGAAACAGGCCTCACAACTTTCCAATAAAATTACCATGAAGCCTCGGTACTCGACATTCTATTAAGTGGCATGAAACCTAGCTGTTGAATTTTGGTAACATTTCAGAGAGAGAGAGAGAGAGAGAGCGAAAGAGAATAGTCAATTTTCTATAATGTCCGGCCAATGAGCGGCGGTGTAATAAGCTAGCCACTTGTTACTACTCTTTCACGGTTTTTCTTTCTTTCTTTCACGGATCTTAAGGAACACAGTGCTCCTTGGACTCTGCCTACCCCTTCGGGGATTACGGGCGTGATTGTATGTATAATGCCCGGTAATAGGTTTGCCCAATAAGACCAACAAAATCTCTAGCAAAATCTGTGCCTTTAGGGTGCCTTTCCACCAGAGCTATGCGAGGCTATGCTGTGAGAAAATATCCCATTGTTGTGAAACAATCCCATTGGCGTGAAACAATCCCATTGTTCATTTTTCCCCGCACTCAGCATAGCTTTGGTGGAAAAGCACCCTTGGGTTATATTTTATTCAGAGTCCAGATGGCGGGAATCTATTGGGTGACCTTTTGCAGGAGTCGTCAACTCAGCTATAGCTGTCTATAGTATTTGCAGCATAGCAAAGCTTGATCTAATAACTGACACGATATAACTTTGTTTCCAGCGAGCTACAGCCACAGGAACCAGCCTCAGAGCATCGACCTGAACGCGGTGCGGCTCGCCTTCCAGGTGTTCCTGACGGACGACGCATACAACGTGCAGCGTGTGCTGCCGTCGCTCGCGTCGGAGGTGGTCTACGACAAGAAGGCCATGTCCGAGCTGCTCATCGTGCGCTCCAGCCACTGCTCCGGGCCCGCGCGCGGCGGCACCACCGTCATCCTGCTCTGCGAGAAGGTAGTCACCGACTGTGCTGACGTCACGCGTGTAGTCGGAGGTGCTCTACGACAAGAAGGCCATGTCCGAGCTGCTCATCGTGCGCTCCAGCCACTGCTCCGGGCCCGCGCGCGGCGGCACCACCGTCATCCTGCTCTGCGAGAAGGTAGTCACCGACTGTGCTGACGTCACGCGTGTAGTCGGAGGTGCTCTACGACAAGAAGGCCATGTCCGAGCTGCTCATCGTGCGCTCCAGCCACTGCTCCGGGCCCGCGCGCGGCGGCACCACCGTCATCCTGCTCTGCGAGAAGGTAGTCACCGACTGTGCTGACGTCACGCGTGTAGTCGGAGGTGCTCTACGACAAGAAGGCCATGTCCGAGCTGCTCATCGTGCGCTCCAGCCACTGCTCCGGGCCCGCGCGCGGCGGCACCACCGTCATCCTGCTCTGCGAGAAGGTAGTCACCGACTGTGCTGACGTCACGCGTGTAGTCGGAGGTGCTCTACGACAAGAAGGCCATGTCCGAGCTGCTCATCGTGCGCTCCAGCCACTACAGTCGTACCGCTCTGTGAGAAGATAAATCACACCACAATACGGGATGTTTTTTGAAATCCAACGAAGCTGACACGCTGTCGACGCAAATCTAGTAATACATTATCGCACAAACGCACTTAGGACGTACAAGAACCCGTATCAAAGACGTTAGCGGGTAAATAAACGTCTCATGCGAGAGCAATATATGTAGGAAATAGTCAAATTTAAGTTGGGTCAAATAATAATAATAATGTATTCTACAGTATAGACGTCCGGATGCTCGTTTTAATGCTGCGTTCCTTCGAAACAGCCGTGCCGACATTTCCATTAGACGAAATAAAAAAAAATGTGTAATGTTGTATCCGCAGGTGACTCGCGAGGACACGGAGATCTGTTTCTTCCACGAGGCGAAGGACGGCAGCGTGTGGAACGAGCGCGTGCCGCCGGAGTTTGTGCACAAGCAGTTGGCGCTGGTGTTTAAGACGCCGCCCTGCCGCCCCGCCGCCCAGCACCACCTCACGGTGCGTGCCCCCCCTCCCCCTCACCACACTGCACACAGACGCCGCCCCGCCGCCCAGCACCACCTCACGGTGCGTGCCCCCCCTCCCCCTCACCACACTGCACACAGACGCCGCCCCGCCGCCCAGCACCACCTCACGGTGCGTGCCCCCCCTCCCCCTCACCACACTGCACACAGACGCCGCCCCGCCGCCCAGCACCACCTCACGGTGCGTGCCCCCCCTCCCCCTCACCACACTGCACACAGACGCCGCCCCGCCGCCCAGCACCACCTCACGGTGCGTGCCCCCCCTCCCCCTCACCACACTGCACACAGACGCCGCCCCGCCGCCCAGCACCACCTCACGGTGCGTGCCCCCCCTCCCCCTCACCACACTGCACACAGACGCCGCCCCGCCGCCCAGCACCACCTCACGGTGCGTGCCCCCCCTCCCCCTCACCACACTACACACAGACGCCGCCCCGCCGCCCAGCACCACCTCACGGTGCGTGTTCACAGAACTACTGGAAGGTCTAGTTCTGAGAAGGACGTGCATGAATTTTGGCAATAGTTCTCCGTCCCCTTCACCGATCGACTAAAATATCACAATCCACCATCTTCATCGAGGCTCGAGTCATCTAATTATCTCATCGACGACTTTATCACATCGCTTTTCCCTCAGGTCCAGTACCAGCTGCACCGCATCTCGGACGGCGCCAAGAGCAACGTGTACAACTTCGAGTACATCCCCGAGGGACAAGGTACCGCGCGCAAGCCGCTGCCAGACCTCGCCGCCCTCGCGGCCGCGCTGCCCCGCCCCGACGACAACAACAACCACGCCGTCTGCTCCTCCGACTCCGACCACCCCGACAACCCCGACACCGACAACCTGGACAACCCCGACCGCCCTGTCCGCCTCCCCGACCCCGGCGCACACGCCAACGGACTCCCAGACTCCAACGAGAAGAGCCTAAACGAACTCCTGGACCAAGTCGCCGAGCTAGACGAGATTTACACCGAAAACCGCACTCGATTAGAGAACATCGCACACTTAAACGACGAAACAGATTTAGAAGACTTTAACGATGCCGGAACCTACACTAGTCTTCAACTCGCGTTTAAAAACCCGGTGCTCATAACCGAACCTGAGCCTGAACCGGAACCCATGGCGTATGAGGACGTTCCCGTCGTGAGCTACCGCGGACCGATCATAGAGTTCGCTCCGCTCAAACGTGACACCGACGACAGGGCTCCCCCCTTGCCCCCTAAGCGCGTTCGCAAAACCTCCACAGAACCGTTCAAAACGAGTCAAACCTCCGTTGATTCTATTCTTAAACCTGGAAAACCATTACCGGTCACCAGAAACGTTGAAATCGTTAATAAAAGTTCGAATACCAATTCTAATACTGAGCTGAGCGTCGCTCGAAGCGAGCCAGCTTTACCTCCGGTGAAGAAACGGTCCTTCTTCTCTCGTCTCTTCAGACGGAAGGACCGGTCCCCCGCGCCCAGCGTCAAGTCTGAAGGACGGAAAGAGAGGAAAACTAAGCCAGTCGGTCGCTCCGTTAGCAGTGTCTCTGGGCAACGCCCGTCTAAGTTCAAATCGTCCGTTTCCCACACGTCGTTGAAAGATAACGCTTCCGGCGCCGGCCTGAGCTACGCCGACAGCATCACGCACATATCCTTACACGGAGACGGGGAAGACGAGAAATCCGCCTCACAGCATTCGTTGCGGGCTAGCAGCCTAGCCCCTCTCCCCCCCACCGATGGGGGGACCATACTAGTTGCCGAAAGCGTCCTAGCGTTAGACGCATCCGCATTCAAAAAGCTCCAAGATGACTTAGATCTAACCGAAGCAGAACACTACGCGTTGTATATGGCGGTCGCCCCACACGCCACCGTCTCCGAATTCGATGAAACTAGTTGCTACTATTCGCCGATAGATGGCAGTAAATTCCAAAATTGAACTTGATTTTTTTGCTGTTCTTCGGTAGAGGGCAGTTATTTCAATAAGAAATTATTTAATACTGACTTTCTTAAAATTATCAACAACCTAGTCGTTGCTTTACAATAAGGTTATCGTTACCAAAGTAATATATCTAAAAAGCTTGCTGAAGCTTTATTTTTATACGAATGACGAATATAAAATATAGGTATAAATATATAGACACGAAGGCAGCTATTTATCTCTAAGTGTAATGATAATCTAGTCTTTCTAATGTTTTCTAGTCGTGTTTATCGATTTTATAAAAATATTCTATTAATATATTGACAAAGTGCTTATGTTCAAGCTCAAAACGTGTACATACATAGTGAAGCAAACCTTTAGTTAGCAAATACCCAAAACTTAATTTTTACGTAGCCTAATCGCGCTCTTACGCTTATCGGTATAAGGACCATTACACAATTCCATCCCATGACTCTGACTATCCCTAGTCCTCCCGTCCCAAAAATGCCAAATTTTTCGATATCTTTTACATCGAACGAAAACCGCTGATGTTTTCATAGAGTATTATGATTATTAAGAGAAAATATTACCTATGATTTTCTAAACTAACGATATTTTCTTGTATAAATTACTGTTTAATTGCTAGGACTTTGGTTGCCTGAATAATGTATTTAGGGATTACACACACGTATACACACACACACACACTTATTAACGTTAGAATAATCCACGCCATCAAAAAGTCAATAAAATTAAAATATTAAGGCTTTCTGGCTATTAGACTATTATAAAATTGGCAAGCCTGAGTTGAGTAGACATCGACAATTGCATCGGTTCACAGACATGACGCATGAATCAGCTCAGCCATATTATTTATGTTTGGGAACTTGCGTACCCCACATGACACTACAGCAGTGACATTTAAGTGACCATGTCATTCTCATGGTTTCAAAAATTGATAATGTAATATATTGGAAATAATATATGTTCATTTTATCAAACTTATCAAAGCGTAATGCTGTTTCTTGGTGTCGATAACATATAACATCATCACGCCTCTTTCCCCGAAGGGGTAGGCAGAAGTGTTAAACACCTACGTTTCGCCAGATATGTTAGGTCCTCATGTAAGAGACGGCGAGCCTGTTGCCGTGCGCCAGGCACAATGTGAGGCAAGCGATATTCACAAATGAA
This sequence comes from Parapoynx stratiotata, assembly GCA_910589355.1. Lineage (NCBI taxonomy): Eukaryota > Metazoa > Arthropoda > Insecta > Lepidoptera > Crambidae > Parapoynx > Parapoynx stratiotata. The sequence goes on from OU342465.1 coordinate 929,347, forward strand.
CTGTTCATGTTTTATTCAAATTTAGCGGTGGCGGCGGTGGGATCGAACCCGTGGCCTCTCGAACGAGTAGTGCCCCGTCCGTCCCAACTGGGCTACCGCTGCCTACTTGGTTGTCGCTAAAATAATAATAAAATGAGCACAAATGAACAAATTTAAAGAAAATTAATCGCTGGAATTTTGTTCCTTTCCGCCCAATACTTTCACTCTCAAATCTATTACTTTTGTATGGCAACACTAACCAAAAGTAACAATACCTGTTAGTTTCAAAATCATAGTTAATTTACGGTCTAGGAAATCTTTTCTATATGTATTTATGTTTTCGTTATGTTTTCTAGATATTGATTTCATTATTGCAAATAAGAAACGGAAGAAACTGTCATACAATTTGCAAGAGTATGACGATAGTAAGTTTCTGTTTTATTGTATACACATCATTTATATATTATCTCATAAGTCATAGGGAACATCCTAATTATGGGGTCATCAAAGTGTAGTAATGTGAATAAAGTTTTTTGTAGTATTGACAAAAATACAATAACTAAAATAAATTCAAATTCAAAATGTTACATTTTAGATGTCACCATGGTTCGGATTTTCATTACATACTTTGATAAAGGACTTACATCAACAAACTTTATTATAAACTGTCAAATTCTAACATAGATCTTGTTGTAGATCAGTATAGACAATTGTTTTATTTAAAATTGTTGATGTTGATGTTTATGAACTATAATTTTTTATACCATAATGTAAGTCCTAAATGCAAAGAATGAAATATAGTCATCTCTTCAAAGGGATCATATTGGGAACTTACAAATCTCTATTATTTAATTATAAAATTAACTTTTTAACATATTTTATATGTTTCATTATCGCTAACATAGCTAAGGGATAATGTATTTATTATTTATGTAATTTGTTTATAGAATATATAAGTAAAATAATATTTAAATATCAATAATGGTGATGGTATTACTAACGTTTAGATGGATTTAATGTGAGGTGGTGAAGGAATTGTAACTTTATGTAATTAGCAATAAGAACTATTCGAAAATTATATTTGACAAGAAATACACGCACCCTCCTTTTTTGATTTTCAGATGTCGAATCTGAATTTTTCTCTACCATCTGTTAATAAAAAAACCGGCCGATTGGTTTAAGGTCTCAAATAATCTCCTTGTTTAACGTATGGTGCGTTACCCAATAAAACAAATTGTTTGCCTTTGATTGATTTAAACTCTATTATAAGTGTGACAAGAATCTTGATGACATTGAATCTCGAACATTGTTACCGTATTATATATTTATTTTCCCGCCAATGCTTGGTTTACACGCATTAATATGTTATTATTATATCATCCATATTTATAAGCTATTGTGCCGAATATATTCTGAGAAGAATGAGTGAGTGACACAAACGATATTGAGTCTTGTGACCGAGATAATAAATATCTTAATTGATGTCTTGTAATGGATATAATTAAGGTTTCTTTTATTTTTCAAGAAATAGGAATTTGTGTTGAAGTAGTATTGGCATACTTAAATATTTATTCATTTGTTTTGTTCGTTGTAAGTTGTAGCTTAATATTTATAAATAACTTTGTGACTTAAATGTAGCATATTTAGTAATACCTCGGTGCAATTTGATATTCTCATAATTCAAAAGTTATATTGAACCTTAACCTTATTGCGATAAGGTTGTACTGAAGTACATTCATATTTATTATTCAAAGTAAAAGAAAAATAATTTATTCTGTTTCAAATTAGAAGTTAAATGCACTAAATTGATCATATTAAAATATCTTTTCGCTGAGAATGTCACTATATATATCATAGTGCAGTGTCTCCAGCGAATATGCCAGTACAAATATACGCTCGGTTGCGCCTACGCAGCTTAAAGCTAATGTGGATATGTGTGTTGTTAACCAAAATATGCTTACCAATATACTGTTATAATTTTATCCTCGAAGGATCAATTAGTTACTTAGGACTTTTAAGTTAACCTACGTTTGGGTATTAACAATTTTTGTGTCAATAATGGTGACAACTGTTGAATTTAACAGATAGGTGTGACAAATGTCAAATTAGTGTTATTCTAAGATGTTATTAACATTGTCTTATTAAATTATTTATTATTATATGTTTTGTTAATTTTGGTCGCGTTATTGTAATTGTTACTAAAACCTTCGTTAGAATTAAGTATGATTGTCAAAACGAGAATCGAACCTGTAATAATTAGTTGTATACTGTGAGACGTGAACATATCTGTCATTTAAATCTTTGAAATATTTATCTATTGAATGAAGTTTTTGGATGAATTTACACCAATATCGAAGATTTGTATTAACTGAAGTCTTTATATCGATTTAAGCAGACATTTTGAGTAATCACAAACAATTCTTGGTGTAATATGATTTTTTTAAATACGAGCATAATTTTTGTACAAGCAAAAAATATTACCATTACTAATTTTTATCTCAATTTTAAGAGGATTTCAGATTTACAAAATAGTCATAACCAATTTCTTTTTGTGAAAAATGTAATTTTTTGTACAAGGCCGCATGTCACACTACGCATATTGGCCTTAAGACCGCCTGTATTTCCTAGGCAACAAGAGCCGTTTTCGATGTTCAAATGTATACGTTGACGTGCTGCCGACTGTACAAGCAAGCAAATAAATATAATTGGTAGTTTTGTAGTAGTAAATCTTTCTATAATTAGAACAGAATATAGACTGATGAATTTTACCAATATTTTTGAGTATTTTTCTCTCAGCAATTTTTACATTTTTATATGAAAGAACATAATTGATAATTTTATATTGATGCTTGGTTGATGCGAATTCAATATTAATATGCTAATAAAATAAATGTCTTTTTTTTATTTGTTTCTCGACTACCTTCAAATTATGAATATCAAGGTACGGATGTGTTGTGTAAGCATGGTTGTGTATTTTTTTTGACCACACATATTCAAATTAGCTTTAAGATTTTTGTTTACATGCATGTATTTTAAGGGTGGTTTTTCTGTTTGTATATACTTCGCAATATTTATCTGTAGTCATCGTACATCTTGTATTTAAGTTGCATGCGGTTTTAGTTGGTAATGTAGATGTTATTTTCATTTTAGATCATTATTATGTTAACAAAATATATATAAAACGTACTCCATGAACACAATTGCAGCAAGGTACTAAATAGTTTTTGCCCGACATTACAATGACTCGCCACCGAGTCCTTGTCATTTACTTGCCATTTGTTGTGATTATGTATAATAAGTCAAGCAGTAACTCTTTATTTTTAATGTTTACCGATTGGCGTTGTCCGTGTTCTTATACAAGTCCCGGCATATAACTTTGGTGTTGACCGTTAGCCAATCGGTGCTCAGCATTTCATCTTATCTGTCTATGATCGGCAGCCGCCGATTGGCCCTCCAGTCGCAGAGAGGTGATAAGCTGCCAGTGCACAGCTATTCGCAGCTATCATCTCCACGTAACGGTTAACACCAAAGCCTTAATGTCGCTACTTATATCAGATATTGCTCTTTACTGTACCCTATATACCTCTATACTTGTCTCTTTTTATTACAATGAATTAAAGCGAGACCGGACGTAACTTTCCGAAACGAATACGTAAACCGACAGTTCCGAATAAGGTAGCAATTCGGCAGTCTTCGCTTGCCATCAAATAATAATAAGTAAACAAACAATCTTCATAATTGTGTTCGTAGAATACGAGTTTAATACTATCTTTCTACGCTTTGTAGATAGTTTTTTTTATGTTTTTTCTTTGTGTTGGTATAATATTCTGTATGTTTTTCCAGGGTCGTCAGATATGCAGCCAATTAAAACGGAACCACGGGGTGAGTTGACATATATACTATGTATAGGTAATATTTACTAAAATTAGGTTTTTGATAAGGACAATATATGGTTATAAATTAGGTATATTGTAAGAATCGCAGTAAGAAAGGGATGGCTCTATCTGGTATGTATAGCACCATATCTTTTTAACAACATCTGCCACAGGACCTAAGAATTACCGCTGCATAGAACCGATATCGGTTTAATTTGAACATATACAGCACTATCCATCTGTCTATCGCACTTGTAATTGGTCGACAATCCATGTATCTATCGCACTTATATTCATTCTTGGTATTTGGTCTGTACGCCGGTCTCAAGGCGTCGCCATCTTGAGAGGTTCTGGGTTCGATCTCCGGTGGGGGCAAATGTTTGGGTGATGAATTTTAAGCCATTTGTTCTCCAGTCTTGGATGTTTTATTTATATATATTCAGGATATTTATACGTATTTATCTATAAAATATATTTATCCGTCATCTAGTTCCGTAACACAAGCAGCATTAGTTGCTTAATTAAATTGGGCTAGTTGATAGGTGTGAATGTTTGTAGATATTTATTTATTTATAAATCTAATTATTGAATATTCTTTCGTTTGTTCACAGATAGGACACCGCCTCATCCTATGAACACTCCCGGCTACGGAGATCAGGTATGTGTGACGTGTAACTCCTCATATAACTGATGACAACATTAGAATTTTTCGTGTTGACACTTAAAATGTGAATGTACATTACCTGCTCCCACGCTCACATTGAGGGCCTCTGCCCGCTACAACATGCCTTGACCTAGGACCATTTCAGAGAACATTTTCTTTATATAGAAACTAGCTCTTGCCCGTGACTTCGTTCGCGTGGAATAGTGACTTTGAGATGGCGTGATGTTATATAGCATAATTATAGCCTTCCTCAATAAATGGACTATGTAACATGGAAATAATTTTTTAAATCGGACCAGAGCTTTATAATATCAATCGCTGTGCCCGCGACGTCGTTCGCAAGGTGCATTGATTCAACGCAGATAAAAAGTTGACAAAATAGTTTTTGATTGTATAATTCACGGCTTTTCTTAAGCCGCTCCGGAACATCCACTCCGCCAGACCTGGTGAGAGTCCTAACAGACAATAACTACTTACATATTTTAATCTCGAGATATATTTCGAATGGAATGTCCGTAATAAATAATTCAAAAAGTTATTTGTAGGAATTGAACCAGTCATGAACATGAAGTGATTTACTTTGTTAAGGATTGATACCAAGATGCAAAATAAAGAACCTTTTCTAGCGCCAAATTTTTAATAAAATTTTCAAAATATAAAAAACACTTATTTTGGTTTAATTATAATATTAGGTCCTTACCTATGAAATTGTTGTTTTGTATGGAGATTTTGTGTTTGATCCCTTTTCTACATTTTAAAAATTTTGCTGCCCAAATAATTATATTACAGCTCAACTAAGTATTTTGTTCCTTAAATAATTTTCATTCTGCTGACCAAATAATTATTTTGTCGCCCAAATAATTATATTGCCGACAAAATTTGTTTGCTGACCAAATAATTTTTACTTCCGTTTAAAAAGTCCTTTTGTAACTGAGTAGCCGTCAGAAGCATCAGTTTGGATAGAAACTAGACGACACAGTCTAGTTTTTTTATAAATTTTCTTGATGGGACGGTCCTAGCACTTTCATTATATTCTCCGTAGTGTAGTGAGCAGAGTTGAATGGTTAACCTCACAAAATTTCTATCCGTAGTAAAATAGGATTTTCAAAAAGGACTGTAATTTAATGTAACTAAAATTTAAATAGCAGTGGCTCGGCGAGGCCGGCGCCGGCCCGTCGTGGTACTCGCCCGAGCCCGACTACTACGCTCATCAGGTAAAACATATCTTTTTTATTTTAATAATTTATTCAATCTTGCTATTTTAAAATGCACACTGATAAACATCAGATAAGCTATTCCTTCCATTCGTAAAACCACGTGTAATCCTATATGCAATTATTAAATTTTGTAATTATTTTATTTATTAGAGAAAAAAACAGCATGTTCGTACATAAGTATAATAATTAACATAAATATTTTATTAGACTAATCAGTTTCTACAGCTAGGTTAATCATAAAACTATTGAGATAGAAAACATGTATGAACAATAGTATCAACAACATGTCATTGTAACAAACAATCAAATAAAAAGTATGTGTCAAGTTGTCTGACAATGAAAATAATGAAAACATAATAATGACATAAAAAACAGAAAAATAACATATTTAGTATAACTTGCTTCTTATTCCTTAATAATCTTCGAAAACATGAAAGTTTTTCATGAAATATGTCGATGCCACCATAACTATACATACATATCCCCTAAGGGTTAGTCAGAAACGAGGCAAAAGCAGCAGAGCAGTGACTGCACTTAGACGAGTTGGTAGTATTCTTTTAATGAGCCGCTACTACACGACTAACTATAATTGTATTGTATAATAGTACCTTGTCGAATTACATCACTAAAATCTAGTGCTGCTAAAACAAATAATTAACTGTAAGCCTAATAATGACAAAGTACTAAAATAGTCATATTTTTGCTGGTGACTGTACCATAACTATGATTGTATTTATTATTATATTTTTACTATAGGAAAGCTACTCGATCCGTCCTTTTTTTTCATGCGGGGACAAAGACAGGTGTAAAGTAATCGTTACCTTTCAGCCGAACGTGCCAGGAATACAAGTACAACAGCACATGGCGATGCCGGCGCGGTCGGGCGGCCAGGCGCTGTCGCCGCACCACGCGCGCCCGCAGACGCTGTCGCCCGGCCCCCAGGGGCTGTACCAGCAGACGCTGTCGCCCGGCCCCCAGGCGCTGTACCAGCAGACGCTGTCGCCCGGCCCCCAGGCGCTGTACCAGCAGACGCTGTCGCCTCGCGCGGCGCTGGGCGGCATGTCGCCGGCGGTGTCGCCGTCGCCGCACTACGTGCCGCATTCGCCGCACTACGTCCCCCCGCACGGCGCCGTGTCGCCTAACATGATGCAGCCGCTCGGCGTCATGTCGCCCAATATGACACACGGTGTCATGTCGCCTAACATGGCGCACGCCCAGGGCGCCGCGTCGCCTAACTTGATGCAGTCCCACGGCGTCATGTCGCCCAACATGGCGCAGCACGGCGCCGTGTCGCCCGTCATGCTGCCGGCCATGCCCATGGACCCCATGATGGCCGACGTCCAACAGCAGCAAGGCATTGGGCAGGTACGTTATTCACCGCCTATGTGACTTAGACATACATACCTCTAATCGTCGTGCCTGTGAGCCCGAAGGGTAAGACGGAAGTTTTAATCCGTATTTTTTCCTGCAGTATTTATTACTGAAAAGAAATGGATTAAAAAGTTCAACTAAAAATCAGTTGCTAGAAATAGTGATCTGTGACCCAGGCCCGACAAGAATGAGACCTATCAAATGTTTTTTTGTTATGTTCAGTCATAGATAAATGAAGTAGTATAGATCGCTATTCCCATACATGGGTTTTTAGTTCATCTAAAACTTCATATTGTTGCTTGTACCCCTTTTGTTCGACTTATTACGTTAGGTGGCGCTACTATACTAGCAGAATCATAGATAAATTAAGTAATTCCGCTAAACAACAATAATATGTTTTAGGCCCGATTTTTCAATGCTCAGATAAAATTATCCGCCATTTTAAACTATCGCTGTCACTTTCTAAAGTCATAAAAAGAAAAGGGACAGAGCTAACATTTGACTGACAGATAGTTTTATCTGAGGATTGAAAAATCGGGCCTTAGACGAACGAAAACCCATGTATGGGAATAGCGATCTATACTACTTGATTTATCTATGGTTCAGTGTAAAGAAGTGAATGCTGAGTAGACGAGTAACAGAGGTGAATGGAACAAGAAGACAAGTGCCGAACCCACCTAGAGTGGGAAAAAGAGCAGGAAAAGTTCAGTGTAACATAAATATGTAATTTTTATATATGTTGCTTTGTGTTTTCCACAGGCGTTGTATGAAAAAAAAAATTTGTATTGGCCGTGACCATTTTCATTTTTCTCTTCAGCTTTAGGGAAAAACGGGGTTGTCTTTTAGATATTTCTCTTTTGTAGATGCCAGCGTTGCCAGTGGAGGATATGTCGCTGAACTCGGGCGACTTCGCCAACCTGTCGTCGATGTTCGACAGCCTCGACCGGCTGTCGACCCGCGACCTGCTGCAAGACCCTGAATGAACTTAATCCACACGATATCTCTGACAACATCTGCTGTGTTCTGTGCAGTAACTACTTCAAGTGAAGTGCAAGTGCATAAACTTAAATCCCGTTCCTTTATCGTGTAAACAACGCGAAAGGAAATTGAAAAACGTTTCGAACGCTTAGTGCCAACGCGTCAAGATTTTTCCTGGTTATATTCTAAATTCTGTATGACTATTTCATCCTTCGTTACGCCGATGGAGTTTCACTGAAACACTGTAATGTGCTCAACTTAAATGCATTTATCGAAAATGACGATGAAATGTTTTCTTAACAAAACAGTTAAATATGATTTTGCCTTCTGAATACAGGATTCTTTTAGGGTATTGTTTTAAGTGAAATGCATGACTGATAGTTTGTTGCCAATCCATTCACAAGGTCCTGAATAATCATAAAGAGACTTAACATTCAATAATCTAAAAGTGTTTCTGATTATTGAAAATGGATTGTTCTTATGTATAAGCAGGTATCGTCAGTTTTAAATAAATATTGATAGATTTTTTTTGTTATTGTAAATACAATTTGCATACAGGTTTGTGAATTACCTATAAAAAAATTTGATGAACAACACATCATCACACTTAAATCCCCAAAGGGGCATGCACAAGGGCTGACATTTACTTCTCGTCTGTTAAATATAGGCGAAAAACAAATGATCGAATGTGTCTAAAACTATAATTGTATATGTATATGTAATTTATACTGAACGTGGTTCTAAATATGTGCATCGCAATATGCGTAGTCTTCCAATAGTATGTTAATTCCAGATAGTGCCTTACGCTTTCCAAGCCAGCATTTTTATGTCTTAAATTGTTTATTATATACCTACAAAAAAGGTGCTGCTTTTATATTATTTATTATAACTCAATAGTTTATCTGTAAATATTATTAAATTGTAAAAATTTTATTTTATGAGATTTTTCTGATGCCTTCAACAGCACATTCCAAAAATGTTAGTCAAAGGTAGCATTATTAGGAATTTTTAAGTTACTTTTTAAATGTAACCATTTTTCGTGAATTTATAGGGGTGGTCTAAAATTAAACTGACTAGCTGCTTAAATATTTCTGAGTTTTTAATTATTTTCAATTTTAGTCATTGTTATTTACACGTTTTAGATACAATCTCATTAATGATGATATGTATATTCTTTTTGTTTTTAAATTTCTGCATTTTAAACCAAGAAAAAATAAAGTTTTATCTAAAAAAATATTCTAAGAATATACAGCGTGTTACAAATAACTGTAATAAAGTAATAAAGCCAAAAATATGATAATGTTGTTAGCAAATTAATATTTTCGGTATCATAATTAGAGATCGGATATTCGGCTGCATATTTACATAAAGTTAAGATGTTAGCTATTGAGGAAAACACTTTTTTTATCGAAAATTAATAAATACTTTGTAATGGTTAACTAAGGAGACCGAGTTTAGTAAAAGTTTTTATAATATTTCATTTATTTTAAATATTAATTTGAAAATGTTTTATAACAACATTTTTTCTATTACACCCTTCATCAAATTGTAACCTACCATTCAAGTATTAATAGTAAAAACACGTAAAAATAATTTTACATAATACAATTAAACGTTAATTAAATATGCCTCCGAATGGAATCCCGAAGTTGCCTTATGCTATCCCGAAATCCCGGGATATTTAGAGAAGCCACTCCCATAATATGTTTGCCAAAAATGTACTTTAGGTAAATATGCATCCGACTATCCGACCTCTAATCATAATAAAACTTTTCAAGATAAGTCTTAATAAAATATTAAAAATATTTTGTTGGAACCTATTCTTCTACCACTCTGTTACTCTAAAAGTCTTGATGAACATTATATTTGGCAAGTGCAGTGTTGTGCTTGATTTTCGTAAATCCCCTTGATTTTCTTAACAACGTGAAGCTTCAACATAATATTGTAAATAGGCTGTGAAATTCATAAGGGACGATTTAACCCCCATTCTTTATTTTTTACTGACATTTTTGTAACACCATGTAAATTCTTTGAAAAATTAGAATGGAATGTTGAATTATGTGCATAAGTTGGATTTTTTTTACTATACACAAAGTGTCAACTGCATCATAAAGGGCAGAAAGATAGATTTTTCGGCATTTATCGCTGCAACTGATATTCTATGCTGTTTGCTTTATATTATATAAACTTTATGTTCTGTCGCGTGTATTTCTTCCAATTTTGACTTCCGCTACTTCAACAATTTTGAAAATAATAAATAAATAGTTTAGATTTCTGTAATTAAATATTCCAAAACCACCTCTATTGAAGTAGAAGTGATTTTTTGGACATTTTTATTACTTATTAAGCACCGGTGTAAGTTTACCGGAAAGCAATATTTAAAATTAAATCTTAAAGTCGGATAAATGAGGTTGCTGCTGAAGTATTTTACATTATAGAAATCAAGTACAGAGATTTACTTTATAAAAAATATATGAATTGATATTTATTAGTTTACATGTATTTTGAGATTTGTTGATTTGATCAGCAAATAGCTGTGCTTAGAGCAGTTATTTAATGTGTGAGAATTTGTTTTAAGATTTTACATCATAAAGAATTAACCAATGATTAACATATACACAGGAATTGAACCTAGGGCAAGATATCTGGAGCCTAAAATTTGCAAATATCATAGCTAGAGTCGAGTCCAACATTAATTTCCCGATTTTTTGTACATATACAGTAAACTTTGGTGGGAAATTGACTACAACGTTGTTTGCGGAGTTTATACTTGTCTGTTATTTATGTAAGCGTACAAACAACAGCTTATCTTCAATATTTTTTAAACTTTATGTCTAATGTGTCAAGGTTGAATACCCGTTGAATGTCTTGTTAAAATTGTTTCAATTGTTGTATAGTCAACACTAAACTAAATGATCTTTATCAACATGTTTTGTGCTCTAATTTTGCAAAGCAATGTCACGTATCTCAACTTTATTTACTTTAAATTATTCAACCTTTCAATTAATGCGATTCTCAGCCTTATTACGTTAGTATTAAAGTGTAAAAATTATAATATTTTGCAAAATAGTAATTAAGACTTGATGATGGAAACTCTGTTTTAAATTCAAAATCGTCGAAATTGAGTTTTATATAAGGCTCTATTATACTAAATTTTTGTCATCACCAAGTAGTGTCTCTATAAAAATCAGTTTCGACCAAAAACTCCATTCCAGTCACCATTGATATTAACAAGTTCATTTAAAAGGCCAGTTATGCCTGGCAATGGTTATGAGCCCTTCACCTCCTTAAATAGGCACTATACAGTTTTGTATTTGGAGAAATACTCCTAAAACGTAACATAATAAGAAAACATACATTACAATCAAATATCACAATCTTATTTTAAGACAAACTGATTTGCTGAGATGCTGGGTCTATTGTTCTAAGACTAGAATAATTTTAATAGTTCCAAACATTTTGAGAAATATGGAATATTGTTCATTTGTGATCTCGAACAGTCGGTATGAATGTCATGTATGAATTCATTCCATGAATTATGGAATGAAGAGATTAGTGTCAATTTAATGGCATTTTATACACAAGCGAATTTATTTGTAGATACGAAATGAGATGGATTTAAATCCAAACTTTTAAAATATATTTTTGGATGGTCAATCGTTCAGAGATTGTTACATAAATATTGTAAGGTAGTTAAAATTTAGACTTTTATTTTTTTATGATTCTCGGTACCAAAAACTGTTACAATAATGCATGCGTTAAACCTACATTGTTTCTGAAAGCCAATTGTTGCGATCCCGCTAAACACCACAATGCTATGATTTGCATTTTAGGAAGGTTAATGCAATGTAGCATCCAAATTGTCGGTTTTTAACGTGTTCAGTTTTTTTTTATTTTATGAAGAAATAAATTTAATTTTAAAATGGAATTTTCTTTCATTATTATTTATTTTATGAGCATCGAGATTAGTGTCGACGTTGAAAGCAATATAATTGTCGCAATAGTTGAACTTTAATGGGTGATCATAAATTTTAAGTAATTCTTGATTTCCTCCACGCTGCGGAACAACTGGCCCACAACGACAACTTCTCGTAGACTTTTGTTTTTTTATGGACAATTGATCCTACCATTACTATTCATGTGGCACGTTTGCCGTGCGAGCTCGAGCGCAGTGGCGGCGCGGCGCCGGCGCACTGTGGGTGAAATATTGACCCTCCCTTTCATAGGATTTGAAAATAAAATGTTTTGTTTGACATTACAGTGTATAAAGATATGTCGAAAACATCATAACATTTAGTAATGTAGTGTTACCAAACCTTTTGTTGTCCGTATACACCTGGTAATGTGACATTGAATGCCTTAAATGTATGAAAACGGAATTCGTTTTCCTCGTAACTTCGGTCTTGCACGGTCAGGCTGAAACTTTCAGGTATTGACGACCTCCGTGGTCGAGTGGTCTGTACGCCGGTCTCAAGGCGTCGCTATCTCGAGAGGTTCTGGGTTCGATCCCCGGTGGGGGCAAATGTTTGGGTGATGAATTTTCAGGCATTTGTTCTCCAGTCTTGGATGTTTAAATATATTCAGGATATTTATATGTATTTATCTATTAAATATATTTATCCGTCATCTAGTGTCCGTAACACAAGCAGCATTAGTTGCTTAAAATGGCGCTAGTTGATAGGTGTGAATGTCTGAGGATATTTATTTATTTATTTTGTAACGCATCATGCAACAGAGCTATACGACTTTTTGCCTTAGTCCCGGACGGTCCCGATTACAAGTTATGAATTTAATTTAATTCGTACTTTGATGATACCTATATATGGGTGAATATCACCTATATTCAATATACTTGACACCTAGTAACTGAAATAAAATAAAACCTGTGATATTTACGGTACATTACACCTATATTCACCCATTTAAAGGCATCATCAAAGTATGAAATTTTATTAAATTCATAACTTGTAATCGGAACCGTCCGGGATCAAGGTAAAAAGTCGTATAGCTCTGTTGCTTGATGCGTTACAATACCTGAAAGTTTCAGCCTGACCGTGCAACACCGAAGGAAATTACGAGGAAAACAAATTCCGTTTTCATACATTTTAAGCATTGAATGTCACATTACAAGGTGTATATGTAGGGAAAGGAGCTTCGGTATATAAGCTGTTTCATCACAAATGAAACAGCTTATATACCGTCTTTTAATACGTCTATTTATTCGATTAATATTCTTTGGCAATAAGATACAGATCTTTACCACAAGTTACCTAGTACTACCTAGTACAATTGATTTATTTAGTTTGTTAATTATAAATCGCACAGCAATTTAATAATTAACCAATAATAATTAATTTCGTGTAAAATTAATTATCCGGAGCGTCTTAGATGAGCTAGCCATTTACACCATGTGCATTGAGCCAAGCCAGAGCCAAGACTGCCACACCACTCCGAATGATCGCTTTTATACCCGCATCAATGCGAGTGGTGGGGCAGCCTCCATATTAATTTAATAGAATTATTGATCAACTTCCGGTGGTTAAACTCAACTCAATATTAGGCTACATCCGGCAATTGAAACAAATTAAATATCGGACTACATCCGGTGCATAAAATAATTCTAAAATCAGACTACATCCGGCGAGTGACTTTATTCGAATATTGAACTACATCCGGTGAATAAATAAATAAAATATTAAACCACTTCCTGTCAATAGGTTGGTTATATCAAATATTGGACTTCTTCCGCTTGATAAATTAAATCGAATATTAAACTACTTCCTGTGGACAAATTAAATTAAAACTGCTTCCTGTGAATGAATTAACATGGAACTTCCGGTTCCTATTCAATTTATTATTTCTACTGTATTACCTATTTTCATTTTATAAATTTCATTCTCTTTTTTTATTTAATTGTTTAAATAATCTATGGTATAGCTCGACCACTTATAATTAATCATGTTAAAAGACTGCGTATGACGACGTCGCCGACATATACAGACAACAAAAGGTTTGGTAACACTATTACTAAATGTTATGATGTTTTCAACATATCAATATACTTTATAATTGTTATAAGGTTATGGGCTAATTATGGAGATACGCCAAATATTGTAAAGGTAAGAAAATTTTATCAATCGAGAAAAATGACGTCAAATAATATTCAAATATTTCCACAATTACGTGCCGAAAATTTTATAACATGGAAGTATAGAGTAAAAGCGATCTTAGAAGAAAAACAATTAGAAGAAATTTTGAATAAAAATGAGATAGAAATAAAAAATGACCAAACACTTAAAGTGCAAGATGCTAAGGCAAAATCGATTATAATTCAGTGCATATCTGATAAGCATATACATATTATACAGGATGCTCCAACTTCAAAAATTATGTTACAAAATTTAGAAAACGTTTTTCAACGTAAAAGCATAGTGAGTAAATTAACATTAAAAAAGAAGTTATTAACATTGAAATTGAATAGTACAGACAAATTAGAGGACCATTTTCAAAAATTCGATCAAATAGTTTCAGAATTAGAATTTATTGATAAAAAATTAGATGACAGTGACAAAATATGCCATTTGCTTTTAACATTGAATGAAAACTATGACAATGTAGTGACTGCAATTGAAACCATGAACTCGGATATGACAATGGAATTTATAAAAAGTAGATTATTAGACGAAGAGTTGAAAATAAAGGATAAAAATAATACTACCATATTTAAAGCTTCTACGAGTCAAAATTACGATACATCTAATTACAGAAGACCAAACAATAACTATAGAGGCAGATATAATAGAAGTAGACGAGGGTATAGTAATAATAGAAGACCTAATAACTACACAAATAAAGAAAAATCATCATTTATTGCAATGACAGCAAATTCTGTTAATAATGAGTCAATAATAAACAATGACTATTTCATATTAGATTCTGGTGCTACAATGCATATGGTCAAGCCCGAACTAGAAAAATTTATGACTAATATAACAATGTTAAGTCAACCAATTACCATAAATATTGCAAACGGTGAAAAATTACATGCACACAAAAAAGGAACAATTATAGGAAATTCAAAAGGAAAAACTATAGACTTTGAAGTTATTATTGTCGAAAACTTAAAACATAACTTACTATCAGTTGATTTGATAACAAAAAAGGGACATATCATAATATTTAAAATGCAACATGTAATAATTAAAGGTAGAAATTTTTATATGACTGGAGAAAAGATAAGGAATTTACATATTATACGATTTAATTTTGAGAACCACGATAATGCAATGATTGCAAATGATCATTCAAATGATTTGTGGCATAGGCGACTTGGACATTTAAATATAAAAGGCCTAAGAATTTTGAATTTACCATATTCTGATAAGAAATGTGAAAGTTGCATTCAAGGAAAGGCAACGAGAAGATCTTTTATACCTGTAAGAAGACAGAGTAAAGAAATTGGTGAATTAATCCATTCTGATCTTTGTGGACCTATTACTCCAACTGCTTTGAATGGGGAGGTGTATTACCAAGTCTTGATTGATGACTACTCTCATTACACAGTTGTAAGATGTCTAAAAAATAAAAACGAAGCCGAACGAAATATTATAAATTTCATTAAACATATAAAAACACAATTTAACTTAAAAACTAAAAATATTAGAGTAGACAACGGTGGCGAATTTACATCAAAACAATTTAAAAGTTTTTGCGAAAGTAAAGGAATTAATTTACAGTATACAACTCCCTATACGCCACAACAAAACGGTACATCTGAGAGAATGAACCGCACCTTATTGGAGAGAAGTAGAGTAAAATTATTGGAATCAAATCTTCCAAAAGAACTTTGGGTTGAAGCTGTTCAGTGTTCAGCTTATGAACTTAATAGAAGTCCGACTAAAGTACTATATGGCAAGACACCATCTATGATTTGGCATGGCGATAATAATATTATAAAGCTTAGAGTCTTTGGTTCAAAAGCTTGGTGTGTGTCAATCCCGAAGCCAAATAAATTAGAGCCAAGAGCAAAACCATTCATAATAGTAGGATATTGTGGCTCAGGTTACAAATTATGGGATCCAGTTAATAATAAAATTATAGTATCCACTGATGTGATTTTTGATGAGAATAATTGTAAATATAGAAATGATGAAGAAATAAATAATAGTGAGAATGAAGGTCATAAATACATACTTAATGAAGAAAATGAAATAAACGAGGAAGAAGTTGAACCTAGTACTTTGAATAGTGAAAGAGTTACAAGGTCAGGGCGAGCAATTAAAACGCCTAATTATTTAAATGACTATGAAGTTTATACAGCTTACTGTTTATTAACTGCAGATGATAATGAAAATCCAAAAACATATAAACAAGCGATTAAAAGTAATGAATGGAAAGTTGCAATAGATAAAGAAATTAAAAGTTTAGAAAAATTAGAAACTTGGAAAGAAGCAGATTTACCAGAAGGAAAGAAAGCGATAGAAACTAGATGGGTTTTTACAACAAAAGAGAACGGTTTGAAGAAAGCGCGTTTAGTAGCGAGAGGTTTTCAGGTACAGGAGGAGACATACTTTCAAAATAATTACTCACCTGTAGCAAGATTAGCGACAATTAGAATGTTTTTGGCAATAGCGGTACAAAAAGGGTATAAAATACATCAGCTAGATATACCAACAGCTTTTTTGAATGGAATATTAGAAAATGAAGTTTATATAAAGAGACCTGAAGGAGTAGAACTGGGAAGGAATAAAGTCTTAAGATTGAAAAGAAGTCTTTATGGTTTGAAAGAAAGTCCAAAATGTTGGAATGAAAGATTTAATGATTATTTGTTACAGATTGGTTTGATTAGATCTGAATATGACTATTGTCTTTATAATGGAAAAGGTGTACATTTAGTTGTTTTTGTTGATGATATTTTACTGATGGGAAGAGAAGAAAATATAAATAATATTAAAAAGCTACTATATAATGAATTTAAAGCGAAGGATTTAGGTATTATTAGTAAATTTTTAGGAATGGATATTACTTATAATGAAAATAATATAGAAATTAAACAAAGATGTCAAATAGAAAAAATATTAAATAAATTCAATATGAATAAGTGCAATGGAGCTAAAACACCTATGGAGAAAGGATTACAGATTGAGGCTAGTGATGAAATTGTAAATGCTCCTTACCGAGAATTAATCGGAAGCCTAATGTACTTAGCAACAGTTTCGAGACCAGATATAAGTTTTTCTGTATCACATTTGTCACAGTATTTAGAGAAGCCAAGTGAAGAATGTTGGAAACATGCAAAAAGAGTACTGAGATATTTAAAAGAGACGAAAGATATTGGTTTATGTTACAGAAGAGATGAAACGGAAGTAAGTAATAATCTTGAAGTATATTCTGACGCAGATTGGGCAGGTGATAAGACTGATCGGAAAAGCGTAAGTGGTTGTGTAGTTTTGTATAATAAGAACATAATTGCTTGGTATTCGCGTAAGCAAAATTGTGTAGCACTTTCTACCGCCGAAGCGGAATATATTGCCGCAGCAATGGCAGCTTGTGAAGCAATTAATATGAAAGGTATAGCTTATGATTTTGGAATGAATTTAACACCTAAATTGTTAATTGATAACAGAGGGGCAATTTGTATTTCTAAAAGCAATGAAAATAGTCGTAGAACGAAACATATAGATATTCGATACCATTATATAAAAGAATTAATTAAGAATTGTTAAAACTTACTTGAAATTCAGAGATGTAAGTGCAACAGTGTAAAAGATTAAGATGAAGAGTATACGAAGTCCACACAAAAACTTTAGTCAATATTGTCCACAAAACTTACACACTATAACACACTCACTTATGTCCACAATAATCACTTTAGGTAATAAATAATACGAGAATACAAAAACAGTTCAACATAGAATTTTCAGACATTCAAAAAGTACAATTGGCAGTCAACAACTGTTGCTTAGCAATATTATTGTTCTCACAACGTGTCTTCTGCCTGCCAGTAACTTTAACATCTTCTCTCGTTGTGTAGACCAATTAGTTGCATGTGCTTGAGCAACCGTGGTCTAGGCAGAGCCTTCGTAAACATATCTGCCAGTTGCAGACTGCTAGAAACCTTCGTTACTTTCAGTTGTCCAGTTGTAACTAACTCTCTCACAAAGAAATGCCTAATCCTTATATGCTTTGTCCGTTTATGGAATTCAGGATTCTCTGCAAGTCTTATTGCAGCTTCATTATCAACTTTTAATTCTGGTAATCCTTCTATACGAGTCATATCTTTCATCAGACGTGTCAACCAGATACATTCTCTAGCACCTTCGCTAGCAGCCACAATTTCTGCTTCAGTGGTAGATATTGCCACACTTGCTTGTCGTCGGCTAACCCAAGATACCGCACCACCAGCATATAAACATAATACTCCAGAAGTAGACCTTCCAGTACTAATGCAACCGCCATGATCTGCGTCAGAATAACTTTCTATAACGCCTTTCTTGTAGCCTCGTTTATAGATTATACCAGTATCCGGAGCATACTGTAAGTATCGCATTATCCGCTTTATATTTTTCAACCGATCCATCTGGGTTCAACTTCACTTTATAAACCCATTTACAGGGGATGGCTTTCCTATTTTTCGGAAGGTTCACCAAGCTCCAGGTTTGGTTTTCCTTCAAGGAGTCTATTTCACATCGCATAGCTTTCTCCCAAAGTTCCTTTTCTGAGCTCTGAATAGCTTCTCTGTACGTTGTTGGTTCACGTCCACTCTCAATATTGTTTAGAAACTGCATGACATAATCTTTGAATTTAACTGGAGGCCTAATTTGCGAACGATCTCTCAAGACTCTCGCACCTTGATAAGCAATTTCAGTATCAGATAATTCGTTTTGGTCTTCGAATTCATCACCCTCAATATCTTCATTTGCTTCATCTTCATCCATTACCCCCCCTAATTCAAAATTTTCATTAGTTTCTCCAACGTTATCAAGATATTGTGCGTCATCAGATACCTCAGAACCTACTTGTCTTAAAGCAGTTGATTCCTGCATGTCACCTTGAGTCACTTTCGAATTAAAAGCAGATGGTCTCAAAGATATTTCATATTCATGAACATCTACTTCATTAGTATCCGACTCACCAGATGAAATATCCAGGTTAGATTCAATAGGTTTTTCATCAAAAATCACGTCTCTTGATTTTACTAGGGAGTTTTTCTCTTTGTCCCACAGTCTATAACCATCATCATTATCATATCCAAGAAGAATGCACTTAGATGCTTTTTTCTGCAGTTTTGTTCTTCTCTGCTTTGGAACATGTGCATAACAGGAAGATCCAATTATCCTCAAGTGTTTTATTCCTGGTTTTTTGTTTAACCACATCTCATATGGAGTCTTGTTCCCAACACTTGGACCCGTCCTATTTAAAATATAAACGGCTGTGTTTACAAGTTCAGCCCATAATGTTTGAGGTAATTCTTCATGAGCATGCATCATAGCCCTTGCACATTCCACGATGGTTCTGTTATCACGCTCGCAACACCCATTCTGTTCCGGTGTATACGGCATAACAAGCCTTTGCTTAATTCCATTCCGATTCAAAATACTACGAACGTGTGTATTATCAAACTCTCCGCCGTTATCACTGAGAAGTTCTTTAACAGTATGCCCTGCAACTTTACTCTCTGCCAGCATCTGATCTAGCTTCTCATGTACTTCTGATTTACTCCGTAAAAAGTATACAAAGCGATAACCAGTGAAGTCATCCTTGAACACTAAAAAATAGCGATATTTTGAAGTCGATGGAGGAAAAGGCCCACATATATCTGAATGAATGATATCTCCAGGTCTCTTTGCTCTATCACGCACTCCAAATTTCAAACGGTGTGCCTTACCAAAAATGCAACCTTTTCAACATAGAATTTTCAGACATTCAAAAAGTACAATTGGCAGTCAACAACTGTTGCTTAGCAATATTATTGTTCTCACAACGTGTCTTCTGCCTGCCAGTAACTTTAACAAGAATAAAGAAATTAGTGTAGAATATGTTAGTGGGAATGATAATTTGGCAGATATTTTTACAAAACCATTATGTGTTGAGAAGTTTATTAATTTTAGAAATAATATGATAGGATTTTATTAACGATTTTATTTAAGGAATATTATGATAATAATATTATTTTTAGTTGAACATTAATGTATCTAGTAAGGAAGGAGTGTTGTGTTTCTTTTTTATTAATTTATGTGAAACGATTTCTAATGTTAACACATTAAAAATCGAGGAGGAGTGTTGGAATCAAAATAGTTCTGTTAAGTTGTAATAGACGTCTATGGTGTATGGAAAAAGAATATTGTCTTGTCGGTTTTTTGATGTCTGTCATGGTTACGTAGAAAAGGGAAAAATGTATTTACTTTCACTTATTAATTAATAAATAGTTACCTAAGATTTGGTGCTGTATTACTCCAACAATAATGTCAAAGAAAACATTTTGTTTTAATCCTGTGAAAGGGAGGGTCGATTTTTCACCCACTGTGCGGCGTGTGGCTGACCCGAGAGGCCCGCGCGAGGAGGGAACAGTAGCAGTATTTTGCCGATTTCTCCTTTATTTTGTATGAATGTCATACTAAATGTAAGATGTAAGTATATATTTTTAAAATCAGTATGAAATTATCTATAGAATATACAGTAAACCTAATTAAGTATTTTTTATGCTATCTTTCCTCTGGTATCTTTCCATATAAAGAGTATTTTCAATATACGATTCTATATTCCCAATGACCCAAAGCGAAGAAAAAAGTGAGAATTATTGCGCGATTGTGTGCAGAACATTAGATAGAAAGCGTGATTATTTTTGTATAGAAAAAGGAACTCTCACAATCCAACTACACAAAAAAATTGTGTGATAGATTCCTTTGCCTTGACAACGTATGACAGTTAAAAATGCATGGTGGCAATGATGTGTAAACAAACAAACACATTGCAAAAGATAAAGTTTGAACATTATTATTTATGTAACCAATACAATAATTTATTATCAACATGAATGTTCCACATACAACTAATATCCCAGAGCCCAGAAAAGTGGGCGTATGGGCTGAGGGAACACATATAGAAGCAAAGTAAGATTGTAACTCACTAACTAAAATTGAATTTATTTGGAAAATTAAAGAACATGGATCTAACAACACTTTTTTGTTTTTAGGGAATATATTATACCGAAAAAATCGCCAGAATCCAGTGATGACATACCCACAATACCAGATTTAGATGATTTGCAAGACATTTTGGAAAAGGAAATATCTATGCCCCCATTGTATGTATTATTTATAATGACAGTCTCAGACTTTAAAGCAATCAAGCAAATTATTTCACTTTCACTCATAATATGAGAAGATTTGTTTTTGTTACCACTTCTTTTTTAAGCATAATCCAAACCTGTTTGGGAATAGTACACTCTTATGAAGCAAAACATTAGATTCAATAGTTTTATGAATAGTTGAGTTATAGTTGATTTATGAGTTTGATGAGAACTACAATTACAATTACTTCAGTACTAGTTTCTGGCTATTTGATCTATTGCTTAGGTAATTAAAATTGATAATACTGTAATGTAATTAACATCTTTATATATAAAACGATAAAGTATTGAGTATCTGTTATTTGTGTGTACAGAACAAGCCGCAAGGACACAGAAACACAGAATGCTTTAGCAGAGGTTGGTGGTGGATTCAGCAGCTCAGTAGACGGTGTAGATGCAGTCCTAGAGGTGCTACAGTCCCACATCCCTCAAGTAGAGATGGACACTGCAGACACAGTGTGGACAGTGGATTCTTTACTTACACAACTTGCTGAAGAAAACCAGGAGGGAATTATTTAAGATACTGGAAAGATGTGATGATTTTGCCAATGTCTAGTTTAAGAGATAAAAGGTATCTGAAAAAGGACTTACTTGATCACATAACCAATACAGACATGCAAACATTTAGCTAGTCACTTAAAACATTAATATAAATTTTAATATTTTAATGTTAGTTTGCCTGCAGATAATTCTTTATTTATTTTTATAGTGCTATTGCATAAATTTTTTCCTCATTTGCTCTATTTTTAGATAAATTTAAATGACTATCTAAATACATGTCTGGTCGCGCCAATATGTTAAAGAATCTTCGATGGTAAAAAAGTGGACTGTATTTTTGCGTGGTACCTACATACAACTGTATGAGAAATGCTAATGCACGCACTGACCTGCTGTAGCTTTGGTCCAAGCTCGCTAAGCTTCTTTATCAACGAAGTATCGGCGGGCCCGCCTCTTCTCCAGGCAATGTCTTTGAGATGTAGTGATGATGAAATTCTCTCTTCAATTGTATTTGCGGATGGCACGACGCATTTGTGGATTTACAAAGACTCAATGTCTGATTGATGCGGTAACGGGTTATTAATTTATATTATTTTATATAAGCGACCAAAGTAATTTTCAAATCGCGTGGGGCGGGAAGCTTTTTTTTGTTGTTGTTGTAAAATTCTCTTTTTTTTTTTTTTTTTTTTACAATTACAAAAAATGTACCCAAAAATTAACACAGTTTTAGTCAATCAATAATACAAAATAAGATTTTACAAAATATATATACTAATTTAATTACCATAAAAGAAGTGTTCACCTTCTTCGATTTCTATATCTACTTTCTCCCAAGAACCCTCCTTGTTTTTCGTCTCCCACTTATTAGTACCTGATTTGGCAAGCTTCTCTTTTTCGCTCAGCAATTCATCTTTAAGTTTCTTTAATGCGTACTGCAATTGTGTGGGTTCACTCGTAAAATTGAGTGCACTCTTTCCTGTTGTTATATAGGTTAGGAATTCTTGAGTAAAATGGCGTTTTCGAAAACCTGTAAAGGATGGTCTACCTACTGCCATTGGGTCAATGTTTCCTAAAGATTTTGTCAACAAAGCTTGTGCCATCTTGGAAACATATCTGAAAACAATGGGTGAAAACATGACATGTTCTTTTTCACCACGCTTCTGGAATACTGCATTCACTTCCTTTCTGCTATGCCACTTTGATTTAGTCGTTATTTTCTCCATGACATCTAAGTTATCCAGATATGTACCAAACATGGCATGAAAAACGACTTCTGAAGTCTTCAGCGGGTCAGCTCCACTTCGAATCTTAAATTTTGCACCATTTTGCACAACGAAATCTGTGTAATACTTTATGATAGGGGCCCCTGAGAAACTCCACTGTACATTCCCTTTTAGTTTCCACAACACATAGAAAAGTGTTAAAGGGAAATATATTTTCTGTGTGGACCGGGCTGTGGTGAGCAAGAGGATGTCGCCCAACTCCTTCATTACACCTGAAACATTCCCAGGGTGGTTTGCTTCTTTGAAAGCACTTATTATTTCAGGAGCCATCGGTAGCATTTGCAGGCTATTTGTCATAGCGGAGCGGAGCTTATCAAAAAATTTGTCTTCCATTATAAGAAGAATTGCCTGAGCTAGTGGCCCCAAGCTTCTAAGAATGCCAGTACGTCTCTCAGGAGCAAGAGTTATCCCTTGTAGTAAGGAAATATGCTGGTTTGTAAGACCATACTGCGAAATGTTATGTGTGTTCTCTTGTTGTTTGTTTGTTGGAACCAATTTACCATCTCTAGCCCTTTTCAACCCTTTCTTTGCAACAGAAGCTCTCACTCTAAACCTGGTCACACCTGTCCTGACTTCATCGAAAAATGATCTAAACAAGGTCACTAGCTCTATTATTGGTGTGCATACCAAAAAATCTAATTTTAGGTTTTGCTGTTTCATCTTCTCATAGATTGACTTAACCGTAACATCGGTGCCTCCAACCTTGGCAGTGTATTCCAGAAACCTGAGATGACCAGCTTTGTCATTCTCTTCTTTCCTTAGGCATGTGAATACAGTCATTAAGAATCCAGACAACTCATCTGAGAGGTCAAGATCAAAAATAAAGCGGGTCATCTCCATATTTAATTTTTTAGACTTTTCCTCCCCCAATTCCCCTATAATCAACTCCACTATTTTTAGAATCTTTTCAATCTCTGCATCTCGCTCCTTCATAATATTTTCTTCTACCTCCATTCCACTTGTTCCTGGGGCCGACATTCTAAGATTTTATTTGGAGAAAATGACAGTTTTTAAAACATATAATCTCTGTTCTTGCTGCACGTTTTCTCTCTTGTAAAATTCTCCCATGTAGGGAAGGCAAAGGGAACGGAGCCCATACAGCCAAGTCTTCAGTATTTTATTTCTTTAGTTGTTTGCGTTGAAATTCTAGTGTAATGCATTTCAATGCATCTTGGGAGAGTTTGGCGTCAAATGGTCCATGGCAGACACTGTGGTGCTACTTCGATGAGGTGGATTACCACACGATAAAAAACTCATCGTTTTTCACACCACTTGACGGTTACTTCGATGATTCTTCACATTGTTCATCATCACAGACACTTATTACACAAAACTACACTACAACTAAATATAACAATGATCGAAATAAAAATCACGCCCGCCATCGTCAAATGCCGCCAAAAACTTTTTTTTTTGTAAAATTCTCCCGTAGGGAAGTCAAAGGGAACGAAGCCCATACAGCCATGTCTGCAATATATATATCTTCAACAGTTTGCATTGAAATGCTAGTGTAATGCATTTCAATGCATCTTGCGAGAGTTTGGCGTCAAACGATCGATGGCAGACACTGTGGTGCTACTTGGATGAGGTGGATTACCACGATAAAAAACTCATCACTTTTCACACCACTTGACGTTTATTTCGATAATCCTCCACATTGCACATCATCACAGACACTTATTACACAAAACTACACTGATTTTACGTAACAATATCCACTCCGTACAATATTACAATCATCGAAATAAAAATGACGTCCGCCATAGTTGAATGCCGCCAAAAAACTCCTTTTCTTTTTTTTTATGGCAATGCGTGCAAGGTAGGCGAAAGAAGTAGGTATGTACCAGGTTTATATATTTTTAATTTGGTAATTTAATTAATTGGCGTAACCAATGTCAGTTATGATTAAAACTTACATAGGACAATTAAGCCATACACAAGGTGAGTGACTCTGCGTTAAAAATATATAATTACTAATAGGACAACATATTTTGATTCAAAAGGTTGTAAAGAGGAACTAATAAATAGGAGGCAATGGACACCAAACACCTATGTTAAATGTTCCAAGGATCCTCCCTCTATCCTATGATTTTTTTTTTTTGGACTCTGCGATTGGTGTAATCTTTCCTTTCTACAGCTGTCACCAAGCCAGTGTGAGAAGTGTTGTAATTGTATTATTTAAACAGACAGCGCATAATTCTGTTTTTGTTTATGTTTATATAGGTGTCTGCAGCCGCCTAGCACGCCCAAAAAATCTCGTCCTCAGCTTTATATGTCCATAACACCAACATGCTGGCCCAATTCGGGTTGGTGGGTAGAAACCTCAGAGTAAACAGAACTGGAGTAGCCTTTGTCTAACATTCCCCTCTGCCAAATGCACAAGCATCGGATGCTTGCACGTTTAATAAAACTAGTTGAGCCGCCATTTTGACAGCCATAACATTGTAAACGTTGCGGCGAACAAAGCTCTTGAGTCTCTTCGAACTTTGTCAACTTTAGTCCAACGACGTTAGTCCTTGATCTACACAGCATTTAGTTTTGCGCGACAACGTTGCCTGTTTAGTGGTTTTAAGCGGCTAGAAATGTCGGGTAGTTTTAAATTTTTGAAAGGCATTGAAACGATATTAGAGTTTACCGATGAACCGTGAAAGTGTAACGGATTTGTTAATAGTCATCAGTCAGTCTGAAAGAATGAGTATTGGATAGGACTTCGTACCGACTATGTACCTAGTTATCTTCGCTTGACAATAAAATTCAAAAGTACCCTCTCGTAACCGTGTTGTTTACTATGATCACGCGTTATATGAGAATTTATAAGTACATATATACATATTGCAAAATATCTTTCGGAAGGCCTATTTCTAGAATATGACTTAGTGATGAATTTAAAAATACTTTATTATAAATAAAACAAAATAAAATGAATTTAGTACGTTTTATTTTGTAAAAAAAATTTTGTTTGTAGCGTTATTTAACTCCATTTACTATAATTGGGCACAAAATTAATCAGTTAGTTCAAATTTTTATCATAGCGTCTGCTCTATTCGGTGGAAACTTTCTGTGAAGTAGGAAAAAAATAAACTTTATTTTATTACAAACAAACAATAAAGCCGAAAGGAATACAGAACCACAGTGAAATTTTTCTTGTAGCTACAACAGTTATGGTTTTCTTCTACACGGTGGCAGAGGAATCGGTCGGATATATTATATACTACATAATTTCGCACTGTCCATAATACAATCTCGAGTCTTCGTGAGAGAATTATGAAAATCATTCGATGTGTACTATGTAGGTACTTGATATAAAATACGTGCCTATTCTCAGCCACCGATTCCTGACAGCGAATTTTTATTTTCTACTACTTCACTGAAAGTTTCTACATCATTCCAATTCGGTCTTAATGTCATTAGCGAAACATCTAAATTATGTAAACAACCATGCTGTTTATTTAATTAAGAAATGTTTAACATATTAATAAAAATAATAGTTTGCTACGATATCTATTAGCATCTCAATCTCACTAATAAAAAATAATAATATATATTTGTTTTTTTATTTATTTTTAATACAGTTTATTCTTCTGCATCAAAGTTAAGCTTCCAAACGAAATGGTCAAGTCTCTATAAGAAATATTGATGAGTAGCATAAGTTGATTTAATGGAAATCACATCTTTGTTTGAAGACTGATTTATATTGCATACATGTATAGTATGGGTGCTAGTTCACCTCTGCCTACCGCTTCGGGGATATAGGCGTGATTTATGTATGTACCTATAGTATATTTCAATCAGTTTCCCATAAGGTAAACAAAAACGCCGACACACGGAATTTGATATTCGAAAATCACACTTTTTACATGGACATTGGCACATAAAATATAAAGCTGACTATCCGTTTCATAGATTTCACTTACTTACCTACTATCATCACAAAAACATTTAGAAGATTTAACACTACCTTTGTTTTATTTACCTTTCGGGCAACTTTGATTGATAGATACTAAAGAAAATAATTTATAGGAGCGCTGAAGCATTATTATAACTAATCGGAATAATCAGTGCTTAAATTGTAACGAATTACACTATTATTTACTATTTCATGTGAATTAAATAAATATTTTTTTTACAAACAGCATTTCATTTTTGTACATGCTACTAAGGGCTTTTATACACCGTGTTCCTGAGGCTATACATTATCTTCATCAAATCATTCACTAAAAAAAGGCCTTCAAATCATTAGATTAGTAATTTTTCACTATGGACACTTTTATAAGTTATATAACTTTTTTTATTTTCATACCAATATACTTTGATACATTTTACAGTTTTTAATGGAACTGTAGGTATATTAGTTTTAACAACTCGTAAATATAAATGTATATAACTGTTTGTTGTCCTAAATAAATAAATATATTTACTTATGAAATCCTTGCATTTTTTAATGGTACCTACACTCAAGAATAGTAAACAACAAAAGTTTTGGTTGCACTATCTTTCTCACATTAAGTTGGTTAAACTTAAATTACCAATAACCTTAAAACTATGCTAGTCAAATGATTACTTCGCTCATACAATATGTCGACCAAGAGCTACTGCAGCATTATGCAAAGTGAATGTACAACCTTAGGAACACAGTGTATTCGTTGTAATGTTGATAAAAAAATAATGACTTATGAATCTAATGAATTAAGTGTTCTCAATGAAAAATCAGTCATATTAATAAAATTAGAAATTTATAATTAAAAACTTAAACGAATATATTTTCTAGTATCTGAATTGGAGTGAGCATGGATATAAGTTAATAACTTAGGACTAAACGAAAATAGGCATAATTTAACCACTTCCCTTTATATGCTCAAGAAAGTTAGAGCGCATGCACTCTTGTGGTTTATAAAACATTGTCTTTTCTTTAAGAATTATTAAAGATTATTGCTCATATCAAATATGTTACTGATAGCTTACACCTTGTAACACTGACACAAATATATCTCGCTAGGCACGGTTGTTTATTCATGGAAACAATGCAAGGAACAGTGGGGCTTCAAGAAGGTTCACTGTTTTTAGAAAATAGTCTATGTTAACTTGTACTGCATAAAAGCTAAATCTGTGGCAAATTATATATGGGAAAAGATTGCCCTGACATACTTTAGTAAAATAATATGTATCTTTTCCTGAAACTGCTTGCAGCACCATCTGAGCCTTCAGTGTTTTAACCTTACTTAGTAACAAGACTTGTGGATAATTTAGAGAGATATTTAAAGTTTATGGTAAACATCTATTTACAATTTACTTGATCAAAACGATCTATCAACAAATTGTACAAAATCTGTGTCATGATACATTTAGACTAACTCAGATGTTAACAAGGTATTTACATAATTGATTCCTCTATGACCTAACCGCGAAACTTTGAACAAAACT
Source organism: Parapoynx stratiotata (assembly GCA_910589355.1). NCBI lineage: Eukaryota > Metazoa > Arthropoda > Insecta > Lepidoptera > Crambidae > Parapoynx > Parapoynx stratiotata. The sequence goes on from OU342465.1 coordinate 957,984, forward strand.
ATTCCTAGTTCCACCTGCACACCTGAACGCTATCACACCAGTTATTAATAATATACTGTAGGAACATAGTATTGTGACCGCATACAGTTCTTGGGTGTTTAGTAAGCTTATAGATGATACAAACAAATGGGACATGAGGACCCACATTATTTTTACATAATTTCTCTCATCACATCCATTGAAGAATATGACGCTCCAGAAGGTATTGAGCAAGATCATGCATAATGTCATTGCAGCACTGGTTACAAAGAAATATTCTGTGCCGTTTCGGAGGCCCAGAGTTCCAGGTCCTACCTGAAAAATAAATTATCAAATTAATACAAATTGCTTTAAATTTATTTACATGCTTGTGGTTTTTTCACTACAAAAATTAAACTGTTCATTTTCATTTACCACTCAAAACTTCTATAGAGTAACAGAAAAGCAGTTGAAATAACTGATTTATCTTCATAATGATGCATCTTCTTTATTTTATGATATTATTTTGTAGTTTCTACTGCCTCTAATGTAAAGGTTTATTTCATGAGTGATTAATTCTAATGCCAAAGAAGTGTTATATATTGTTTGTTTAAAGAAACCATTATCTTAGTGGAAATAAGCCTCCTCATGAATGTACATAATATCTTTATTGCATTATTTATGATATACATAGATTTATGATATGTATCAATTACATTAGGCATTTGAAAGAATAAATACTCAACAATACCAAACATAAAATAGTTACCCTTATAAATTTATAGCTTTATAGGATTTTTATGCTTTTCTATTGAACCCTATCATTAATTATGTTCCTCTTACCATATTAATGACAATACTCACTGAATCAGCCAGCACATTGACTAAAGCGAAGGCACCACTCATAAGACCAAAGCCGAGACCAGACACATATGCCATCTCCAGCTTGTTGCTTCCTATTTCATGATTCTCTGATATTTGTTTGAGGCCAGCCTCTGTTTTTCTTAATAAGCGGTATATACCATAGCGGAATGCTTCCTAAAAAACAGAAACAATAAATAATAAACATTAATGACACTTAAACAATAATGTTATTTAAGATTGTGATAATTTTAATAATAAAATTAGGCTTAAATGATTAAAGTTACCTGAAAAACAACTGCAAACACCATTCCAAACGCCAGATAGGTACGCCAAGGTTTTACAGCGTACCAAACCAATGACGATAATAGAAATGATAACAACCAACAAAAGGCTGCCGCAATCATTATAATAATACGGACGGGGTCGTTCGCTATTGTCATAGCGAACATCACCAGCGGAGCCCCAAAAGCTAACAATGAACAACTAAAAAACTCTGCTAGAGTCATCTTACTTAAATTATCACTATAAACACTATTAATATGTTAAATTGATATCAGCCCCTAAGGGCAGTTCGGTAATTCTAATGCACGATATTATAAGACAACATTTGGAATAAAAATGGTCAATTTAAAGGAATTTTTCGCAAAAATCAGGGAAAAAACCTAATCACTTTCCTGACGGAACGAATGACAATCACAGATGACAATCAAACTAAATGTCAAATTACTATTTTTTAAACACCAAAGAAACGTGTATCACAGTACCTATAAAAACGTATAAAATAAAGACGTATTCTCTCTAATCTATGCTAACACTTGACATTTGAGCTTGTTTTGTTTGGTTATTATATAACCTCAAAATCTATTTATATTTTAAGTGGAATGTGTGATATATAGATGAATTTTATACAAAATTTTAATCATTATGCCTCCGAAACAAACAAAGAAGACATTATGGGTGGATTGCGAGCGTTGTGGCTGTAGTATAACCTCCAACGACAAAAACATTCATGTTGAATTAAATTGTCAGAAGGATCAGATCAAATGTCCATTTGTTGAGGGCGGAAAGTTACACACATGGCTTGTAAGGGGTGCTGCGCCACCCGATGGAATGCCCCAGGATGCCGTTTTGATGCACCCTTCGGCTGGTATGTTGATTGGGGCAGTTATAGGAGGTCCTTTAGAGTTGACTCGAGATGGCGCTCACAAGCTCGTGAAGCGGATGTGGCCCTCCAAAACGTCAGCGCCGGCTGCTGTGATATTACCTGCTGCAGGTGAGTTGAGAGAGCATGCAAAAAACGTAGGTATTTTTGTAAAACTTGATTTCTAGTTACTAGATGAACAAGAGCGTGAAATACCAATGCACCTCTTGTGCTACTGTGAACCACTGATTCACAAAAGAAGTAGACCTGGGGAAACACCCTAGCCCCAGATGAAATAAAAACAATCCAAACTGGGAACATCTTATCTTTCTTAGACAGTGCCCAGTTGATGGAGCTACTGTAAGGCCTAAATAGAACTTACATAGGAGGCTGGTCACAATAGATCTTATTAGGTTGCAGTGATGCTAAACAGCCCCGACTAGCACTAATGAATATGAATAGTAGATGAAGCAGTGCAGGATCGGTTATTGAAATTTTTTATGGGGCCTTTGTTCAGCAGTGGTATTTTTCACGCTGATGATGATTTATTGATTAATAGTATTTACTACATCAATAGTTTCCATCTATCGAGTTTGCACATTTTTTTAATCCTCCATAAACCATGTCTGCTGTTTCTTTTCGAGTTATCATTGTAGACATAGGATTTCCCTCATAATAATTGGTCCTGTGCTGCCAGCACCTAACAGGTGTTGAGTACCTACTAGTAGCCACGAGCTTTTGTACACCACTAAAATCTCAAAGATCTATTAGTATCTAAGGAGTTTCTCATTGTAATGTACTAAAAGTTAAACTCAAATGAACTAGTTTGGTGAATAACATTAATTAACTAAGCAATGGCAATTATTACAGATCTATCTGGTGCATGGTGTGGAGATAACAAAAAAGTTTCTGTGACTGTAGTTCAAGGAGATATCCCCAAGGCCACGTATGTTACAGTGAAAGTTAATAATCACAAAATAGAAAATGATATCACAGACATTTTGAAACACAATTTTTACAATAATTTTGTATGTGTGGGTAGCATTTTAGTTTATTATTACTTTGGTAAGAAACTTGAAATAGAAGTTGTCAATGTAAAATCAGAAGAAATCAATAATAACTCTAACAAGGAATGGTTTGTTTTGAGTGACAGTACTGTATGGATTGTAGACAGAGATAATAATATTGTAAAAAAAGTCAATAGGAAACCTCTGTGTCTTGGTGGGGTAGATGATATTCTTGAAGAAGTAAAATCACTGATAAATATATCTTTTGATGCTGAGTTAGCTGCAAATTTTCAACCAACCAGAGGTTTACTAATCCACGGTCATTCAGGCATTGGAAAAACATCAATGTGTAAATATTTAATAGAAAACTTAAATTGTTTTCACATAGAAGTCAATGGTCCTGCTATTTTCAGTAAGTATTTTGGTGAAACTGAAGGAACCATGAGAACCTTGTTCTCAAAAGCCATTCAAAATGAACCTAGTATTATCTTAGTTGATGAAATTGAAACCATTTGCCCCAGGCGCTCCTCTGCTAGCACAGAACAGGAGAGAAGAGTGACATCAGCCTTTGTATCTTTGTTAGATAGTCTCCATGAAGAAAACAGTAGAGTATTCATTCTAGCGACAACAAGAAAACCAGACGCTATTGACCCAATGCTTAGGAGATTTGGTAGACTGGATAAAGAAATCGAAATACCAGTTCCAGATAGAATAAGACGAAAAGGAATTTTATACAGTCTACTTAAAAATTTGCCAAGTAAAGTATCTTCACAAGAGATTGATTCAGTCACAGATTTAGCCCATGGATATGTAGCGGCGGATTTAGTGAACTTGTGCACGCAAGCCTCTTTAAAATGTATAAAGAGGTCAAGTAACGCTGTTCAGCTTGAAGACTTAATGTCGGCACTGACCGTTGTAAGGCCCAGTGCAATGAGAGAATTACTGATAGAAGTGCCTAATGTTAGATGGAATGATATTGGAGGGCAGGACAACTTGAAATTAAAACTTCGTCAAGCAGTAGAATGGCCTCTAAAACACGCGGATAGTTTTCGACGATTGGGAATCAAACCTCCAAGTGGAGTCTTACTGTACGGCCCGCCAGGATGCTCAAAGACTATGATTGCAAAAGCCCTAGCAACTGAAAGCGGGTTAAATTTCTTGTCGATAAAAGGGCCGGAATTATTTTCGAAATGGGTGGGTGAATCGGAGCGCGCTGTGCGAGATTTATTTACAAAAGCCCGCCAAGTAGCGCCATCTATTATTTTCTTTGATGAAATGGACGCGATTGGTGGGGAGAGAGGTTCAGGGGAAGCGGGTGTCCACGAAAGGGTGTTAGCGCAACTCTTGACTGAGTTAGATGGGGTTGTACCACTTAACTCTGTAACTATACTAGCAGCTACCAATCGTCCAGATAAGATTGACCGTGCCCTGCTGAGGCCGGGTCGTTTAGACCGACTTATATACGTCCCGCTGCCAGATTTCGAAACGCGTTTACAAATCCTCGAATTAAAATTAGATAAAATAAGCACAAGTGACGATATAAATTCTCATAGTCTTGCTTGCAGAACAGAAGGGTTCTCGGGGGCGGAGCTCCAGGCGTTGTGTCACGAAGCCGCGCTGCAAGCCCTAGAAAAGGATTTAGACTGTCCAGCAGTCACTATGGAACATTTCGAACAAGTCTTGAAAGATTTTAGACCAAGAACTCCAGAATCATTACTTAAAGTCTATGATCAATTTGCTTTAGGACAAAAATCTGGATAAAATTATACATTATTTATATTATTATTAGTTATTTAAATAAAATCTCTTTTATGCATTTTAGTTTATTTAATTATGTATGAAACCTAATTACTACTATACTACATGTTTATAAATTAATAATTATTCTAATTATTATAAATTATACACAATTTTGAATTGCAATTTTGTCTGAATGTTTGGTTACACTTTAAAGGAACATAATGGTAAAAAATGGCTTTTAATAGCACGAACACTCCTAAGTATTGGAATAATCTGGAGATATGTATATAATAAAGAATTATACATATAACACGCCAACATCATAAATGCTAGTTGTCTTATTAATAAATTTTGAGACCCAATATACAAATAATTCTAAAGAATGGCCTATAGCAACTCTAATTCCAATTATTAGTGCTATTCCTTTCGCACTCTTGTAAAATGTTAAAGAAAGTTTCAATACGAAATCATGTCACCTCATTGTTTTTCTAATTTAATTTAATATTTTTTTTTATTGTCCAAGATTGGATAAAAGATTTTGTGTTTATCATAATACGACTACGGGCACACATAAAATGAATTTAATGTAATATTGAAATAAGGTCTAATTTGGCGTATTATTGAATATATATATATATAATATTATGCAACATGTCATTTTTCCAATAATTCTATGGTATGAACCACGTTAAACTATCATTTTCACTAAAAAATCTTATTTCAATCAACACAGAGACGTATGATTTTGTTTTTATAGTTTACATACACACAACAAGTATCTTTTTCAAATACATTACCAATGATAGTGTTGTCACAATTCAAACATATCAGGAAAATTGTTAATTACCCACTAATGTTTTCTATGTAAATGATATTTACAAAAGATGTCGCATATCTTTTTTATCATTCACGATTATTAGTTATTACAGAAAATAAAAACAATTTCGGCAAGTCCAGAAGGACATTTTAACTATTTACAGTTTATTTCACGTTGCACAAAAATGCTAGATTACTGCATCTAGTATTTTTATGTATTAATTGCCAGCAACATAATCTGTTTATTTCTCCATAAAAAAACAATAAACAATCACTTTCATACTATTGTGAAAAAATCACTAAAAATAAATCAATTTAAACATTTGTTATATTAGGACAAATACAATGTCTAAACATAGTACCATGTTGTTTTAATTTAGATAAATTTATTTTGTGATACTAGAATATATTGACACGGGGAAATAGTCCACAAAAAAGTTGCAGTATAAATAATTTATTCACTTAGTTTTGTGAATCAAAATGCTTTTGAGCGGAATAGACACTATTGGTATTGGTTGTAAAAATGTTGGGTGATTTCTATGAAAAGTTTCGATTTTTCCCTAATCTATAGGATACATTTTAAAGCAAACATAAAAAATAAATACAGAGAATCACTACACGATAAGTACTTAAACATATACAGTACAAGATCATTTTTTTCTACTTTTTGAGAGTACTTTTATCAGTGATATAAATGGTTATGTCCAACTATTAACCCATTGACTGTCGAAGTCGCGTTGCTCCGACGCATATATTCGCAACTTGTGTCTATTAGGCATTTAAGACCACAAATACGAACAAGAATCTATTTTAGTAGTCTAGTTTTTAAAATAATACATTCGTGTCGCAGTCAGTCTTGTGTTGGCAGCTTTGTTCGGGATGCTGTGAACGACTCAGTATAAAACTCTCTTGATTGGTTGATTAAAGTGGAATGTGAGAACTATGAAAAGATGGATTGTGTGAATGATGACGAGGGAGTGAGTGAAAGGAGAGTGGAGGAGGAATATTGCACCGGCTCCAAATAATTGGGAGGGCAGGAGAATAAAGAAGAATCGCTTGTTTTACACTGTGCTTGTAAATACCGAAAGATTTGCCTGTAGTCTGTATTTATCGCTCAAAAACTTGCCCTTACCTCTGACTGAGAAGCTCTCGAGATGGCGACGCCTTGAGACCGGCGTAAAACAATTTGCACTAGGAGGTCGTGTGTTTCTATGTTCATGACAGGGGTCGGATACCGGTATAATTTTTGAAATATTATCGGCTTAAATGTCTAAAGAATTTTGTTTCGTTTATCGAACAGAACGTTATAAAAAATGTTCATGAAGTAAAAAGTTTTATTGTAAGAGAAACGTTTTTTTTGTCCATATTTGTCGCCGCGGACGGTGACTCACCGACCCGCGCTCGGAAGCCCCGCCCATTACACCGGTTTTCGATAACATTCCCATGCAATGCAAAGAACGATTCGAAACTTTAATAAAACCTTTAAAGACC